>WEKY01032821.1:251271-308101 GCA_013390045.1 Picathartes gymnocephalus
TTTTTTTTTTTTTGGCCAAAACCCATCTTTCTAAATATTTCCAGTGCCACTTCCATGAGTGCCAGAGCACACACTGAATTAGCAGGTGGTGTGAGACCGGAATTGGTGTTGAATGGTTCTTTATGGACTTTTTGCCATACCCAAGTGATAACTCTTAGTGGGGGATGCTTCAGTCTCACCTTGAGCTCTCCCTTGGTGGGAGCAGTTGGCAGAGCAGGAGTTGTGAGCTGGAATTGTGCAGTGCTGGCTCGTGCTGCTCCGTGTTCCCATTCCTGAGCCAGTGGCAGTGCCAGGGAGGAGGTGAGCATGTGTGCTGCAGCCAGTGTTTGTGTTGGACTGCTTCCTGAGAGCTGTTTGCCTTTCAGCTGTGCTGGGGCTCTGTGAAAAGCCTTAAAGATGCTGATTGTTTTTGTTGGCATAGCACAACACCATAACACATCAATATGTTCAGTGCAAACCGCCAGCAAGTCCTTTTTTTAATAAATATTGCTTAAAGTTTGAATTTATTCCCCACCCTTTCCCTTATCCCCTTTTTCTTCATTTATCTCCTTGTCACTGTGGTGCTGAGGTGGGAGGTGAGGACCAGCTTTAATTGTGGACTGTGGATTGTAGACCCCAGCTCCTCTGGCAGGACTGAGCTGCCACCAGATGTTTCACAACCCTCCCAGGTCCTTTATCCAACACTCAAGGAGACCACAGCCCATGTTCCTAAGTCTGTCTTGCCTTCTGCCACTTCCTCATGGATGCTCCTGATGGAATTATGAGTGAATTTCCATGTGATGTCCCATCCTCAGCTTTGAACTGGACACACCTGCATTTTTGCTGGTGTGTTAGTACCTAAAAAATGGACCCAAAAGATCCTGAGAGCCAAACCTCATTCACAGCTTGGTCTCTGGGTTGGAGCTGCTGTTCTGCACCCATGGGAACAGCATTTCTGTGCCTCCTTTGTCCATGGCAAACACAGGGATAGAGTCCGTGGACCCTGCAAGGAAGGAAACATAAGCACAGGGTTTAGGATATCCTAGAAATGCCCCAAAACATCTAAATATGGCACCTGGGGACAGGGTTTCCTGGCGGCCTTGGCAGTACTGGGTTAATGGTTGGACTCAGTGATTGTGGAGCTCTTCTCAGTTCTATTCCATAATTCTGTGTTAGTTATTAATTTATCAATTACTATAACAAAGGTAGTGCCTGGCAGTGTGAATACATTTGCCCCAACTCCTGTCCCTCAGTACAACTGACAGGTCCCTTTCTCTGATGCTTTGGCTCTGTAAATTTTCTTGTCAATTCAAATTATTTTTCCAGAGTAGTTTCATTTTCTAAGTGTTTTTTCATAAGGATTTGGAGCTTTTCAGTTGCTTTTGTGATTTGTCTTCACTTGTAAACTTCCAAAATACAATTATATTAAAAATCTTTTACTTCATTTTTATGCTGTGTCACATTAACCATTCAGCAATTAGGCAAATTAAATAATGAGGCAAATAAGCAGCCTATCTTAATAAGTTCCTCATTAAAACAGTGCAAGAGGACAGCAGCACTGATTGCTAATGATTTTGGTGACAGAAGGCTCATTCAACTAATGAAATTCATAAAATCTTGGATCAAAATCCTATCTCTGACCTCTAGGTGTGAAATGCAGAACAATCAACATTACTGTGCCTGTGCAATGACTTTGGAATATATTGGTTTAATGACAAGCAGGGATGGGAACAAGGCAGGGAAAGTTCTGGTCATGCTGTTCTTGTTTTCGTTGTACTACATCAGAAGCATCTTTAGTCATCCAAACAATCAGATGATTTTAGATAAGATGTTTCTTTGCCTTAATCTCATAGGAAATAACACTATAAATCTTCATTTGAGCAGGTATTTACTGGGAGTTGGGCTGGACATGATGTACATTGTAAAATGTCCTGAAAATGCCTTTTCATAGCGGATTTCAGTTTTGTGTGTCAAACTCAACTTAAATCCCTTTTCCTGTTAGTTCAACAAGTAAGACTTTAGTCTCATCTGCAAATTTTCTATTTTGTCTCTATATTCTGCAACTCCTCTATTTAAAAAAAAAAAATCTTCCCATGGAGTCTGTTGGAATAACTGTTGAATTTGAGTATGGAACTAAGAATTAGGAATTTGTGCTGCACTCCCACTGCTCACTTGTGTCAAGCTGGACCCTGGACCTCCTCTGTGCTTCCTTTTATCTGTGCCTGGAAAAGAGAAGACCTTATATAGTCAGTCCTAAATGCAGCAAGAATATTTTGAGGGATGAGTTGTGCTGGAGTGCTTGCTTTACCACGGCTCCATAAAGCAAAAGGATGTTCTGGAGACTGTTTGAAATTGAAATACGGGTTATTAAAAATTTAGCAGGAGTTGCCCATTTTAGGGAAATTGTTTGCTCTCAAACTGTGTGACCTGCCAGTGATGCTGCAGAGCTGGAGGCTGCCAGGAACCTGCCAGCTCATTTCTGGATTACTGTTAAGCCATGTGCCATGGGGAAATGGGGCAAGAGGCACACATTCCTGAATAAATAGGGCAGCTGCAGGTTTGGAGACCTTGACTGTAAAGCTGAGCATCCCCTGGAACTGGGGGAGGATGTGGAGCCTGCAGGAAGGCCTGATGGGGGTGTCCCTGTGGATGCTATCTCCAACTCCTTCCACAACAAAGTTCCTTGTGATGTCCTGGCTCCCTGTTCCTCCCAGTGGAGCTTTGGGCTCTGCAGTTTGGGTGTGAGGTTGTGCTGCTTCCAGGAGGCTCAGATAATTAATGTGGCAGCTGGCAGACCTCCAGTTTGCTCCCCACAGGTGATGCCTTGGAGAGGCTGCCTAGAGCAGAGGCTAGACAGAGTTAGAAAATAAAGTAGGTATTTATTGGAAGGTCTTCAAAAGGTGCACCTTGGGCAGTGCAGGAGCCTCGCAGAGGCTGCAGCCAGGATGGACAGTGGTCACAAGTTTTGCAGACAGATATCATTTTGGTCTATTTGCATATCAGAGGTTAATTGTCCAATTACAGCTTCAGGTAGTGAAGTCACATTCCCCCAGCTTGCTCCCCCCAATTCACTGTTGTTTGCATTTTTGGGGGCCTGAGACAGTGAGGCATCCTTGAGTTTCAGCTCTGGAGAGAAACTGTTTTGTCTGAATAAAATGGGAGAACAGTACCTGACAGGCTGTGGAATTTTCGAGTTATACACTAAAGCAGTACTGATCTGAAAAATACCAAAGCTAAAACTGAAGGCATCGCATGTCCCCAGGCCTGGGTCAGTCCCTGCCAAGCCCCTCATGCTCTGCTAACGAGGAACTGCTCCCATCTCTCCCCCAGGTGGTAGCGAACGCCGTGGCCGCCCTGTCCGAGATCAGCGAGTCCCACCCCAACAGCAACCTGCTGGATCTGAACCCTCAGAACATCAACAAGCTGCTGACAGCTCTGAATGAGTGCACAGAGTGGGGACAGATCTTCATCCTGGACTGTCTGTCCAACTACAACCCCAAGGATGACCGGGAGGCTCAGAGGTGTGGTGGCTTTTTGGTGGCACTGGGGCTGCTGGGGGTGTTACAGCTCTGAAAGGGCTTGGGCTAACAGGGCACTGTGGCGGCACAAATAAGACTTGATAAACTAGATTTAAAAGCAAAGCTATTTTTGGTAGTTTGGGCTGATGCTGGAAACCTGCCCCTTCCCTCTGCAGAACTATTTTCTGTGTTTCTCCTTTTTTTAACTTTTTTTTTTTTCTGTTATAAATGCTGTTTCTTGTGGGAACTGGCACTACTAAGAAGGGATCAGCCCAAGACCAAACCTGTTAACAGTGGAAGCACTGTTCAGAGGATTTTCTGCTTTAAAGCAGAACTTTCCTATTTGATTTTGCTGCTTTGAGAGGCAAGAAGCCTTTATGGGTTTGTGGGTTTCCAGAGTACTACAGGTCTGAGACAGGAGTATTTTCCAACTGAAAACCAGTCTGTGATATGATAGAAGTGAAAATAAAGGTAAGAAATTATTTTCTAATTGCTCCAAATTCACCTCTGTGCTTTTACCTTTAACTACAATGACTAAACTTAAGTAGAAAGACTTCAGGGTTTGGGTGGTTTGTGCACTTCAAGCCTCTTCCTCATCTGTCTCCAGAATCACGAAAAGCCAGATTGTGTTCCCAAGAAAACAAAGATTCAGCCAGAAAAGTAACTTGGAACAGGGAGACTCTGAGATGATGTATTTAATGTAGTTGATGTGGGGATGGAGGGGGAGGAAGGGTCACAATCCCACATGCAAAATCCTGGCCAGGCCATTTGGAATTTGATGGGTTTCTTCCCTGAATCTTTTTTTGAGGCACAAAATGCACTATTTCCAAGAATCCTGCCAGTAGTCTTGCTGGGTTTTTTTCCCCTCCTTGTGCTCTGTCTCTGTGCCAGAAACAGCTCTTAATGAGTGCTAGAAACCTGCAGAGATCTCCAGGGTGTGAGGCTGATGTTATCCCAGCTCTGTCAGAGGGACCACTGGTCTGAACAACTGTGAACATGTCCCAGTTCCTCAGCTGCAATTCCTCTGAAGAGTGGTTTATCCAACTGCATGGGGAGGGACTCCTTTTGCTCCTTTGTGTGGAGTTTATCTCCTGGAGTCTGCCTGATTTCAGACAGCACTGGGAAAGCCACCCTCCTTTCCAGCAAGGCTGGGGTCACTCCCCTGTGCCTGGGGAAACTGAGGCACAGGGAGAGGAAGCAGCTGGGATGTGCAGGTGACCTTGGGCAGAGGCAGCTGGAGGTGCCCCAGCTCTGACTTGGACTCCTCTGCTCTTCACTGAGCTGTGCTGCTTCCCTTCCAGCATGGCTGAGAGGAAATCTTGCAGGGAAAGAAACTTCAGGAGGCACAGATGGGAATAAGATTGTTCTGGGTTAGCAATGTGCAGGAGGGAGTGGGAAGAAACTTGACAGATGCTGCAAGAAAGACCATATGAACCCAAACTTCCTTTCTTTTTGGGATGGGCTGGTTAGGATGCTGTTTGATTACAGGATCCATTATGGCAAGTGGTGAAGCTGAGATTTGGCAGGATATTTAGGTCACTCTTCCCTTGTGTATTCAGAGGAACAGGAATCTTTTTTTGTAGGTACAAATGGTTGAAATGACAGCAACCCCCCGAGCAAGGTAGAAGCGTGTATCACCTCTGAATGGTTATATGGAGGCTAAAGTGTTTTTCCAGTAGCTGTTTTTGGTAAAGTTATGTTTGTAAGTGACAGACGAGATCACACAAATAGAGAATAGCACCAGGAAAAAGCAGGAAGTGTGGAATTGTTCCAGAGCTGACTGTGGCAGGAGAGAAACTTGAAGCTGTGAGAGAAGTCCCTGTTTGCTTCCTGCCGCGTTCAGGAAAACAGGACTTTGCCCGTTCGTTGTGAACAAAACCAAACCCAAGCAGTGCCTGAGAAGCTGTCTTCAGCCACATGCAATCTCCTAAATTTAGGTGTCAAATATCTGACATCCTGAAATCCATTTGAACCCTTTCTTGTGCCTCTGTCGCCAGCATCTGTGAGCGGGTGACCCCCCGGCTGTCTCACGCCAACTCGGCAGTGGTGCTGTCAGCAGTGAAGGTCCTGATGAAGTTCCTGGAGCTCCTTCCCAAGGATTCTGACTATTACAACATGCTGCTGAAGAAACTTGCCCCTCCTCTGGTGACCCTGCTGTCTGGAGAGCCTGAAGTTCAGTATGTTGCCCTGAGGAACATCAACTTGATTGTGCAGAAGAGGTAAAGGCTAAGGGGTATTATTCCTGCGTTGTCAAAGGCCATTCTGGTTATCTCAGACCTCCAGATACTGCCACATGCACAGAATTTCTTCTAATCCAGGCTCAGATCCCTTGAGAGCCAGATTAAAGAGTCTCATGACTCTGGTAGCCTGATTTCCTTTGCAGCATGTTTGTGATACCAGCGTCATGCAGTATTTCTTTACCTGCCTCTCTTCACCGTCTCTTTATGAGTAGTTAGAATTGCCCTCTATAAATCCAAATGGCAAGCAGGAACAGTTCATAGTGACCTGCAGGACATCACTGTGCCTGTGTTACTCTGTTCAGCACAGAACCACCATGCTGGTGACATCCTGTGTACAGTGGGTTGGGGTTTTTCCCACCAGTTTGCTCCCACATTTGTGTTTTATTGCTGCTGATCCTCGCTGGAAGGGTGAGATAGCTTGGATAGCACTTGGTGATTATATTCAGGGCAGAGTTACTGTGCCCTGGTATCGTGAAAGTGGAAATGAATTTGTAGGTTTTGCATTGAGATAAGGATGTTATTCTTTCACTGAAAGTATTGTGGTTCACTGCCTATAGTGGTTGGTTCAGCAGCTCAAATAGAGGAAGCAGAGATGTGGCCATAGAAAGACTTGAATTATGCATTTTTGTATCTAAACAATCTTTTTATCCAGACTTCTTTCTCCAAGTTGGTGTTTTCACATCCTAGGCATAAAATCAGAGTCAGAGAATGGTTTGGGTTGAAAGGGATCATCAAGTTCCAACCTCTTCTGCAGGTTTCACCTTCCAGGTTACTCAGAGCCCTGTCCAGCCTGGTCTTGAACACTTCCAGGGATGGGGAGTCCACGACTTCCCTGGTCAACCAGGGCAAAACGACACCATTTTGATTCTCAGTGAATATTTGAATACATTTCTAATGAAAAGGTGCCTTTTGTTACCGTAGTTTGTTTTTTTTACCACTCAAGTGACACAGCATTGTATTCCCTGCAGGCCTGAAATCCTGAAGCAGGAGATCAAAGTGTTCTTTGTGAAGTACAACGACCCCATCTATGTCAAACTGGAGAAACTGGACATCATGATCCGCCTGGCTTCCCAAGCAAACATTGCCCAGGTCAGCTGGGTCACTCCTGCTGTGCTCTGGGAGGGGAAAACCCTCCCCTGGACCTTGTGTGAGGGTGTTTGCAGCTACTCATCGAATCATCCTGGCTTTTAGGCATCACTGTGCCTAGTGGAGTGCTCTGTGCGGTTCTTTCATGGGAGGTGCTGGAGTTTCCTCCATAATTTAAATGTTAATGGTGTGGCACGGATGCATCGTGACCGTGAGGTGGATCCTGTTCCACAGATGACAGTTCCAGGAGGAGAACTCATGGCTCCTGTCAAATGAGTCACTGCCAGTGCTGAGGTTGGAATGAGAGGCTTGCTTCAAGTGAGAGGGGTGTGCCTGTAAGGGAGGCATTCAGAAAGGCCAAACATTATTGAAGTGTGAATTTCAAGTTAGTGAAATTGTTAAACGCTTGCACAGGCACTCTTCAGAGCTAAAAAAAAATCCTGCTTTTGCTTAACTTGCTTCCAGAGTGGAAATAGCACAAAGCTGAAGCTGAACTGAATTGAGGTTTGCTTTACAGTGTAGATTCTTCTTGTGTTGGTGTTGGTTTAATGCAGATCCCTTCCTTGGAGGAGGTGTTCTCGAGTGCATCTCTGGCCATGAGGCCTAACACTAATGCAGAATGATTAACGCCTCTGGTTAGTGCTATCATTGTCCTATCCTAATTGTCACAGAGAAATTTCCTTTAATGTGACATTTTGAAGCAGCTCCTTCTGGTCTCTCTTGATGGTTTTTGGAGCTGAGCAAGGTAATTCATGCCCTTTTTGTGCTGGGGGCATGGAAAATATTTTAAAACTTACTTTCTGTGAGAACATATTCAGAATTCTCTCTTTACTCTTGGTAGGCTCCACACCAATTTGAATTTATAATGTTCCAATAATATGGGCTGTTTGCATGAAAGGCAGTGGTGTCTGGAGGGCAGTCTGAGATGTGCAGACTAATGAATGAATCTCTCCTGCTTCTGAGGAGGCATTCATAGAACAAGCTTGATCAGGAATATGTCCTGGAATGAGACCTGAGAGCAGCTTCCACCCACATCCTCCTGTGCTGCTTGTGGAGGTTCTCCATCCCTGTGTCCGTCCTGGACCAAGGCACCAGGATGGTTCCAGCCCAGGCCTTGGGCAGTGTTTGGGAAGCATCAGCTGCTAAAGGCAGGTGCTCCAAGTGCTGTGCAACATTGATCATCCAAGGAAATAATAAAACTTCAAAACACAGATGTCCTGTCTCCTCCTTGCAGATTTATCTGTCTGCAGTCTGGCCTTTCATGGCCTCTTTATCTTGTCATTCTTCTGAGCAATTTGCTTGGATGAGAGATTTTTCAAAGGACTGTCTGGCTTTGTGCTGCTCCCCTCTCCCTCACCATCTCTTTGTGACATCACGATTAAATCCCTGATGTCATGTTTGGCGTGAGAAACCGAAACAAATTGAACTTTTGAGGGAATATAAATTACGTATGGTCTTCTCTTGAAATAATTTTTTGTAAGATAAGTGATTGAAGACAAAGCTTTTTAGTTAAAGGTCTGTAAGATCCCAGCAGGTCCTGGGTTTAGCCCTCCATCAGTTTTCATTAGCAAAAACACTGAGACAAAATAATAAATCTTAGTTTTATGAGGGGAAGTATCTTTATGCTGTTATAAATCCCTGTATAGATATTCCAGAGTGTCCTCAGATCTCCTCTGCATCTTCTGTTCGGATTCACTGGGGATCCAAAGGTTCATCTCAGCACAGAAAAGCAGAGATCAAAAATGGTTGTTGCCGAGAGCTTTGCACACAGCAAATGTATTTTCAGTGTAGGAAGGAATAGAAACCTTTAAGTTTGCAAACGCTGATTTTTCGCCAGCTCTTGTTCAGGGAGGGTTGAAAATAATGAAGACCAGGCCACCTTTTGACTCTGCCCAGCCACACCAAGTGTAACCCACAACAGTTTGAGTTACACACCGGTGTGACCAAACCAGCAGCTTTCAGAGGGTGAGGCTGATGGCAGAGTTTGGCTGTATGTGTGTGGTAGCTGCCAAAGAACATCCTGCTCATCTTCTGGTGTCCAAGCAGCATCTCCTGTGAGGGTGGGCTGTTCTCTGAGCGTCCCCAGGGGCTGACTCTGGTGTGGTGTCCCCACAGGTCCTGGCAGAGCTCAAGGAATATGCCACCGAGGTGGACGTCGACTTCGTGCGCAAGGCCGTGCGAGCCATCGGCCGCTGTGCCATCAAGGTGGAGGCAAGTATCTCATCCTGGAGGTTCTCTGGGCTTCTCTGCCTTCACAAACAGTGATGGGCTTTGCCACCTCATTTCCATGTTGGCCCTCAAGTGGTCTGGATACATCCTGGTCATGGGCAGAACTGGGTGTGAGCTGTGAGGACAGCAGGAGAGGGTGGGAGGCTCCTCTCATCTTGCAGGCAGAGCAAGGCAGGTAATTCATCCTCGATGGAATATTTCACTTTACTGGCTTTTGTGGAACAATGACCACTTATCCATCCAACTCCTTTAATAGCTGTGGCCTGACCTTTTGAAGGGGGAAGAAGAGATTGTACGGAGAAACTCAGTGTTATGAAGCATTTTGTGTCATCCCTCCCCTCCATTTCAGCAGAACAGAACACACAGGCAGAGAATTGCAGAGATTTGGGGCACTTAAATGCAATTTATATAAACAAAGTGACTCTACTTACGTAAATCTGTGCAACTTGTGGCTTCATTTGGAGTGTGTTCTCTTTTGCCTCAGTGCTTATGCAAACAAGTTCCCAGGAACCTCTGCAGTTATCCAAAACAAGTCTGAAATGTCCTCTGCCAGTGCAACATCCACCTAAGTGCTCATAATAGAATATTGGTTTTTTAGTGATGTCTCTGTTAATTTCCCTGTAAGTGAACCTGAAATGCCTGTCAGGAGCTCAGAAATCCTGTGAAGAGAAGGAAGATTTATGCTGTGATGTTGGTACTTTTCAGTAAACTGATGACTGAGTGCAAAATGTCACGTAAAGTGCTCTAATTTCAGCTGAGCTCATTTAGCTTTTGCTCAAATGTGTTCCCATGAGCATTGCCTGACAGCAGATTTAAATAATAACCTAATCATGCCTGGCTTAGTGTGGTGTCAGTGCACAGGATTCTCTTGTTTCAGCTCAGCTACTGCAAGCCTGTGCACAGGGGAGACCAATTCTGTCCTCTGGAGAGAATCAGCTGCCCATTTGTGCAGCTCTCTCTTCCTTCAGCTCTCAAGGGTTTGTCACTGCCAGGGGCTTTCTTTGAAACGTGGCCCCATGGAGCAGGGGCTGCTGCTTCTATTTCATAGCTGCAGTTCAAAATACCAGAGCACTCCTTCCATGCTGCATCCAGGCAGGAGCCTGTCTGGGTGGAGCCGCAGCAGTGACAGTAGAAAAGCCCCCTGAGCATGGAAAAGGGCTACAGAGAAGTTTAAAAGGAGCTGGTGACAGCCCTTTTTGTAGCAGTGCTGTGCTGGGGGGATGGAAATTTGTTTTAGTTCTCAACAGGGACTTTTTCACTGGATTTGGCCCTGTGTCTGTCCTAGTTCCGTGTGGAGGGTGGTGTATTCCTGTGGCATCAAGGAAGTTTTACCCTTTCCTGCCCTTATCCCCCGCCTCTGATACTACAACAGTCATATTTAATAAGCAAAGGACTAATAATAATGCCCCGGTGACCCTCTAAATGTAATTGTGCCTCTCCATAAGTAATTTTAACCTTGATTTTTAGCACTGCTCCGTTGAAGATGCTGCTGCTAAGCATGAGATTCGTTTCCTGCTCTGACAAGAACCAGATTTAAAGAGGGCAAATATAGAGCAACTCATTCCAGTGTCCTCATCCCTAGGTTAATCCCTGTCCCCAGTGCATCTGTGTTTACTAGGGGCTGTTTACACTGTGAGTTATGACTAATGGAAGAGCATCCTCACAGCCATCAGTGTCCAAGTTCCTAAGGCTCACAAATCTGCTTTTTGACACAGGACACAGCCAGTGGGAGCTGTTGATGAATGAGGATTCACAGAGCACCTCAGCCCTGCCTTCAGGGATCCTATCTTTTGTCTAATTGTCACTCCTAGGAGAGTAAGACA
This sequence comes from Picathartes gymnocephalus, assembly GCA_013390045.1. Lineage (NCBI taxonomy): Eukaryota > Metazoa > Chordata > Aves > Passeriformes > Picathartidae > Picathartes > Picathartes gymnocephalus. The sequence continues at coordinate 262,147 of WEKY01032821.1, forward strand.
GAAGTAAGTTGGTCTGCTGAGAGGTGCAGCACAGAGCAAACGTGGTGTTCCCTTTGCTCATAGTGCAGGTTTGGGATAAGGAACCAACAGCCACATTGAGTAGCAAGATTTTGCCCAGGCTTGAGTAGTCACATTGTTTTGGGGGATGTCAGAACATCATCATTTTGCTTGGATGGAGCTGGGTTATTGACAGCTGAGCTCAGAGTTAGCTTGGTTTTATCTACAGCAAACTCTGGTGTAGCTGCACTTGTCTGCCTTGTGAATTGGTTTGCTCCAGTGACAGCATCACAAGAATCCATTGTGCCATGCTTTGATTGTAAGGAAAACAAGCACCACTCCTGTGGGAAAAAGAAATGAAGTGGATGCAGTAAGAACAAGGATTCCTCTGGAGCAAAGGAGAAGCAGAAGGAGCCATCTTACAGGGATATTTGTCTCGTTTCCAGGAGGCTCTGCCAGCAGCCTGGTTCTTAGAAATCATTGAGGCTTATAGCTGAGTGTGATATGTGCTACTTCAGTGATCTTGTGGGCTTTCATTTGGTTTCTGCAGAAAAACAAAGCAATTTTGACTTTGGTTGCTTGTCCTTTCTCACTCCCAACTTGAAAGCTGTTCGAGTTGTGGCACTCTTTCATCAGTTTGCAGAGCTCTGCTGTCCCCAAGGATGTGCACCATCAAAAAGCAGTGTGTTTACAAGGAATGGGGTGAGCTGAGATCTGTTTTGTTAGAGGGACTGCTCTTTTGGTCATGCGCCCACCACTGCTCACTTTCCAAGGGACTCCTTGGCTAAAAATCATTGCTGTGTATTTCAGAGTGGATGTTGTGCTTTTCCTGGAAAAAAATCACGCTTCAAAATGTCTAAAGAAAAGAAAACTAAACTTTAATTTGCTTTTCCTTGAATTGTGCAGCTCTTAAAGCTCTGTTAGTTTTAGGCTCTGAGAGGGCTGCACTGCTTGTTGCCAGCAGTGCCTGGTGCTGTAGGTTCTGTAGAATGGGCTTGGGACAGATTTATCCCCGTCAGGTCACGTGTTAAAATATCAGATGAAAGTTATCGAGATGAAGAGGTGAAATTGGAAGCTCTGAAGCATCTCTCGTGCAAGGACTTTGAGCAGGGCTCCCACTGTGAGCAAAGTCAAAGTGTATGGAGCCAGGTCCATGGTCAGTCCCCGTGAAGTGGAAGAGTCTTCCAGGTCACAGCCTCAAATCCCTTCTGGAGCAGAAGGGATCAGAGCAGGACATGGTCAGGTTGCCATTCACTGCCCCTGTGGTGCCATAGTACACATAAAGCTGTGCTAAGGAGGGAGAGGTATCATAAAAAAATATTACACCAATCACCCATTTTTATGTGATGCCTCTCTTCACTCTTGACACCGATTGTATTGGATTTTTATTCTGTTTGGTGTGAATTTCAGGGGAGAGTGCTATGACTTACTGCTAGTTTGCAAAGCTAGAGCAAATGCTGGTTTGTGGTGTCTCCTCTCTTGGCTGATCCCCATGTCAGCCTGTTTGTGCTGACAGGCCCTGTGTTAGATACCCACAAGGACAGGAAATTGCCAGAAGGTTTTAGTCTCTGACCCAAATTCTTGAGGTTTGTCCTTGAGATTTTTGCCCATTCTTAAAGAACTGATTGCTGTGACTAAAATGCCATTTCACTCCTCCTCCTTCTGCCCAGCCTTTTAAGTGCTCTGTAAGTCGAGGGGGCTGTTAACTCACTGGAATTGCAAAATCCACCTACACTGCTGTTGTTTGTGCCCTACAGTGTTTGTCTCCAGCCCGAATCCTTTATGGGTGTTCCGAAGGCGACAGCATCGGGAGCAGTCTGCTTCTCACATTAATCACCAGCTGTGTAATGAGGCTTCGTGTGTGCTCTGCTAATAACCAAATCACTGCCCTTATTTGAGACTCTCTGCTGCTGGAGTTGGTTGCTCCTGTGATGTCCTGCCTTGCTGGGCTGGTTGGGAACAGACCTCCCTGAATTATCTGCCTCTAACTCCACTTCTGGTTCCTGGAGCATGACAGCGTCCAGTCCTTGTTATCTTGCAGTGCCTGGGAATTGAACTAATTAATGTGAAAGCTGCATTAGGAGCAGCTGAATTTCTATTTTTAGCTGTACATTCACATGTTGTTAGTGACCTCACCCTAAAAAGACTGAACCTGTTGCTGCTGGGAGCTGCTTTTTGCTGCCGGTTTTGACAACACTGTTTTCTCCTGCCTTCTGGCTTTGCTAGAAACCTTCCAGCAGTCCCTATCAGAACTTTCCCAGCTCTGATTGCCTGGCATGGGAAGCCCCAGAGAGCTCATTCAGTGGCCTGTATCAGCCCCAGGGTGATACAAATGGCAGTGTAGGCGATGTTCTCAAGGTCTCTCGTGTGGTGACCCAACTTTCTACTGGCACAACTGCTTCTCTTACTTTCTACAGGAGCTGGAGCCAGCTGGTGTCCCCGCTGTAACAAACAACCTTTTGTTAACGTGTAGTTCATTTCTGGACAGAATTGGTAGCTCCTGTCCTCTTATTTTCTCTCTCTGGGCCTTTTCTCATACACATGCCTTGTTCCTCAGTGTGTGCTGTGGGAGCAGGAGTGTTTCTTCAGCTTTTTAGATTGTGTTTTTCTGCTCTCTCCAGCAATCTGCAGAGCGCTGTGTGAGCACACTGCTGGACCTCATCCAGACCAAGGTCAACTACGTGGTGCAGGAGGCCATCGTGGTCATCAGGGACATCTTCCGCAAGTACCCCAACAAGTACGTGGAAGTAGCCTCAGGTTTTTTTGGAAGCACTTTTCTGTCATCATCAGAATAGAGCAGAACTCAGCTCACCAGGACTCTGAAGCAAAGGTGGAAGCAGTGATCCCACTCCCAGTTTGGTAGGATTCAGATGTTGGCTCTAGATGAGGTGTCAGCCTGGCTTGTTATTAGTTTGAATTGAAAGGTTTTCCTTCCCCACCACTCCATATTAAAGCCTGGATCAAAAGCCAGTAAAGCTCTTGCAGAGGATGCCAGAAGGAAAATCTGGCCAAGTTTACAGCATCAGGCTTTTCTGGTTTTAATCCCCTCTAGAAATCTATGAAGTAGAAGGCTCCTCATACAAGGCTGTGAAAGTTCATGGCTCCCATGGTCCAAGACCTCAGTCAAGTTGTGCTGAACAAAACACTGCTGGCTTTTCCCACTGAGTGTTCCCTCTGGCTTGGGCAGAACTCAGCTTCTCTTGTGTTTGTTCTGCAATGAGGTTTTGTCTCCTCAGCCACAGAAATGCAGCAATGTTTTTCAGCAGAGACTTCATGATCACTTAAAAAATAGTACAGGACATCTGCAGGCCTCCCCGGCAATTTCTGCTGTCAGTCTCAGAAATTCCCTGCCTGTGACAGGGATACCCACACATGGGAATAGGGGAAGCTAAATTAGTGTGGGATATTGTCTGGTTTACAGCGAGGCCTTGTGGGCAGTGTAATACCCAGTTTAGAGTTAGGCTGAAGACTCCAGCAGGGCTGCAGGATCTGATTCAGACTCACGGTTTGAACTGTTGGATCAAACGTTCCCCTTAGCAAACAGAAAAGGAGGCAGGTTTATCTTGAACTTCACATCTGGGTGGTCTTTCTGATTGATTAAACTACAAAGATCCTGTGAGATCTCAGTGCTCAGCCTGGGGGAAAAAAAAAGCCTGGGAATATCTTCTGTAGTTGAATGACAATGCTGCTTGTTGTGTAGAAATACAAACCACGAATTCAGTGCAGGATTCTCTGCAGAATGATGTGGGCAGAAACAGAGTAAAACAAGTCCATTTCACCCCAGTAATCCACCTGTGCTCTGACAAACCAGGTATGAAAGCATCATTGCCACTCTGTGTGAGAACCTGGATTCCCTGGATGAGCCAGATGCCAGAGCTGCCATGATCTGGATTGTGGGCGAATATGCTGAAAGAATTGACAATGCAGATGAGCTGCTGGAGAGTTTCCTGGAGGGTTTCCACGATGAAAGTACTCAGGTAAAGTTGCAATGTGCATCTCACCTGTAGTGCTTCGTGCAGTGTGTTTATGGGATGGACAGTAAATGTTATTGCAGTGGTCAGACAATACTTGTCAATAAAAGCTTCAATACTGGGCTGAAATAAAACTCTTGGGAATCTGCAGTTTTGCTTTGTTGTCCATGTCTCCAAAAATTCCCCTCTTGGAAGGACAAGACAGAACTGGAGGGGGTTCCAGATGTTGCATATTTCTTGGGGATTAGCTGTACTGGGGACCAGGACTTAGATAGTGATGGGGTGCATCACAGTACAACACAAGCCTCAGTGTGCTGCTCAGGGACTTGTCTGTGAAAGTGTTTGCAAAAGGCAAGAGTCTGAGTCTCATTGTACTGGGTTTCACTGGCAAGGAATAGTGTGATGCTGTGAGGAAACTCGAGTCTTAAGTTTTATATCAGTAAAGGATGTGGAGACGTGTGAAACGTTGTTGAATGGATGAATTTTTAATCTCTCCCGTGCCCCCCTCTCTTAGGTGCAGCTCACCCTCCTGACTGCAATAGTGAAGCTGTTCTTGAAAAAGCCTTCTGAGACACAGGAGCTGGTCCAGCAGGTCCTCAGCCTGGCCACACAGGTAAGCCAAGTGACCCAGAGCCCTGCAGACACTGTGCTGGCCTGCTGTGGGATGTCTCCCATCTGCCAGGCCAGTCAGCTTTGCAGTAGATCTGATTCAAGGGTGTTCCCTTCTCTCCCAAAGAGACTCTATTTAAAAGCTGCTCTGTGCCTGTTACCATCTGGAATTTTCTTTCTCCTTCTTAGCTCTTGCTTTGTCTGAATTCCTTCCCCATTCACTCACTAAATGGAAAGTTAGAGACAGCATAGGGTTATCAAGAAACCAAAATTCTGTCTCCTTGAAAGGTGGCTTGCAGTTAAACATCTGGAGCTATAACAGAGGGAAAAAGCCTGGCAAAGACTTAGTTCTGTGAACAACCAAGTTTAAGCAGTGCTATGAAAAAGAAAGAACTGAAGTTTGGGGTTTTTCCTTTGTACTTGGATGCTGTCAACCAATGTGGCAGCTTTGCTGGAGGCTGTAGCAGTGGGTTAAGATCATGGATTCATTATGCATGAGGTGCTGAGTTATGAGCTCAGATCACTGCAGGCAAGGCTGGGCTCGAGCTGGCAGACACAACTGCTGTAGCTCTAAAGGACAGAAGTGGAGATGTCCTGGTGGCAGGGGTGGGTAAATCTCAGCTGATCTTCCTGCATTCCTTGGCTGCAATGGCTGGGGTAAAGTGCCCAAAAAGAGCAACTCCTCTCCAGACCTGCTGTGTCAAGTGATAAAAATAGTCTGCCAGCTGAATGGGCTGTGATTTTTTTTCTGAGCAGAAAACCTGGAGTCAATCATCAGCTGGCCTTTTTGATCCTCTTTGCTGCAAGAAATCACGGCTGGGGACTTACTGCACTTAAAATTTTTATTCATTCCTTTGGGGAGTTTCACTGGTCAGCAGCAACAAACCCATGACCTGCTTTTCTTGCTTCAAAACCTGCTATCAGGCAGGATCTGAGCTGCTTTTGAGAGAGGAGTGGGCCAAGGGCACGCTATATCATTTGTCTGAGCCAACAGAAGAAAGGTACTAAGTGCTAAAACCCACTGTGCTGAGTCACAAACCATTTAATGGCACCCTCAGAATATAACAGGCATCTGTTTTTTTTTTTTCTCTATTTGTCACAAATGTTGATTCAGTCTGGCTTTTTGTATTTTATATGAATAATAAGTCAATGTAGGCTAACTGGCTGTAAAACACTGAAAAACCTTATGCTTCAAGGTTTTGATTTCTACGTAGAGATGTTTCTTCACTTGAGTGGGAGAGTAATTACACGTGTGTTTCTTTCCCCAGCTTAGGTATTGTTGCACTTTGGGAGTCTCAGGGTTTGTCTGCACAGCAGACTGCAGGTGTGATTGTAGCAGGAGCCAGCTTCATCCAGCCAACACTGGTAAAAAATAGCAGTGGAGCAGCTGGGGCTGGAAGAAACACAGGATTTGAGGTCTCAGACCATTGCTGTTGTGGGGCAGTCATGGGCAGGGAGCTGAGCTAGCCAGGGTTCACTGGTATTGCAGCACTGGTGTGCATGCAGACCATGGAGAGAGGAGAAGAGGGAGAGAAACTGGGAAAGATTTGAGCCTCTGGTTTCAGTAGGTTTAAATTTCCAGTGTGTTTTTCGGCTGTGGGAAGAAGCAGTCAGCCTTGAATCTGTAGGTGCAAGTAGGAGAATGTGGCCTTTCATGTGTGCCCTTGCAGAAACCCTGCCAGATCCTCAGTGCAGAGTCTGGGAGGGATTGCTAAGGGTGTAAAGAATCCACAATTCTACCATCAAACAAAACCAGCTCTGCGGAGATAATGTGTGAGACAACAGAGAGATTAATTTAGGTCCTTACAAGCAAAATGAGCTTGGCCAAGTCTCATTCCAAGAAGACGTTTGACAGTGTCTTGAGGCAGATGGCAGATGCAGGTTCTAACAGGGCAGCAGCAGCAACAGCAATGAGAGCACAGAAGAGGAAAAGAAGTGCCAAGAGGAAGGCTGATGAGGTGTACAGTATTTTGCTGGAATTTTATCAGGGAAAAAAAAACCTCAGGAACATTTATCCTGTTATTCTGCTGATGTGAGGATTAAAAATCCGAGCTCTTGTTTCTGTGAACAGTTCACTACAGCATAAAACCACAGCACCTCCCTCTCCCTAGAACATTATCAGCAAACCATCCCCACTCACTTTGCTCCTCTGCTCGAAGAGGAGAGAAATAATTAGCACTTCATGCAGAGGCAAAAGTATCTGCACTAAAACAAGGGCATTATTGACAGCTGGAGAACTGATGAAGTATCCTAAGTGTGTATCATTAGCATCTCTCCATACTTCATTAGATAACTAAAAGGCAGGATAAATAAGATCTCTTTTGCTCTAAAGAATATGGCTTATTAAGCTGTGGCTCTGCAGCATCTTTTTGTCCAACAGTGCCCTTAAGTCATGTTTCCAGGAATCTTGGATCATTATGCAGTATTGTGTGTCTGCTCTTAGTATGTAATAGTCATTGCCACTCATGTTCTTTTCCCCTGGATTTCTCCTAACACTTAGTGGCAGGAGAGTTTAGAAAGCAGTTGGCAGCTCTGTGGTTTGGGGCAATTGTGAGCTGTAAATCCTGGGTTTTTTGCTCCCTGAGCAGCTGAGCAGGAAGCGGGGCATTAATACTTTGGTTCTCGTTTTTAATTTTAAGATGTTCATCTGAACTAGCAGTTTGTAACATCATCCTGAAATTGGTGACTATGGCTGCTGGCTGGTTGGGGTTTTTTCATCCAGCAGAATCACTGCTGGAAGACTAAAGTGATTACAGGCATTAGTTCAGTTCAGACCTGTGAGTGATGCATTGCTTTCTCTCAGGATTCTGACAACCCAGACCTGCGGGATCGTGGCTACATCTACTGGCGCCTTCTCTCCACGGATCCAGTGACTGCCAAGGAAGTGGTGCTCTCCGAAAAGCCACTGATTTCTGAGGAGACTGATCTGATTGAGCCAACCCTGCTGGATGAGCTGATCTGCCACATTGGGTCTCTGGCTTCCGTGTACCACAAACCCCCCAACGCTTTTGTGGAGGGGAGCCACGGCATCCACCGCAAGCACCTGCCAATCCACCATGGGAGGTGAGCTCAGGCAGCCCTGGGCATCGTGGGCAGGGCTGGTTGGTTGTTTCTTTCTACCAAACAGTCCAAAAGGTGCCAAGACATTTTAGAACACCCTAGTGGGATTTTATTGATAGTTTGCAGGTCATTCAAGGGGCTGGTTTTATGCAGTATGTAGGAAACTCCATGAGTGTGGAGTTTCGAAGTTCGTGGGTCAGAAGATGCAGGAAGTATCAAAGTTCCTGTGTGAGGTTTTTTGAGAAGACATTGGTTATAAGTGCTCTTGAGACGAGTTTGAATAGAAAAGCAGAAGCTTTGGATGGCTGGTGCAAGGAGGACTAGAGTGAGAACAGGCATCCTTGAGAAGATGATTTTGTAGGAGCTTTGCTTCAGCAGCAGCTCAGCTTTACGAGCCTTTCTCCTGGAATATGGTATCACTTTCCTGGAACAGGCAAGCACAGGGATCTTTCACTGCTGGAATGTGAAATGGAGAATTGGTGAAACTCCTTTTCTCACTTGGTGCCTGTAAGGCAAGGGAAGTGCAAAAGCCATCTAAGCCCCATCACTGTTCAGGCTCAAAAGAAGATGGGTAGACTGACCTTTGGGAGGTGGGGGAAATGCTTTGGCTCATTGCCTGGTGCTTTAATGCCTCCCTGGGATCACAGTTCTGGCAGCAGGTTAGTTCTGCAAGAGCAGGCACTGCTTTAGTCCCAGCTGGGGCTGGGTTGCTCTTGGGCCTGTTCCCATGGTCCCTCATTCAGGTGAGCAGTTTGCTATTTGCACTAATGGTATTAATTACGAAAATGAGTGTATTTGCAGCAAGAGGCAGAGTAGCCAGGCTTACCTCTTAATATTATTCCCAAAGTGACATTTGGAGTGCTATTTTTTGCTGTTGCACTGATAAATCAGTGTGCGATGCTGCTTCTTTTCTATTTTCTGACTCCACTTCTCTGCTATTCTTAGCAGCTAAAGCTATTTCTGTGGTGGCTGGCTTTGGGAAGCTGAGTTGTTTTCTCCCTGCCTGTGAAATCAAGTCTGACTGCACTGACCCAGAATCAGCAAGCACAAATCTACCACTTGGACAGGAAAAGCAGTGGCCACTTCCTACCTACCTAATCAAAGATTTGTCTCAAAATGAGCTGGAGTAGCTTTGGTTTTTGGTGTTACCAGCCTTTCTGTATACTGTTGTTCCAGGTCACTACAGAAAATAGCATTTTAGGGGATTTGGCTCAGATAATTCAGCTTTTTGAAGGAGCTTCTTGCATGTAGTGTGTACATGCTTGACTCTCATTGCTCATGCTCAGTCTGCTGACCTTAAATCTCTTCTGACTTTGGCATAACCAAAAAACCCCAAAAAAACAAACCTCCAAGCCCCAGTCAGCAGTGGCAAGCTGGGGAAAGGTGTGAGAGGTGCTCAGCAGAGCATGCTGCACACTGATCATGCTGATGCAGTGGTAAATTAAAAAAATGAGTGGGGTTAATGGCATACCAGGCTTCACTGATGTGAGCTCACCTCAAGAGGCCCCATTATTGGGGTTTTCTCCATCAATTTAAGGCAAGTTAAGGGTGTTCAGTGAAAGATGTGAAGGTGAGGTGATTTTCTGTACAACTCCTGCACTCCAGTCACCTTTCTGGTGGCTGATTCATGTGGTAGGGACTGATGGCACTGTGAGATGGGGATGGGGAGATGTCCACAGTGAATGTGATTTAAGAGGGTCAAGACAGCGCTGCCTTGAGTGGTGCTTCCCTGGGTATAACCCTAGGAGCAGTTCTGGTTAGCAAAATACACTACATGGCATTTTGATTCATTTATTTTTCATTCAGAGCACTGTAGGGCAGGTTTCTTGCAGCTCTCAGCTGATGGGAAGACCCATTGAACAGCTCACAGATGGTGAAATAAATGTTTGTGCCTCTTCAGCGAGCCCAAGTGTCACAGAGCTGCAGGTGTATCCCGAGGGTGGGGGAGAATCTGATGGCTTGGCAGTGTTTCCTCCTGTGGTGGCTCCCACCACCTCTGCTCAGCCATAATTCAGCTGGGGAATTTGGGAAGATGTTAACAGGGCTCCTGGGAGAAGCAAGTCTGGTTAGACTTGGGCAGGAGTCTCTATTTCCCTGTTTCACAGGTGGCTGCAGGAAATTTTTGATTCTAGTTCAGGCTGTGCATCCCTTGTGACTGCAACATCTGGGAACTGCTGGAGGCTGAACTCACAGGGCCAAATCTCCAATTCCCATGGCAAAACCCAAGACTGTCAGGGGGAAAGCTTGTATCAAGTTTTTTTGACCCTTTTCAACCCACATATTCTTTATTAATTTCTTTTCTCTCAAAGAAAGTGCAAAGTTGTTTATAGGACTCTCTTTAAAGAGATTCTTTACAAATGGAAGCCTTGGGGTTTTGCTTTTTCTAAACAAACTGACTGAGCTTTGTCCTTTCCTAATTTCTTGTTGGGCTTTGGGGCAGCAGCAGTTACACAAGACAAGGAGGGATTTCTGTGTCTCCATCAGGAGAAGGATGATGAGTAAGTGTTGAAGGGGTGGAGTGTTAGAGGGATGATATCCTGGGAAGGAGCTGAGTGGTTTGTGATGTGCCTCTCTCAGAGAGGCTGTTCCTGCTCCCAGGCTGGGGGTGGATCACAGCCACCACCTCTCCTCAGGAATGCTTCAGTGAGCAGTTCAGCACACTCAGCACTCTCCCTGCTGAAAGCAGCAGCAGAAAGCACAGCTAATATTAGTGCTATTGCAGCTCTGAAGCTTTTAATGCAAGGAAACTCTCAGCCCATCCTGCTGCTGCCTGCTAACTAATTCATCCTGCACTCCTTATGCTCCAGCTTTTCCTCCTGGCACTGGAATTGGGAGCAGCTTATACTCTGTCACTGATCTTTCCCCTCAATAGCTGAATAAGGATAAGAGAATTTTGGCTACTCCAAATGAGGAGCTGCAGTGCTTGCAGAACAGCCCCAGTGTTAAACACCTTGTCAGGACACTAATTCCCACAGCAATTGTGTGCACTTACCTGCTGGCTGCAGTACATGAGCTAGAAATCATTTTATCAGTTACTGCTGGAAACAGGATATAAAATGGATTTTAATTATCTAAAATATGAGCATCTCTGGGTTTAAAGAATAAATACATTGTAGTGAGTTCTCCAGGAGCTACAGTTATTTTTTTTACCCTCTCCTTGTTATCAAATTCAGTGACAAGTGAATATAAAAGATATAAAAAGTAGCCAGACTGCATATGATGATAAATTTTGGAAGCTGTATAATGAGTGTTTCTAGACTAGTAATTAGCATACCTGCTAACACAGAGGAAAGGAAATTATTGATAGAAGGGAGGAATCAATTTTAGATTGAGTTTTTCAATTAGAAAAGACGGATGGACCTTGTTGCTGGTCAGGAGAAAGTGATTAATCTAGATCTGAGGGAAGTGGTGGAGTTTGCACTGGTTAGAGCAAGGGCTCAAGGGTTTTATCAGTGTTAGATCTCTGAGAAAATCTGGATTATTTATTTTTTCCCTGTGCTCTCATGTCATTCTCAGGCCCAATCGGCAGAAAATCATCTCTGTAGGTTTATTCTGAGGTTGGAAATGCTTATTTTCAGTTCTGTAGCCCATATTGTACCCATGGCTCTCTGTTTTGGAGGGGATCTGTGATTTTCAGGGTGGGTGGGATTCTCCCCTTGGAAGATTCCCTTTGCTGAGCTGAAAACCATGTACAATGCAAGGAAAATCTTTGTGCTCAGAGTGGTGAAGAGCCATGTGCCATAACCCTGCCTGGTGCAGGCCAGTGGCCACAGCAGCTGCTGGAACCACTTTTTGCCTGGCTTCTGCTGCTGAGCCACCTCTTGCTGTGCTTCCCCATGCTGGAAACCTGGAACTGGAGACCAGAGGTGACTGATTTTTGTCTTTTCTGCTTCTTGTTCTCCCCCCACAGCACTGATGCTGGTGACAGCCCCGTGGGCACCACGACCACCACAAACCTGGAGCAGCCACAGGTCATCCCATCCCAGGGTGACCTCCTGGGGGACCTCCTCAACCTGGACCTGGGGCCCCCCGTGAATGTGCCCCAAGTGTCCTCCATGCAGATGGGTGCTGTGGACCTCCTGGGAGGAGGGCTGGACAGCTTGGTAAGCAGCACATCCTCGTTAGCTGATGGGAGATAATTGGAGCTGTGCTTTTCTCTGCAAAGCCTTGATCATTTGTGCTTTTAATGCTCAGTGAGCCGAGCTCCCAGTGCTGTGTCCTGAAACTGCAGGAGAATTTAACCAGAGTTATTGTACCAACTTTCAGCAGGCTTTCCCTGCCCTACAGTGAATGGTGCTGCATGCTGTAGAATCCCCATGGTCAGTGGATATATTTGTTCTGTGCTTTTTCTGTCTGTAGAAGAAAACCAGAAAGTTGCTTTAAGGATTTTAGTGTTTCACTGCTTTCTATTTGAATCAGGATCCCTTTCAAGAAAGCATTTATTCCACCCAATTCCCAGCCCACCTGAATTTCAGTGCTAAAGCTCTCAGGCTGTAACCCTGTGTCTTCCCATTTGTGTATTCTCCAGAGCATGTCATGGTTTAATATCAGTTTAACATTTTAATTGCAGTGAGGTCAAGAGGCAGCTCTCCGTGCAGTCCTGCCTGTGCCAGAGCTGCTCTCAAGGCACTTGCCCTGGCTCTAACAGGGTCAGGCTCCAGTGGGAGCAGTCACACCTCCCTTCTGCTCTGGGGAGCGAGCTGGGCATGAGCTGCAAGGAGAAAAATCACTTAGCAGGGAGCCAGCAGCAGGGAGAGGTCGGTGCTGTGGTTTTAGGCTGGTGGCAGCCAGGCAGTGAGGAGTGGTGACTGTAAGGATGAGCCTGGGAGCTGTGCCCAAGGTGGGGAGCACAGCACACAGATCCCCAGCTCCCTGCTGCCTTCCCCTCAGGGGGAAGAAGCACTCCTAGGTGTACTTGCACCACGTAAATCAAGTAAGACTTTCCCAGGGGACATAATTGGGTGTTTTCCAGACCTGCAGTGGATTAGTCTTGCTTGAGGTTTGGCTTGTGGCGAGTTGGGCTGGGTGAGCTCTGCCTGGTTCAGGTGCACTTTTAGTTCTGAGTCAAGCTCTGAATAAGAGGTAGGAGGCAGCTGGATGAAGCCCAATTCGACAAATCCTTATCTGTCAAAGATACATTTTTTTTTAAGCTGCCATAAATTTACTAAAGCAAATGTTAAGCACATTTCCAGCTGCAGTGCTTCATGGGCTAATGAGCTATGAACAATCTAATCCTTAATGGCACTGACACTCGCAGAGGGCAGAGGTGCTGTAGGCCCTGCACTGTCTAACCAGAGGTTTGTTTGGTTAGCAGGGACACTGCTCTTACTGGGGATTAGCAAAATGGTCAAGCTGGACTTGCTGGGAAAGCAGGCAGTGAGCCCAGAGCAGTGACCTGTGCAGCCTTTCCCTGCACTGCAAGATGTGCCTCTAAAAACCTGGGACTGGGAATTAAGGCATTGCAGAAGGTGGTGCTGCCTGTGGTGCCATAGGATGGTTTGCACTTAAATTCCTCTCTGCTGCCTTCCAGGCCTCTCCCAGTAACCCTTTGTTCCTCATTAGTGTCACACAAATAAATGGACACAGTAGAGCTAAAACTTGGTTTTGGGAGAAGAGCTGTCTCGCAGCTGGCATTAATGGGCTTAATTTAGTGACCTGCTCTGACAGTGGAGCTGTTAGTTGAAATGGTACCAGGCTTTTACTTAATATTTTTCTCAAGCCTTAAGTACATCCATGGGGTTATGGAGTGTGATCTGACAGAATGATCCTGTCTGGATGGGGAGTAGCTGTGCCTGGGGCTGCATGGCCAGCACTCTCTCAGCTGAAAAATCTGGTGTGGTTTTGGAGGTGGATGCTTTCTATTGGAGTTCTGTTGCATCAAAGCTCCAGCTTTTCCCTCCCTTTGTCAGTCTCTTTTCTCAGGTAACAATGACAGGATAAGAGGGAATGGCCTGTACGTGTGCCAGAAGAGGTTTAAATTGAATATTGGGAAATCTGTCTTCACCAAAAAGGTTTTCGAGCACCGGAATGGGTACCAGGGCAGTGGTGGTGTCACTTAAAAATTGTGTAGATGTGGCACTTGGGGACATGGTTTAGTGGTGGCCCTGGCAGTGCTGGTGGAATGCTGTGGAAGTCTTTTCCAACCTAAATGACTGTAGGATAATAAGCTTAATTAGTGAGTGAATGTGATCTGCATGTTTGTTTGTTGCTGTGGGCATGTGTTTAACACATCTCAAGCTGGGTTAACCCTAACCTGGTATTACCCAAATTGCTGGGTAATGTCCCGGGCTGCAGGGCTTGCCAAGAGGATTGGCATTTGGATCTCAGGCTAATATTAAACCACGTTTGTGCTGTGCCAAAATCGGTCTCAAACTGCAGATCCCACAGGCCCGATTTCTGTGTGTGGGGAGGAGGTGAGACACATCCCAGTGGGCCCCTTGGAGAAGGGCTGAGCTCTTCACCCTTCACTAGGAATCAAAAACACCTGAGGGGCAGCAATGCCTGAATTGTTCTGCTTTGAAATTTCCCTTTCTGTTACTCCTTAAGGTTTTTTTAAATGCATTTCTTCCCCTGCTTTGCTGGACAGGCTGAGGCTGCACACTGTGACCTTGCCTCAGTCCTGTGAGAGCCTCAAAGGCAGTTGGAGGTCTGCAAGAGGCTGCTGGCAGGATCTCAGCCAGTTTGTCACACCCACTCAGTGTCATGTGTTGATCCCCTCTCCTGCCCTCCTGTCTCTGGAGGGGGTGTCTCATCAGAGGGATGTTCTTGCAGTGAGAGTCCGAATGGGACTAACCCAGAAAGACCAACAGCAGTGTTAACTTCCATGGAAAATGTCACTCTGCATTTCCATTTTTTAAACTGTGGGGTTTTATTTTTCTTCCAGGCATTTAAATAGAGACTGAATGGTGTAAAACTGCACAAACACCAAATTAATATTGTTCATTTGGATTGTCCTCAGCATTGCCAGATATTTATGCCCATGACCAGTGAGACTCCAGCTGCTTGCGAGGTTAATTTCTTTAGTGAGTAAATCTTATTTTATCTCCACAGTGAGTTCTATAATTGGTATTAAATGTAACATGCATACACAGATACTGAGCATGTGTTAACAATTAAAAAGAGGAGAAAAAAGGACCTTTGGTACAAGAGCAGTGCTTATAAGCAGAGCAGAGTTGCTGTAGGACCTACAGTTAGCTGTTTCTGGGGAACAGGTTGTGCCCCTGTTTGCCACCATGGGCAGATCTTGTTCTTCTCTGCTCAACTTTCTTTTTCTGTAAAATGGTGACTAAGCCCTATTTACAAAACTGTTTGGGATCTGCAGCTCCACAGTGTAAAGTAGCCATAGCAGTCACTGATAGGGGAGAAACAAAACTTGTGGGAGAGCAGATTGCTGGGTGCAGAGCTGTGCATCCCGAGAGCTGGAATTGGATGCTTTTTTCCCTCAAGTAGCTGAATTTCATGGAGGTTACAGTCACTCTCCCAACTCCTGTGCAACGATGCAGGGCTTTGCAGGATGTCTGTCTGTGCTGACATGACATTTTTGCCTTTAAACCTTGTTGTGTGTTCATTGATTCTGCAAATCCACAGAGCATGAGAGCTCTGTGGGCACATTGTGCTTCCTGGGAGCCCCTGCATTGAAAGGGAGCAGGGCAGTGTGGCCAGGAGCCAGGAAGGCTGGCTTGAAACCTGGGGGCAGAGCAGTAAATCTGCAGGAATGCACAGACTTGGATTGTCTGTTATGTAAGGATTTTATTTAATACTCGAGCCACTCATCTACGAGAATATTATTGATTCGAGGCTGGCAGCTGGTCAGGTTGATTTATGTTCTAAACTGAAAAGCTGTTTGATAAACACTGAATATCCACAGATTTCTGTAACACGTGGACTGTTTTGGGCTCTTCCAGGTGGGGCTGTGCCCCTCAGTGTAATCAGGCTGAATTTAGGGGGAATCTGACCCCAAGGGTCTGTTCCACATGATTCAGGCTGTGTCCCAGCACTGCAGTGGGATGGAGGCTGGGAGCTGAGCACCAGGCACCACAGGCTTGGCAGCCTGGCAAGAAACCCCTGTTCCAGCAGTCTGAAGTGTCTGCCTCATCCACAAGGCTGTGAGCAGAGGCTGCTGGTGTTCTTCCCTCCCTGCCTGACTGCTTTCAAGAGGAGAATTCAATGTCTGGCCTCAATGGACAACACCCTGGAGTGTTGGGGTTGATTAGGGACTCACCAGTGTTTTATAGAAAAGCCCCAGAGTGACCTTCAGTCTGCCCTGGGTGCCACATTCCTCTCCTGGCTCTGCAAGTGATTTGCTGTGTATAATCTTAGGAAAGTTACTTCATCTACCTTTTCCTGGAACTACATTGTGAGAGTGTCTGTGCCAGGTCAGCTCCAACATCCATTTATGCAGTGGATGTGATGCTTTCCCAGAGTGCTCCTCCAGCCTTTGGCAAGGAGCTGAGTGACTCCTTTCATCTGGGCTGTTGAGGTTTGATGAGCTACAAAGGAATCTGTTCAGATTTCTGACAAAGGACACATCTCCATTGCTGGGGCAGGGCTGGTGTGGAAAAGGAGCTATTTTGGTGGGTCACTCATTCATATCTGATTCAAAGCTGTTGTAGCAGTCACAGGACTGCTAGAGCTTTGTGAGCAGCTTGTTTTTTTACTCTTTGGGGAATGAAGCTGGTTAGGGCTCAGTTTTGCTTGCTGATAGAAATCACTCAGCAGGACAAAGCATTAGCAGCAAGTGCAGTGAAGCTGGTGACTGTGGTATTGACAGTGTGACCTGTCCTCCAGCAGCTTTGACACAGCTCTCCCTGGTTTGGAGAGCAGCCCTTCTGCTCTCTTCTGTGGAAACACGCAAAACAGGCAGCAAACAAGGCACTGAAATGCCTCTGTGTGAGCCACGGTGGTGTCTGCACTGAGATCCCTGCAGCCCGTGCACGGTCTGTCCTGCAGCCCGGGGCTCTCTGTCAGGATTAGGAGGCTGCCAGCAGCCCCCTCTCAGCATCTCACCCCATTCCTGTTAGGCAAATGCCTTGTGTTCCCCGCTGCTGTGTTACTGAGTGCAGGCAGCACCTTGAGCTGTGCTGCTTGACTCCTGATTTGTGGTGTGAGGGAGCGAGGAGGCAGCAATTGTCCCCTGTTAACCCATGAATTGTGGTCCACAAAATGCACAGCTGCCCTGGAAGCCCTGATTGTGCTGTGGGCACAGGGCAAGGCAGTTGCTGAGCAGTGCTTGTTGAAGCTTCTGTCCCTAGCTCCACCCTCCCTGTTATTTTTTGGTGCTCCAAAAGCCTCACGTCATTTTGCAGAAGTGATTGTAGCCCCTCAGGATCACATGAACACTTCAGCAGAGTCACTTCATTACAAGCTGCTGTTAAGATGCAAATAAACCCTCCTAATGCAGTAACTCCAGCACTGCTACACTTTATAAGTCAGCAGAACTGCTTCCACAGGGCTGGAATTGCAGGGCAGAGGCTCTCTCACTGCAGAGCAGCTGCGGTGCCGTCCAAGCCAACTTGTGCAAAGTAAAGGTGCCAGTGCAGTTTGGGAAGAGGTGCTGGCACTGGTGGTATGATACAGGGTTGAGCCCAGCCTCTTCTTTAAACCCATGTGGCTGCTTGGCTGCTGTTATGGCAGGATAGGTTTGGAGGGAGTAAAGAGAATTCCTGTTTGAAGAACTTTTATGCATTTGGGGGCCGAGACTCCCTGTCTATCCTCTGCTCGTCTCCTGAAGCTGGCAGCTCTTCATCCTGGGCATAGGCTTTGTGCTTTTCAGCAAGAGGCAAAGCTGCCTACTTTGGGGTCAGGATCAGGGGTTTGCAGTGCCATGAATTCCCTTGGACCATCAAGAGCCAGCCCTTGTCCAGCCCACCTTCACAGCGAGCGTTTCAGCCCGAGTGGGGCTGACAGCTGTATTAACGTGGTCCTCTCCTCTGTGGGGCTGTCCCTGACTCTCCTGTAAGGCAGATCCAGGTTGTCCTTCTGGCAGGAGTGTCTGTCTGCCCATGAGACAAATGGAAATGGTTAACCAGAGCTGCTAGTCCTGGGGAATTGCTTCAGCAGCACTTCATGCCTGACTAATATCTGTTTCTTTCCTTCTGCACTCTGCCTGTCACTCCAGATGGGAGAGGACACTCTGTGGGTAATTGGTTCCTGTTCCCTCTGTCTTCCTCCTTCACTCTTACTCACACACATCACTGTTACTGTCTCTTCATCACTCTGAGTTTGGAATAAAGTTATTTGGGCATCTCCCAGGAAAAGAAACAGACCTGCAGTTCCTGAGTGGGGAAAGCATCAGTGCCACGGGAGGGTGACAGGCAAGGAAAACAGAACAAGACACTTTGAGCTGCTGCAATGGGAAGTGCAGCCCGGATCTGATGGGGAACTGATCAGTTCTGTATTAACTTCCCCCCTTTAACTTCTGGTGCAGTAGAAATGCTGTCACTTCTCTCTTCACTCCGGGCAGAGCCAGCTCTGCCTGTAGGGACCTGGAGGAGCTGCAGCTCCTTGGCTCTGCGGCTCTGGAGCACATCTGCAGTGCTTGGGCCCGAGCACAGGAGCCAGAGAGGCTCAGGCTGTGCTCTGCAGAGCCCTCAGCCACTAAAGAGGGGCTGCAGCAGCTCAGAGCTTCCTGGCATTGCAAAGAGATGTTGGGTCCAGTCTGGAAACACACAGGGGCTCCTGGTAAATTCTCTGAGCTAGTCAGGGTTTTTTCTTTCTCCTTATGAGAGCTGGAGTTTTAACTAAAGCAATAAATCCACATTCTACTTTCCCCCCCAAGGTCTGACATTTAAGGAAAATGGAAGACTTGTGGATAGCTTGAGGAGCCCCAATATGTCATTCCCTGTCCCTTGCAGCCAACATCAGTGTACGAGCTGCTTCGAGGTTGGGTTCCTACCCCGCAGCTCCTTTTGATGAGTGTAATAGGAAATGGTAGAATAGTTAACATCTGGCTTGATTATGCAGAATTATTCAGTCATTTCCATAATACCCTTTGTAAAATGCTTGCTGCTTGATCAACCAGCCTTTCTCCTGCTGCAGACAACAGTACCAGAAATTCTCCATGCATACAATAATATCTGGAAATGAACTGGATTCTTTCTTTTCCCCCGGACTTCACTGCCTGTCAATATAAAGCTTGAAGTTCATCTGCATGCAAGACTATGAATAGGGATGAGGTGTAATAGTTGCATTTATTACTCCTCAGTGAGCCAGTAACAAGATGTAAATGATCTGATATATTAATCTAAACCGTGGCTTGGCTTAGAAAGCAGTCAATAGAACAAAACTCTGCTCTGTCAGGCTGTTTCTGTGGAGGAGACTTGACAGTATAATAAGCCTTATTTTATAAGCTCAATATTAATTGGATTTGCATCCTCTAACTGGCTTCCTTTGGTTTCAGACAGGTCATTCTTTAGACTTTGGAATCACTCACTTTTATCTGTTATTTCTTAAGTTAGTTAAGCAAAACTGGACAGCCAGAGCCTGGGTTGCTGAATGGAGAGGTGGCTGTTGAAAATGATGAGGAATCTCCTCAGCTTCTGCCATGGCCTCAAGTAGGGATAAACTGAGTCCCACACAGGAAAAAAGCTCTTAAGGCCTCTTAACAAAAAGCAAATTATGATTTGTCCTTCTCTAACACCTACTTAGGGTGGTTAATGTTGCATCAGGTGGCTCCTGTGGGGACTAGGGTAAGGAGAGGTGCCAGGGGATAGAAGAGAGATCTGGGGGAGCACAGGATTTGTCACATTTTACAGGTTTTATGGAGGCTAGTTATCATCTGGTAAGTCACTGTCTTACACCTTTGCTGCTCTTTTCAGGGCAATTTATCCTTTTTATCTGTGCTCTGATGGAGAGAGGTATGAAGCTTTATGGTATCTCTTGACCAGTATAAAACACATTTGCTGTGAGATGTCTCAGGGAACATGCTGGAAAGGATCAGAGTAAAGTTAATTTCCAAGTTTTTTGTGCTGAGGGAAAAGGTTAGAGCCTTTTTGGCTCTGAGCATGGGCACTCCTGGAAGCTTTTGCTTCAGCTCTGTGGTGCATTTGTTCAGTATTCTGACACACCAGCACTTACTTGAACAATGTATCTGGAGCCTTTGTTGACCCAGTTTGTCACATGCTTTTTTAAAAGCAAACTAACTAGCCAAACCCTAATCAAATGGAAAAGCAGAACATCTACCAGGTGAGCTATGATGTTCTGGTCTGGCAGTCCAGCCTTTTCCTAATGGGACTGGCTCCTGCCTCACCCTTGCATCATCCTCTGTGCGTGTTGTCAGGTTGTGTTCCTTGTCTGAACGTGACCCCAAAAAACCCTGTTCTAGGCAAAAAAATTACCCTTGTCTTCAGAAGAAAAGCCTGGGACACAGATAAGCCTGGAGATGTCTCTGCAGTGAATAACCACTGCAGATATGTGCTTGTTTCCTCCTGGCTATCAGTCATCCATTAAGTGCATTTTAAATATTCACAGGAGTGATGTTGTACTTGCAAACAGCACTTGTAGCCAAGCCTTGGAGCCTGCCCTGATCTCTGAATTCTCCTGAGCGAGTAGAGTGATGTGGAGGTTTGAAAAATGGGCTTTGTCACTGGGAATGTGGCCTGGGTGCTTTGTAAAGGAAACTTGTCGGGGAGGAGAGCTTCCAGGTGGGCTGCAGAAGGGTTTGGCAGGAGGGCCCCAGAGCAGATTTAGTGTTTATGGAGCTGTTTCAGTCACTTCTGACTGTGGCTGTGTAGCTTGGCAGAAGTTGGTACTGAAACAGCCTGGTGCACCGTGAGGTCTCTTTGCTGTTGGAGTGCCCATTAGATGATGAAGCTGTTTTTTCCCTGTCTGAGGGAGGGGAGAGCTTTCAAAGGCCCCCTCTCTGAGCTGTTGTAAAAGCCAGCACGGATCCCATTCTCTTTCTTCCTTGTTGTTGAAAGGAGCCACGTGCCGGAGGAGCTCGGCCAAGATGCATTGTGTTTGCCCGTGGCTCGTAGCTGTTCCCTAGAAAACTAAAGCTTTCAGGAAGTGAGCCTTCCTCTCAGTTTTATTTTTACGCCACTTCACAGTTACCCCACTGGGTTTTGTGGAGCTGCCTGGGGCCTGCTGGCAGCAGCAGGGCTGAGGGGAAAGCGCCGACGCATGAAACGTGCAGAAGGGAGGTTTTGGTGCAGACAGCAGGTGCAAGGAGGGATGGATTTTTGTTCTTATTAACCGGCAGAGCGCTCCTGTCCACAGTGAATGCGTGGGGTAGTTCTCCAAGTAGCTCTGCTCACACAGCAGCCAGCAGCCCCTCTGCTCCCTGTGCTTTCCCAGCACTGCATTTCTGTCTGTCCTGCACGCAGGAGCAATCCCTGGGTGCCCGGGCTCCGCTCCGGCCCCCTGACACTTGGCTGAAATGATCTCGGTCTTCCTCTCCTCTCTCTCCTTCTCTCTTTCAGCTTGGCAGTGACCTTGGCGGGGGCATTGGAGGAAGCCCGGCAGTAAGTGCCATTCCATTTTTTTCCCCAATTTCCAAAGCTGCTCAAAGCTCAGGGTTTTTCAGTGTAACCTCACCCGTTATGTGCTGGAAGGTGCTTTTTGAAGCCCTGAAGATGTGAAAATGGATAAATGCAACTGAAACACACGGGTCCTCACCCATGTTGATTTGAGTCCAGCTGCCACCTGGGCTTTCCTGAGAGCAGCCAGGGCCAGAGCTGTTCACTCTCTCTGCTTAGCTCTTCTTCCTCAGAGCTTTTAGTTGGAGCAGCAGCATTAACCCTGGCAGTGCCTCATCCTTGTGCAACTGCTTTAGCAGCTGAAAGGCCAAGGATGCTCATCCCTACTCACAAAGCCTGGTCTGTAACCCTAACCCAGTGTCACCACAGACTTGCCTGAACTCAGTGTTTTTCTCCTCCCAGACCCCACATAAGATTTTTGCCTGCACATCAGGGTCAGGTGCTCTGAGCTTTTCTACTGCGTGTGGTCAGTGCTGCCACTGGCCAGCTCCTCTGTTCCTGTGCTGTGGGAGTGTCCTCGTGCCTACAGCACCTGCCAGGACATGGGACAGTTTGAACCTGCTTTCAAAGCACCCTTGGCTTCAAGCTCATAGCAGCTTCTTCCAGAGAAGCATGGAAAGGGAATGAAACATGCCTTGGAGATGCAGTGGGCAGGAGGGAGTGTGCTTCCAACCCACAGCCAGAAGTGGTGTCCCTAGAAAGCTCCAGTCCCTCTTCCCAGGACTCTGTATCCAGTAATTCAGTGAGGAAAGCATACTCACTTCTGGAGGGAGGGCTTTTCAGAGACCCTTGTTATGGCTGCAGTCATTCTCTCTCCTCCTTTCCCTGCGAATCTGGCATTCCTTCCTTCCTTCAGCAGGAGGGCAGAGGAGAGCCAGTGGCACAGAACACCTGTACACCCAGGCAGCCCTCAACAGGACGTGGGAGATGGTTCCCTGTGGTGATCATACCTACAAAGCCAAGTCTCTGCCCTCCTGGGCCAGCAAAAACCCACCAGGCACTTCTGTCCTGCTCACTCTGCCTGTTTCTGGGCTGCTGGCTGGGGAATCCTGTTCTCAAGCACAGCATTCATCCTGCTAGGAAGAGAATTTGGGAGCCTAACTTGAGTGTGACTGTCCCATCTGAAGCTGGGCACCTAAAGGTTAACATTGCAGCTTTGGTGCCCTCATTTAAGTCCTGGGAGGGTAGGATTGCCCTTCTTGCAGGAAGGTTGTCCTCTGGCAGACTCTGCTTCATGTAATGAACCTTTTGGGCCCCAGTGCTGAGAATGCAGAGCTCTGGCTTTGGGTTGGAGTACACAACACGGTCATGACTCCCTTGCTATCTCTGGATATGCAAAATCTTTCAGATTGCTGAAGGCTGACATAGTTGGGGGAAGGTTTGAAGCATTTGCTCTTTTCGCTGGGTTTATGTAGGGTAGATCCACAAAGCACATTGTCTTTATGAGAAGGAGATATGGAAAGATTCTTCCACAGTGGGAATAGATAACTGGAGCTATAAAAAATGATGTGGAAGCTTGGTTGAGGTGACAGCTGAGTGTAGGGATTAGCTGCCAAGAGCTTTGGAATTCAAATGCATAATTTAGCAGTATTGATAAATCAGTGGGGAAGCTGCAAATGGCTTTAAAATATTTAGGATATTGCCTGAGTTCATGCTTTATTTAATAAGCAGTGCTCACATGTGATGTTAATGAGTTGCCTGTTCTGACTCCTCCAGGTGGGACAGACCTACATTCCCTCCTCTGTGCCAGCCACCTTTGCCCCTTCTCCCACCCCAGCAGTGGTCAGCAGTGGACTCAACGATCTCTTCGAGCTCTCGTCCGGCATAGGGATGGCTCCTGGAGGATACGTTGCTCCCAAGTCTGTACGTAAGGAAAAACGACCATCCCCACTTCATTGCTTTCTCTTGGGCTACAGATCTGACCTTCCTCACTTGTCCCATTTATTGTGGGTTTCTGGTGCTAAAACTTCAGCTCAGTCCCATTTGAGGTGCCCTGGGCTTTTCCCAAGTACAGTAACTACATGTTGGAGACCATGTTAGTTAATAGTTACAGACTTCTGGCATTTTAGCGGTTCCTTCATTTTACCTGTGCCAGTATTTCTCTAAAAAATGGCTTAGATAAGATCCAAAGCTTTCAGTTGTGTCAGAGCAGCTTTCCTGCAGACCTACTTCTTAACAAGCTTCCCCAGGAAACTCAGGGCAAGACAGAATTTGCAACAATTTTCCTAGCAGATTTGTTTATTTGGAGGAATCCGACGTGACAGTGGAGGTAAAATCATGTGGTTGGGATGGTGGTGCCGCAGTGGAATGCAGAGAAATGTTCTGTCAGTGAGAGATCACAGAGGCTTTGGCTGAAGCGTGGAGTTAGGAGGGATCATGAGACACACAACATGGTTCTGGAAACTGGCTGTGGAGCAGCCACAGGGAGCTCAGGCTCCTGAAAGGGAGTAAACAAAAATTAGCACTCAAATAGTCCATGGATGGATAATCTTAAACCATCCTCTGAAACAGAGGATCTCAAGGTACTGCAGACCATACTCAAAGCTTTTGGTCATTGCAATTATTGCACCATATATTGCACCAAATACAAAAAACCCACAGTAATTTTGAGCTAAGCACTGCCTCATTTTGCACCAGTCAGATCTGGGTCTGGGTTTTTCCCGCAGAGGTGATCTGGGAATCCAGAACCCAACAAGTAATAGTATCAGCCTGTGATTTTATTTGGTTCAAACTTTAGTGTTGTCCTGCCTCTAATAGCCCAACCAGCCCTTGGAGAAGTCCAGCAGCAGTCTGGGTGAGTCTCACATTGGTGTGATGGACACAAGCTGTCCCTGTTGTTGTGCACACTAATGCTGTAGTAATTTGATTTCTTCCATGAGTGCTGTGAACAAATATGGATTAGGATTCCTCAGTGGTGAGCTCCATCCTTTCAACACCCCATGTCCCATCTTCCCTGTCGTGTTTCTTTAGCCTTTGTGGGCTCAATGTGCTGATGTAGCTGGATTTTGGAGCTCAGGACTTCTGTTTATTGGAAAACTCTGCTTGTTTGTTATCTTCAGGCCAGGCTGCTCACACTGAATGACATCTCTTGTGTTCAAGGTTTGGCTGCCTGCAGTGAAGGCTAAAGGATTGGAGATCTCAGGCACATTCAGCCACAGGCAGGGACACATCTACATGGAGATGAACTTTACCAATAAGGCTTTGCAGCACATGACTGACTTTGCCATTCAGTTCAATAAGAACAGGTAAGAAATGAATAGCAATGCACTGTGTTCCAACAGATTGTGTGCTCCTGGGAAAGGAAGAAACTGCTAAATTTAGGGAGGACTTGTGCTTCGGTGTATAATGCAGTCATGGAAATAGCTTGGATGATACAGCCTGACCTCTCCATCACACCAAAATTGTGTGAAAGGGCTGAAAACACAGACTGATAAATCTGAGAGGAAACAGGCAGCAGACAGTGCCATCCTTCTCCCAGCTCTGAAACAGCATCTGCCCCATTTAACCTCGGTGGAGTTTTTCAGCAGCCTCATGGGTTGTTGGGCAGGTTGATGGGTTTATAGCCAGTAAGTGCCCTGGGCAAAAGGAGCACAAAGAGGCAGGATCTGAGCTGCACAAGTATCAACCCGTGATGTTTCCTCCTGACTGATTGCTGTGCTGCCCCTCAGACTGTCTGGAAGCACAGGACTCCTTGATAAAGCTGCTTGCAAGCTGGGAGCCTGTGGCACATGTCCTCCCTGTCATAGGCAGCAGAGTAATTCTGTCAGAAGCAGCAGCCACTTGAAAGTTTAGAGCTTGGATGATACAATTCAGATTGTTCTTGGAAACCCATCTCAGCTAAAGGACACAAAATGGCAGCACAGCCATGGTGCCTTCCCACAAATACCCTTTCCAGGGAGCTTATCCAGTGGTTTGCTGTGTGTTATCTTCAGCAAGGACCAGGCTGCTTCTTAGCAAGACTGCAAAGAGTATCTTGTGACTGACATGTTCTCGGTATTCCTTAATATCACTTCACTGGAAAAGTGTTCTCTCTACTGAAGATCCACTGAAAGCATCTCTTTAATCTCATTGTTAGCCTTGCAAATTCAGGATTTCTTGGGACAAATAAGATTTACTTAGAAAAGTCATTATGCTAAAGAAGTCTTTAGTAAATGTTCTCCCTGGACTGCCATATTTTCTGGAGAGTTTTGCTAAGCTTCTGTATGTGAATGTTTTGTGCAAATTACCCTGGAAAAAAAAGGCCTTTTGTTTGTGATTTTTTTTTTTCCCCATACATCAAGATATGTTTTACCCACACCTACATGGTACTTTGAGGATGTAGAAAGTTTAAATACTGTACAGTAAACCAGCAGTTTTTCCTCTTGCAGCACAATCTCCATATACAACCTCCTACTATTTACTCTTTTACAAATGCTGTTGTCCTGTCAATGCTTTCCACTGTGGCTGGTGCATTAGAAAGACCTGCAGAGGGCTTGTTCTTTAAGTGTAAATATTAAGGTTTGTGACTGGGAAGTTTCTATTGTTTTTCCCTCCTTTCCTGCTGCTGCCTATCACATTCATTGAAGTCTTGGGATAAAGCATTTAAAAAAAATAAAAGAAAAGCTGAAGCTCTGGTGTGCTGTAATATCACAGCCCCTTAGTAACAAACTACAAGTTTGGTTCCCCTCTGAGTCCTGGGGAAAACACAGGGATTTGTGTCCTCCAAGGTGAAATGGCTGCAGAAGGCAAATCATGTGGCTCAGCCCTTGCTAGGAATATTCCTATTTCACCTCCCTAGAGCTGAGAACTAAGGAGAACCAAGAATGGGGCATTTATTGGTTTCTGAAAGAGTGACAAACCTGATAAATGTGGCTGACTGTGCAGAGTCAACATCAGTCTTTTAGTGAATAAAATAAAAATACACACCTATCCATCCTGCAAATGCCCTGAGACCTCTGAGCTAATGTGAATTCTGCTAAAGAGAAATGCATTTACGAGTGGACACCAAAACATCTGGGCTTCCATCTGCTTTTGGAAAGCAGCTGCTCCATGGTACAGGAGTGCTGTGTTAAATGTGAGCTGCTTTCCCTCTTCCCCACACTAAGCAGAGGTGCCTGTGGAATTAAATATTCCTTGGACTGATCAGGCAAGTAAACATTGCTGGGACACATCCCCAGTGAGGGAGCCTCCAGCCAGGCAGCTGGGCCAGGTGCTGTCACTCAGGAGCAGGCAGCTGGGTGTGTTGATTCACTTGTTCTGCAGTGCTGTTCCAAGCCACATGTTCCTCCTTGGCTGTTTGTCCTGTGCTGGCTCCAGATCCTTCTGCCACAGCTCCCAGGGATGCAGCAGCCATGCAGTGTGGGGTGCACCCTACCTGCAGTGTCTGGAGCTCAGGAACAGGGAAACAGCACCTGGCACTGAGTGCAGGTCATTCCTTGCTGGGCAGGCTGGTGCTCAGCACACAGACCAGTGCCATGTGGGTGATGGGAGAGATCCCAGGAGCTGGTCCCTGGGGCACGATGGGGAATTTGTCAGCAAGATCATCCTGAGTGAGTTTCCCATGCCTTGTCCTCCTTTGTCAGCTCATTTGAACTGTGTTCCCTCCCTGGAGTAACAGCAGGGACAGCTCAGGAGTAGTGGCAAGATGAGGCAGGTGGTGCTTGACAAAAGGAACATTTTATTTTGGCCGATGCAGGGCTGCTCTCATCACCTCTCCTTCTCTCTTGCCCAGCTTTGGGGTCATCCCAAGCACCCCCCTGGCCATTCACACACCTCTGATGCCAAACCAAAGTATTGATGTCTCCCTGCCTCTCAACACTCTGGGACCAGTCATGAAAATGGAGCCTCTGAACAACCTCCAGGTAAGGATTGTCTCCTTCTGGGCAGGGGGGAGCTCAGCAGATGCTCAGCCCAGTTTGTTTGGCCCAACACCATGTGGTAAGACTCTAATCACAAAATACCATGTGTAAACAGTCACACCTCATGGATTTGGGCCTCAAGTCTGGCCAAAACTTAGTCCCCTTCCTTTTCCTAGCTTCTCCCAGAAAAACTGAAACAGAAACTTCTTGAATTTTGTGACTTTTCAAATACCTCAAACCAACTGCTTACATCTGTGTAGATTAAGGGCTTTGTTCCAGTAACACTGTTCTGTAAACTGGACATGAGGTTTGGCTGGGCTTAGGAACTGGAGCAGGTCTGAACAGAGGAACTCCTGTGGTGGAGCAGGCAGAGAGAGCTGTCAGTAAGGATTGAGGCAATTAAAGGAATTGCAGGAAAGATGGCAACTGCTGAGTGATTAATATTTCTCTAGTGCTCTTAAATTCCAGGGTGCTTCACAGAGGCACATGCCTGCCCCAGATAGCTTAATCCAAGGCAAACTGTGTGTTCCAGGAAAAGCAGAGGAGAAATGATGTGAGCAGCTAATGTTTCATTAATGAGGCTGTTGGTGCATGGCAGGGCCAGCACTCCCTGGAGGAGCCTCTTTATCAGACTGGGCTGTCAATCTGATAAAGACAGCACAGATCCAGGCAGGTGTTTCCCTCTGCTCTGGACCAGAGACTATCTCCAGTGGTCTGGAAGTCATCAGGCAGACAGTTCTCCCTGGAAGGAGGCTCTTCCCAACTGCTGCCATGTGCAACCACTCCGTGGAGTGGAGGTCAGCAACTCCTGCTTCTGTTCTGGGTCCTCCAGGACGATTTTCCCAGCATCCCAAAATGCAGTTACCTTGCACTGCAGCTGTCTCTCTCACCTCAGGTCTCCAGGAGGTGGAGTTGGGTTGGGTTCCTGCAGAGTAGCAGCCCATACAGGGGAATATTTTGAAGCGGCTCATTCTCTTTTTAGTTCAAGAAAATGCAATGGAAGTTACTATTTATTCTGCCCGAGCAACTGTTTTTTCCCCTTCTTTTGACTTCCATTCTGGGGCTTATGACTTATTGATGAGTCTTTGGGCAAACAGCTTGAAATAGCTCCTCTGGCACTCAAAGGAGCAGTCCCACACTCGGGCTCCGAGCGCAGTCGTGCAATGGGGGAGCAACACAGACAGTGAATGAATTCCATGGCCTGTCTTCCACAATTGGCCCTTCCAGCCTCTGCAAGAGCTGGATTCCCTCTGCAATCAGGTCCTGAAGGTCAGGTGGCATTTGGGCCAACTGTGGTAAAAGCTGGCTCCAGCTCTGAAGGGAATGTGGAGGTGACAGTCCCAGTCAGCCTCCACAGCGCTGGGAACTCTCAACAAGGCACTCTCAAGTCGCTGCTTCCTTTGATCAGGAAGGAAGTGAAGTATTTGGGTTATTAAATCTCCAAAGGCCTTGGAACACAGTTTGTTTCTTGTAGCATCTCCTGCTAGAACAAAGCTAAGAGAAAACATGTGAGGAAACCTCCAGCTACCTTCTATTGAGACAGTGGAGCATTCATTAGTGCCAGACTCAGTTGTTAATTTGCTAACAACTCATTGCCATAGAAGTTGGCTGCCCTTTTACAATTGGGGAAGCTGCCATATGGAGTAATAGTATATTTCTCTGCAAAGAGTTGAATCACGATAGCAGTTGCCAAGTTAAAAAGAGCACTCCCCTTACTTTTTTGACAGCAGTGGGCTTGATGGAGATCTATCAATGCCCTGACAGCCAAGGCTCTGGTTTTGTTTTGTGGGTTCATGTAGAAAGGATTTGTCTTGAAACATTCAGAAATCGCTTTGGTGACCTACTTAGAGAATAATTTATAGCATAATATAGGAGTAGAGAATACAAATGTTCCTGTATTCATTGAGGAACCAAAACACTCATCAGGTTGAGTTTACTTAATGTGTTTTCCTCAGCTAGGGAACATTGAAGCAGATGCAGGGCTGGTTTGAACCTGAGGACCTTATGTTCATCTCCTATTCTGGTGGGAGTTTTTTGTTTTTAGTAACAAGAAAAATAAGTCGTGAAGTAACCAAACTGATAGCTTTCAACTTTTTGTCATGTTAATTAGACACTTCAAAGACTGGTTGTACATTCCTTAGGCAACTATTTCAGAAGCAATGAATTCATGTCTTGTTCGGGTTATTTTTATTACCATTTCTAATCTTTCACCCAATACAGCTCATTTAATCTTGACATTTGTAATCATGGAGAGAAAGTAAAATATTTGACAAGGTAACGAAAAAGACGTTGTTGCAAGAAGTTGAGGAAGACTGAAATATTTTCAGAGGCTTACTTAGATAAAATATAGCTGAAGAGTCTTGTGTTTGCTAGTCACCTTGCATCTCGTGATACTGAGTACCAGGCTTCTCCCTTGCATCCCAAAATAATCATGATCATTTTCTTGACTTGTTGACTCAGCTTTAACCCCAAGTCAAGCAGAGATTTATCCAAAGGGTAAAGCTAGACTGGACACAGCACTGTAGGGCTGAACAAACCCCAATCCCTGCTCTCCGGTTTTTCACTTCTGTCGGGTTAAAAAGCTGCTGCCAGATTAAAAAGCTGCCTTTGGAGTGTGCCTGTTGCTAAAGAAAATCTGACTTAGTTATTTGTGTGCTTCTAACTTCTGGTGGGGGCCACCCTTGCAGTGCCTTGTCATTTTGGGGGCTGCCTGGTGCTTGTGGGTGCTGTGGTCCCCTGCCCTCTGCAGAACATGGCACCAATAAATAACAAGAAACCCGTGCCCAAAGATCTGTGAGAGGCTGTGTTGACCTTCCTGGGTGTTTGATAGCCATGGAGATGTCTCTGGGAGTTGTACAGGTTTCCCTGGCTCCTGCAGTGTTGCTTTTTCACAATCAAAGCAGTGGTGACATTGCTGGTGACATGTGGGGCCATACCAAGTGGGAGAGGTGGGCTGGGTGAGGTATCTTTGCCACCACGTGTGTGAGACCTTCAGCTCTCAAAGAGGAAGGTGGGCTCTGAAACAGGGATTTGCACTGGTGAGGAGTATTAAGTCTTTCCAGATACTTCTTCAAGTCAAATGTGGAATTAGAAAATGCCTGGGCTGAGAGCATTTCTATGCTAAAGGGACACTGTTTCTAATAATTGGCATTTTAACAGCTATGAAATGCTGTGAGATTGAAATACCCATTGGAGCACACGAGAACTGCTCCCCTAATCCTGGAAATGGTGAAGTGGAGCCAACCTGCAGCCAGAGCTTCGGAGCTCAGGCCTGGCCTGTCATGGCACAAATATGATAATCTCTTCTGTGAGATTATAGCCCCTTGCAGGAGACAATACAATAGAAAATGAGCTGTAGGCACTCCTGGAGCAGCAGCAAGCCTGCCTGAGGCTGGAGCCACTCTGTTGGGATCCACATTCAGAATGCACCATCAGTGTGTCACATTCCCCAGCGTTACCTGCTGGAGCTGCCAGCCCTGTTTGCTGCAGCTACAGAGCATGCAGCTGAAAAAAGCTTGAATTTTTCAAACTGTTTTTTTTCTTTTTTTTTTTTAATTCTGTAAAATGATCTGAGTATGGAGAGGGAAGGATCTGCCAGCTGCATTTCTCCCTGAAAGGGGGCAGTGGAAACACAGACTTGCTGCCGGGCAGTGCGAGGTGCAGGACGCTTTTGTTTCTTGAAATGAGTTTGGCAAAATGTTTTTGTAGAGTCAGAGTAGGAAGGTGCAGCTTCTTCGCTGAGGAAGTATCAGTGTTGCTAATGCAGTAGATGATGCTTATCCTTCCAGTCTCAGCTCTGCTATAGCTCATCACCTGTGCTCCTCCATGCTCCAGCGTCTCGCAGTGCAGAACCGCTGGAGCTCTCATTCATCAGGGCTGTTAATGTATCTCAGGTCACAGACACAGCACTCAGAAGTTGGAGACAGATTTCACACATGCAGCTCTCTGTGGGAATCGTGAGCAGCAATTCCAGCCAGCAGATGTTCAGCCTCGAGAGCCTGCTTGATAAATGACACAATATCTGCCCATGTGTGAGCGGTGTCAGAGTCACTGACCAGCCACCACAGAACACCTGTGGGTAGCTAGATGGGGAAAATGCTTCTTGGGTTTGTTGCCTGGGTTATTCTTTAACACTCTGCTTGTGAGAGTCTTATTTCAGCAAAGAATCCTCCTGGGAATGCTCTGAATTAAGAACTTGGATCACAGCTTGGCATCTGTGGCCAGTTCCTCACTCAGCTGTGCAAAGCTGTTGGTTTGGGGGCTAAGAGCACGTCTGCCACATGGTACAGCACATTTATAAATTGTACATTTTGAACTTAAAGTGCAGCAAGGCACACAAGAGCACAACCCTCCCAGTAACTCTCTGTTCCCTGACCATTGATGTAACCTAGACTCGCTGTGCCTGCACAGCTCCAGCCCCAGCTCCAGGCTCATCCCTGTGGGAAGAGCTGGCAGAGGCTGCAGACATCCCAGGGATCATCCTGAGAGCCCTACCTGTCACACAGAATGGAGTGGAGGAGCAGCAGTCCCTGGGGGCAGAGCAGCAGACTGTCACAGAACAAGCCGTGACCTTGTGAGGTAAAAAAGGCTCTGCAGAGGAGAGTTCTTCTTGCCTTTACAGTTGGGCTGTTACCAGGCTCTAAAGCAAAACCCAACTTAAGTAAATCCTTAATTTAGTGTAGGTGCTAATGGGATTCCAAGTGGGTATGTTGTGTACTTGCTGCTGATGGAAAGCATCTGTGTTGCTTTCAGACTTGACTTTGAAAGTCACTTCTGTTGCTCAAGTCTGCGATTTAAAGCATCAGAAACCTACACTATTGAAGAAAATAACTTGACATTGTTCTTATGAGGTACTTCTTCCCCAAAATACCATGTTTGGGCTATTAGAGGGCTGGACTGTAAGAAAACCCAGCAGAAGGGTGCTCGTGCTGCAAGGTGAGCAAATATATTCCAGGGCTTATTTTTTGAGGTCCTGCTTCCTCTAGTCAGATCACGAACAAGACATAAGTGATTTGAAACCCTGAGCCAATTTTTAGTGGGCTCACAGCTTTTCAACAGTCAAGCATCACACAAAAATCTGACACCTTTTGACTTCTATCCCTCAGAGCTTTGTAGGCTGCTTGACTAAATTCACAAGGTACTAATATTTTTCTTTTCCTCTCTAAAAGATCACAGATGGAAAGCTGTTTTTATTAAAAATGCTTCTGTTTCAACTCTGAAATGTCTGAAGGTAAAGGTCTAGCTAAAGATTTATAGTTCATGTCCAGGTCAGCAGGTTAAAGCTGCAGAGCCATGAGCAAAGTTAGTCTGGACTGGAGAATTTGTTGAATGCAAGCAGAGGTTCCTTTCAAGCATGTCAAACGTGGAGAGACTTCCCAGCTCCTGCTCTCACATCAAATGTCATTGCCTGTCTCAGGACAATGTTCCCACCTGAGGAGCACTGGATTTTTTTGGAGAGTCACTGTTATTACCTGCTCATCTTCTTGCAGACACTGCTGTGGATCTGCTCTCTGCCTGTGGCTGCTTTTGTAGCCTGTCAGATGGCACTGGCTGCTCCTGACGTGGAGCGTGACCTTGGGAAGCTGTTACCATCTCAGGGGGCTCTTCTTGGTGTGACTTTCCCCATCCAAGTGTCTGCAGGTGCCTTTTTATGGACCAGATCTTGTGGAGCACAGTGGCTGTTTGGGGGAAGTGTGTGGTGGTGAACAATGGGAGCTCGTTTTGAGGAGCTCCCCAGTCGTGTCCCAGTGCTGTAGGTTAAGGAGAGCTTTTTCCATCCTGTGTGCAGAAGTTATTTGTGACAGCTGATTCCTGCATGATCACAGCTGCTTGCCAGGTGACAAGTGATGTCATCCCTGAACCCAGTGATGCAGTTTGGGAGGAAGGCTGGCATGTGGCTTGATTTTTCTTTACTGGGAAGAAATTGCGCTTCAGAACATCTTAATTGGGTAGCTCTCCAGAGATAGCCAAAGCAGCTTACTCAGTGTGTTTCTGCAGAGTTGAGAAGCAGGTCAGCAGATACCTTTTTATAGCATGCTTATAACTGCAGGGACAGGGCTCGCATATTAATTTGGAGTGTGCCTCTAGAACCGTGACTGGAGAGAAGGAGCTGCTTTCCAGCCCCTCTTGTAAGAAACTGCTCTTGTATGGCAACAACAATTAGCTACAAAAGCTAAGTAATCTCTGTTGTTCTAAGGCAAGGCAATTAATCACTAAATCAGACTTGGAAAAGATCTTGGGTCATGCAGTGCAGTCCCTGCTATGCTTTGTTGTTTTCCTACAGTTCTCTTATGGAGAACATTGTCAAGACTGATTTTAAATAGTCCGAGCACTGGAGCTTCTCTCTTCCTCAGAGGAATTTAGTGCTGCTTAATAATTCTCACTATCAGTTTTCCCAGACATTTAGCCTAAATTTTCCCTCTCCTGGCTCATCTCCATGACTTATATCCAAGCATAGTATCTGGAATGGCTACACTGCTGTCCCTCCCCCAGCTCTCCCCTCCCAGACTCAGAGGTGCATTTTTGGCTCCTCACCCGATGTGTTCCATCATATTTTGCAGGGGTGAATCACTGAAGTCCACCCACCAATCTGCTTTTACCCCTCTGGTGCCTCTGGTTCAAACTCTGAACGCTCTAATTCGTGAGCATGAGGCCAGCAATCAGAGCATGTAACAACTCCCTGTTACAGAGAACCAGTCCCAGTTTTTTCCTCAGTCACCATCATTTACATGGTTTTAGTGGGCTTTAGACTAATCCCTTCTTAAGCTGCTTTGCACTGTGGGAATTAAATATAAGCTGCTACCTTTAGTGATGGCTGAAAAGTAGAAACACCACAGATTGTCACATTTACCTTTCTGCAGTTCTTTGCACTTCCCAAGTGCCAGAAGAGTTTGTTCGGGAGCTTGGTCTTCCACTTGTCTCTGGCTTGCATGCATGTCTAATCAACTGACTGCTTTATTCCTCTTCCTTGTCTATCCACAGCTGGTTTTTACCAACATTTGTGGGTGTCTTTCTAAACTTGCCCCTCTAGGACAATAGATTTTCCCAGTAGGACCCCAACGTATGTAATTATTAATGTCAATGAAGTTTGTCTTGCCATAAATCTATGTAGCAGCGAATTTATTCCTTTGGCTCAGCATTTAGCATGGTCTGGTTTGTGTTTCAGCTGGGTGACAAACTGGAGAACTCCCTCTGGGTTTCTTAAAACGAAGTAGGAGCTCAAATGGCTCCCAAAATTCCCCACACAACCTCAGTTCTGGGTCTTTCTTGCAAGGCTTCAGACTCCTTCGGTGCAGGCAGTGGCAGGTGTCTGCTGAGCTGTGCTCCCATGACAGGCTCTGGCTGTGTGGGCTGACATGGGGAGAGCATGAGAGGCATGGAAATAAAGCCCAGAGCTGCCTTTTCCTGTGCTATGTTGTGACAGTGCACCTCACAGCCCTCCCGTTTGCTCCTGCTTGTCCCAGCAGCTCTGAGCCTGGGGAAAACTGTTAGCAGAGATTAGTGGGCAACATGGCAAGTGTGTGTGATAAAGGCAAAGCAGATAAAGGCAAACTCCCTGGCTGGTGGAGTTTAATGACACTGAGAATTAAGTCTTCTGTCAAATGATCTTTTGTTACCTGATTGCTCTGTAGCAGGGCTTTCTTCTTCCAGGAAATCAACACCCTGCACATATTCCCTATTTAGTTTTCACTGAGGGAAAGGCAGGAGGCTTGGGAAATGCTGCAAGGAAGATGCAGGCAATGGACCCACTTGAGGCTTTCTAGAAAGTGTCTGGACTGAGACAGGACAGGAAAAATAAGGAAATGAAGGTGAAAATGGAGAATACACAGGGGTTTGGAGCTGGAGTGAATGGCAAGAAGGGGTGATGGAGAATCTGATGTGCAGTGAGACAGACATGATAGCAGGTGTGTGCAACCAAGAGGTTGGGAGGTACCTGTAAGAAATGAAGAGAGGGAGAGGCTGGACAAGAGCAGGAAAGAGCCAGGATGCTGCTGTGAGCCCCTGAGTGGAACTGGCTCTGAAGCAGCACAGTGGAAGGCTCACAGGAGAAGATTGGGCAGCTTTTAGTGAAAAATGGAGCCAGGACTGGTCCTTGTCTGAAACTGCCCAGGAGCTCAGTGCCATCCCTCCAGGGAGCTCCCATTCAGAGCTGGCCTCTGCTCAGAGAGAACACTCCACGGTGATGAGACTGTGGGAAATCTTGTGATCCCTTTGGATTTCCAGCTGAGAGAGAGACTCTTTAACCTCCCTGTTTCTTCTCTAACAGGTGGCTGTGAAAAACAACATTGACGTCTTTTACTTCAGCTGCCTAATCCCTCTCAACGTGCTTTTCGTAGAGGATGGCAAAATGGGTGAGTGCTTTGAGGTGTGTGGTCCTCCTCCTTCAGCCAGGCTGTGCTCCCAGTGCCCCTCTGGCTGCAGCCTCCTGGCTGAGTTTCACCTGTGCCTGCACCTTCAAGCCATTGCATCTCAGCAGCTCTGCTCTGGTGGCCTGTCCCTCTTGTCCTCCAGCTCCAATACTTGCCAGAACCCAAGTCCCCTCCTCTGATTCTCTCTGCCAGACAAAGGGTGGATCCGTTTTCTTTGAAGCTGATTTTTTTGATGTTTGTTTGGGTTAGGGTTGTTGTAGTTTTGGGGGTTTTTTGATGGTTTGATTCACTTGAATGGGTCTAGGATTTGCCCCTATACCATTTGCACTGGAATTTGTGTATTCCATGTCACCTTTATAAAATTTTTGTTTGAATTGGCTGGAAGTTGCTTGAAATGCAACTTTCACTAACATAATCCTAAATGTGTGAATCTCCTTCCTGCTTGTCAAATCCTGCATGTTCTTGGCTTGTAAACAGCTCATATGGCAAAGACTATCTCTCTTTTGGGAGAGGCCAAAATCCATCAAAGCTTTGCTGCTTTTACAGGGAGACTGAGGTTGTTATAGGGGTAAATCCTGGATCTATCCCCAGCAGAGCAAGAAGTTACCCAAAGCTCTTTTGTGTGTCTACCTTGAAACACTTTGTGGCGTGGTAATTAATGCTGGGGTCCTGTGAGGATCCCACAGTGCTGATGGGGTTGGTTTTTTTTTTGTTTCTAGAGCGCCAAGTCTTCCTTGCAACATGGAAGGATATTCCAAATGAAAATGAGCTTCAATTCCAGATTAAAGACTGTCACCTGAATGCTGGTGAGTGGGTTCGTTCTGCCGTGCTGAGAGCACTTGTGCTGTATGGCCATGAAACATCACCTTATTAATATCACCTTAGTAAAATAAGCTGATGGCTAGTGATGAGATAAGTATTGCACTTTTGAATAGAACAGCCTGGGATCCTAGGGCTTGTTTCAGTCAAAAACTTCAGCTGGGTCCCCATAAAAGCACATCTAAAATCCCAAGTCTTTGATTTGACCGATCTGTTTCTTCCTTTCATTCTGGACCTTGTATCCTTGTTTTCCCTTTCATACTTTGCCTCCCTGCAAAGCTGCTCTTTAAATAGAGCTGAAAACGGTGTTGGGGCTGTTCAGCAACCCTGTCCTGCTGCTGTGAGTTTTGAACAAAGTGTTCCCAGCCCTGCTGCATCACCCTGGGCCACTCACTTCACCTTTTGGCAGCTTCTTTCTGTCGTGAAAGATTAACCCTACAGACACTGCAGGGTGTTGGGTGTCTGTGCAGGACAGGCCATGTGGGAAGGGTCTGCTGTCGTTAGCTGAGATATTGATGCATTTTGATCATGTTTGGTCCTGTTCAGTTTGTTTGGCCATGGAGTTGCCTCTGTGAGCATCTTGTATGTGTGACCTTATTACTGCTGAAGGATAAGGGAGTGTAAAAGAGTGGAATGGGGCCAGCGTAGCAGCTCTGCTCCTGTTCAGGAGGTTCTGGACAGGAGCCAAGTGATTCTACCAAAAGCTGCTCTGTTTCACAGATGAAAGAAGTGTCCCTATTGATTACCAACCCTGTAACCTTTTTATTCTCTCATGCCTGCTATTACACAATGAACACCCTCGTGCTTCAATAGCAGACAGAAACCATGGGTCTCTTTGTAATCATAATTATTACTATTTTGGAGTATAAAAGATGGAGCACCCAAGAGGAGGGGGAAAATAGCAGCTGTTGGACCTTATGACTTGATTTCACTGTGGAGTTTCAAATGAGAACAACCTCTGTGCCTCCCCCAGTCCTCCCTCTGCTCCTGACCGAGCT
This sequence comes from Picathartes gymnocephalus, assembly GCA_013390045.1. Classification (NCBI taxonomy): domain Eukaryota; kingdom Metazoa; phylum Chordata; class Aves; order Passeriformes; family Picathartidae; genus Picathartes; species Picathartes gymnocephalus. The sequence goes on from WEKY01032821.1 coordinate 299,282, forward strand.
TGGCATCGCCTCTCCCCCTGCACTGCAGAGCTGCTGCTGCTGCTGCTGGTGCCTTCTGGCCTGGCCATGCCCTGGTTGCATCCAGGGCTCTTTGTCTCCAGTCAGAAACACTGGAAGCTGCTCATTTTGGTGTTGAGGTGCTGGCTAGCAGGGAATGTGGCTGGGAAGGGGAGAGGGGGGTGGTTGAGAAGATTGGCGGTCCTGCAGCCTGGCCTCCCCCTCCTCCCTCTGGAAGAAAATGTTATGAAACATGGAGTGACAGAATGCTCCCCATTCCAAGAGGGTTTGCCAGCTCAGGGCCAGCCTGCTCACCCAGGCCTTGGATGCTGAGAGGAGAACAAGTTACTGCCTCTCAGGGAGAGCAAGGAATGCCAGGCAGTTCCTCTGCAGTGGGATCTGCAGCCTTTTTCAGGGAAGAACATGGCTGCAGAGCCTCTCCTGAGCATGGTCCATCCCTCAGGATGCTCAGGGGAGTGCAGCATCTTCCAGGACCTGCCAGGACCTGCCAGCCTCTTTGGCTTGTGCACGGCAGAAAGTGGGTCACGCCTCATAAACAGATTCCAAACACTTCCATCCACTGAGGTTTCTGTTTCTGTGTTTCTGCTGCCTCCTTCCTCTTGCAGCTCTTCCTTGACCACCTGGGCTTGGGCACGGTGCAGGCCAAGAGTTGAGGGAAAACCAGGGAAATCTTTTGTGCTTGCCTTTAGTGCCTTGTATTTTTTCTACCAGTGCAACCCTGGCTCAGCCTGCTCACCTTGATTTCCTACAGGCAGTAACCTCCTCTAGCTCAGACTGCCCTAAGAACCTCAAGCCTTGCCTGCACAAGGATCAGCCAAATCCAAAACCCATGGAGTGCTGCGATTCCAGCATCCTCAGGGGTGCAGACTTCTCACAGCATGGCAAGTGAGACACACCAGGGCAGAGGCAGAGTAGGCTGCATGAAACCTGGCAGGAGCTGAATCCATCTTCTGGTTTATACCAGAGCAAGGGTGTGTGCCTGGCTGTGTGCCTCAGTAGGGTGATAATTTTTCACGATTCACAATCATGCTTGTGGTTTAAATCCAGTGAAAATAGGCTTAAGACACCGCCTTTCTTCCAAGAAGAGCAAGTCTGGATATAAAATCTTTAGGAACTTGATCCTTGTGGAGGAAGGTCTGGTTCCTGTTCCAAAGACTCTCCTGTAGGAGTTGTGTAACCACAATAAAGCTCTCGATTTGGGCTGTCAGTGGTTGTGGTGTTCTTTGCAGCTTTGCAATGCCCTCGTGGCAGAGCTGCACAAAACTCTGCAGATTCCAGCAGCTCCTCACCAAAGCTGAGGAGATGCTGGGTTTGTGCAGCCCTCCAGCACAGGGGACAGCTCGGGAGCACCGCTGGCTCTGCAGAGTTTGTCCTTATCCCTGAGTCGTTATCCCTGCTGGGATCTGCTGGGATCAGCCATTCATTGCTAGCCCGAGCCCACCCACCCGCTGGTGAGTGCTCAGGGACACCATTCATGCCTCAGCCTCACTGATCCCAGCCCAGTGACGCGAGCGGAGCTGCAGCTAAAAATACCCCTGCTCCCAGAGCTGTGCCCTAATGCAGCTCCAGCAGCCACTTGGAGCTGTGTGGAGCAGCTGTGCTGGGAGAGGCTGGTCAGGAATGTGATCCCTGCACCCTCAGTGCCTGGCTTTCCTTCTCCCAGCTTTTCCTTCTCCCAGCTGCAAACAGCCTTTGCTTTCCCGAGTTCTCACATCTGTGCCGTGTGAGGAGCGGGGCTGAAGTTCTGTGCAGGCATCCTGGAGGCCCTGCAGAGCAGCCAAGCAGGGGATGCTGCTCTTCCTCAATGGAGAAACTGAAATTGGAATTTGTTTTTCTCTAAACACCCAGCACATATTCCCTATTTAGCTTTCACTGAGGGAAAGGCAGGAATCTCGGGAGATGCTGCAAGGAAGATGCAGGCAGTGGACCCACTTCAGGCTTCCTAGAAAAGTGTCTGGACTGAGACAGGACTAATCAAGGTGGTGAAAAATAAGGAAATGAAGGTGAAAATGAAGAATACATGGGGGTTTGGAGCTGGGGAATTACAAGAGGGAGATGGCAAGGAGGGGGGATGAAGAAGCTGATGTGCAGTGGGACAGACACTACAGTAGCAGTGTGCTCCCTGGAGGTTGGGATGTGCCTGGGAGGTGTAAGAAATAAGGAGAGAGAGAGGCTGGACAAGAGCAGGAAAGAGCCAGGATGCTGCTGTGAGTCCCTGAGTGGACCTGGCTCTGAAGTGAGTTAGGCTTGGAACAGGGATTTGTTGGGGGCTGGGATTTTATCTGTCAAAAAAGCAGCTTGTGAGTTTCTTGTACATCCAGAGCTGTCACAGAGCAACAGTCACCTTACAGCACCTCCTGTGCAAACTGCAGACTTTTCTCCAGGTTCCTGCTTTTCTTCCTTCAAACAGAAAGGAGATAAACACAGGCAGGCAGCAGAGAAGCTTCTGCGGGGAGTCTGTGCTCCCAGCTTTGTAGGTAAAAGATCCATCCTGTGCCCACAAGGCAAGCTAAATAGGATTGGTTTGAGCTTTGGGGGCTTGCAACAGGGATGGCAAAAAAGCTCCTGTCCCTGGCAGCTCACCCCAAAACAGTGCACAGAACAACCAGAAAGTCTTGGCTGCTGCGGGAAGCCTGGAGCACGGCAAGTGAAGCCAAGGATAAGGTGCTGTGGGTTGAGGAGCAGGTATCCCTCAGTGGTCTGATCTGTGTCTCCACCATGTTTGCTTTCAAAAATAGCAAATCCTGGACGTTTGAATGTAGTCCCACCGTTCCCAGTGACTCGGGGAGAGATGAGTGCTTAATTCTGGATTTGGGGCTCAGGTTCCCAGCGGTGAGAGATGGACCTGGCCTGAGGCTGTTCCTGAGGGCTGCAGCTCTCCAGCCATGGAGGAACAAGTCTCTGGAAATGTATCGTGGGGCCAAGGTGTGCTTAGGATGCCCTGCTCATCTGGAATTCATTAGAGCTGTTTTGTGCTTCAGTCTCTTAGGAAGAGGTTGGGATTGCTCCCTGGAGAAAACCTCATTCAGAAATAATGAAAACACAAGGTCATGATTATAGCCCAGCATTCTCATCTCTTATTAATCCAGTGCTGAATTAATTGATTTGGGGTTTTTTTTAAGGAAAATACAAGAATCTAGTGCATGAAAATAGATTCCTTCACTGTTATAGCTCAAATATTCTGGGTGCTGTTGGTGCAACTGAGGTTTCCCCCGTAACTGAGCGTGCACCGAAGCTCAGTTTGCCTTGTTTACGCTGGGTTTTTTTTCAACTTGCTAAGTTTGGCTAAATTCTAAAGAATCACTACATTAGGATATGCAAATCAGATGTGCTAAATGTTTTTCTTTTTCCTAAACACTGCTTACCCAAACCCACAGAGTGAAAGAGGATGAGCTGACTTGCACATAGAGATTACCTCCCATTTAATGGAACTCCATTGCTGTGCTGTTCAGCACAGGAATTTTTGTTTTTCTTGCCTATTACTGGTCCATGATTTGCTGTGGAACAGCAGCTTTCATGTCTGGAGTGTAACATGGCTTTACTGGTATGCAGTGATCACTTTGGTTTTCTCCCCCAAGTAATTTGCTAATGCTAGAATGAATAGAAATTGAATTTTTTGATGTCACAGCCTAGGGGACAATCCTACACAAGCTTGCCTGGTATGTTGGTTTTCTCTGTATGTACAAATCTTGTACCTGATAGTTTAATAAATTACAGAACTGGTGCACATTACATGTCTAAGAAATGAATTTACTGTCATAACATTGCCCCAAGTGCCTCCCCACCAGATCAGAGTCTGTGCTTGGTATTTGAATGCACTTCTGGGCTGGATGCTCAGAACCATTCAGGTGCTGCTAGAAATGGCACAGGGATGTTCTCAAGTATAAAATACAACCATTAAATTCTGCTTTCTGACATGGAGTGCTTGTTGCAGATTGCCACAAAGTTCAGAAAGGTGTACGGTCAGTGCTGGCTCTGAGTTGTGCCTCTCCTTCGTGCAAACCCCGTGGTTGCCAGGTGCTCATCGTCTCTCCCTGAGTTCAGATGTGAAGTTCTTAAGCTGGTGGGCAGAAGATTTAAGCTCATCCTTTGCTTTACCCAGGAGAAAGGTGCTGTTTAAAAAGTGTTGGGTCACTTCAGTGCAGAGGAGGAGACCTTGTGCAGCTGCTCCTCCCTGTGTGCCTGTGTTTCCTTGTGCACTGTTTAGTTGTGGGGCTGGGGTGAAGAATTCTGTTTAGAGAGGAAAATACAAGTTAAATAAACCAGCCCTGAAAGCTGGGCTAATGTCAGAGGCTTCCCTAGCCTTGGTGATGGCCAAACCTCCCTCTGTCTTTCCCTTGTGCTTCAGGAGGGTTCTGAGAATAAACTTTGAGATGAAAGTGCTGTGCAAGAGCAGGTGTGGCTTTGCTGAAGGATTTGTGTGCTCTGGTTTGCAGAGTCCCCAGAGTCACCCAGCCCTGCTCCTGCCTCCGTGGGCTCTGGGTGCCCGGGCTCAGCTCCCTGCTCCCAGCAAGATCTGCCTGGGTTTCTTTTATTTATTTTTTTTAAAGGCTGTGCTGTCACATGGCATTAGCGGTCCTGCCTTCAGCCAGCCACAGCCTGCCACTGTTGCTTAGCAACTCTGATGATCTCCAAAATCCAAATTGCTGATACTCCAGAGCGCAGGAGGGATGGGAGCTGCTGCCTGGGGGAGAGGGGGTCAGCTCTCACCAGGCCCCAAATCTGTGCTGGGAGAGGGGGCAGGAGGGTCAGGCAAGCCAAGCATCAGCTCCAGCCTGCTCACCAGTGCTCTGGCTGAGGCAGGACATCTTTTGGTGGGGCTTTTTGTGCTCTTTGGAGGGTCACTGAGGTCAAGGAGGCAGAAAAGAGACTTTCCGAGGGTTTGCCCTGCCTCACTTTCCCTCCCTGTATCCCCCTACAAGCACGTTCCTGCTCAGAATGTGCCCCTCAGCTGAGGCTGGGGATGTTTCCATGGCAAGAGGAGCCATTGCAGGAAGATTTTGGTGTAAGAGCAGCTGCTCTGTGGCCGTCTCTCACCTGCTGAGCTCCCTAAGCACAGCTGCCCTGCTCTGCCATCACAGCCTGTGATGGGGTAGCAGCCTCACAGCTGCCAAAATTGCAGCTTCTCATTCCAATCCTGCATCCCTGCTCCCCAGGGAATGCCTTTATCCAACAGCATCTCTCAGCAGAGGGGGGGCTGCTGTGGCAGGTGTCAGGATTGTTGGAAAAAGTCCTTGCCAGCAGTTCCACTTTCAGGAGACACATCCAGAGGGGTGAGGTTTAACCACAGCCTGGAAAAATGGGGCAAACAAAATCCCATTTCGTACCAACGATGTGCCCTCTGAGCCAGCACTTCTGCTGGACACTGTGCCTTCCCAAAGGCCTTGGAGGCTGCTGTTGCTGGCTTGGGAGCGTGAGGATATGGGAATTTGGGCTTCATTCCTGGTGGGTGATGTCCTTGCAGCATGGATTGATCCCAGCCACGCTCCCTGTGAGCAGGGGACTGCTCTGCACTGCCCATTTCCCAAGTCTGGCTGAGTTTGTTGTGGAGAGGAGGAATAGGGTGGGAGGAGGAGACAGGGAATGAGGGGTTTTAAGCAAAAGATCTCATTAGTTACATATATCTGCCGGTTTCCATAGTAACTGGGGAAGAGAAGAAGCCTAAATTTGAGTGTGTCTGGGTTAGCTGATGCCCAAACCATCCTCGACCTGCAGGGAGCTGCTCTGGAGCCTGGGGAGCAAAGGGGTGCAGTGAAGGGTCCAGGCTGCCCTGGGAAGAGGCAGGGGATCCAAGTGTCTCCATCAGGGTATGGATTTGTAGGGCCCCTCATTTCCTCCTCCCACCATTCCCTGGTGCATGAACAAGCTCTACTGTCCTCTCTCTAATCCCTCAGCACAGACTGGTGTCCATTCTGAAATCCAGCACTGGTGGGTCTCTGTGTCTGCAGGAGCAGGGTTGGATTAGAGCTGCATGGTCACTCCTGCTGCTTCTCTGCTGCTGTTCTGCTCCCTGACATGGATCCCACATTTCCAGTCTCTGGGCTTTCAGTGCGAGTTTCTCTCCCTCATTTTTTGTCAGTAGTGCCCAACCTGCTCTGAGAGACCCAGCATAGGTAAAAGTGTTGCACCTGCCCCAGCAGGGAGTTAAATTTCTCCTGTTGGGTACCAGGAATGGGAATTCGCTAGTGGTGCTTATCAGGTGTGGAAGCTTCCACCCAAGGTGTGACTGTGGCCCTTTACAGGCATCCACAGCCTGATGTTTGCTCTGCTCTGTGCTGAGGGACCCCTTGGCATCCAGGGACTGCTGCTTTGGGTCCTGGTGTTCTGTGTATTTGCCTGTTCTGGTTTGCCCAAAGAGTCCCTTAGAAACAACGTGTGTGACAGTGACACCCATCCAGGTGTGCAGGTGAAATCACACCTCAGCTGTGAGGGTTGAGGTCAGGCTGTGTGTTAGAACTATTCCACAGGCTTGTGATGGCTAGAGACGGTGCCTGGGAGGGGTTTACCCGTTCAAATAATTGCTTTTTTAAAAAGGAAAAGGATTTTTGCTACTTGTAGGACATGGATTTGGCCAGAAGCGTCTGTGTGTGAGGGAAGTAGGAGGGAACTCTCGTGGCTGGGACCTCAGAACCTGAGCAAGCCTCAGGCTGTGATCTTTGTTCTTTTCCACCTTCATCTTCTGACTTTTTGGCTGCCTGTGGCTGTTTGGGGGTTGTAGATGAAGCAGAGTCCTCTTCCCCTCTGAGCAGCCTTGAAAGTCTCACCTCGATCAAGCCCTGAGTGACCCAGGGCAGTGAGAGCCCGTGAAATGGGTAAATACTTACCAAGAGATCACAGCCTGAAAGGAATGAGGTGGGTCCGTGGAGAGAACTGGGATATTTTCTCCTTGTGTCACGTGTGCCCCTGTCCCCAGGGAAGGAGCCAGCGTTTCCCTTGCACCCTGGGAATGCTCCTCAGGGCTCTCCCGTCTCTGCAGATGACGGATCTGAACTAACAGATGTGGTTTTTTTTTTTTTTCTCCCTTCCCTCCGAAGACACTGTCTCCAGCAAACTGCAGAACAACAATGTCTACACCATTGCCAAGAGGAATGTGGAGGGGCAGGACATGCTCTACCAGTCCCTCAAACTCACCAACGGCATCTGGATCCTGGCGGAGCTGCGCATCCAGCCCGGGAACCCCAACTACACGGTGAGGGCTCAGAACAGAGGCCATGGCACAGCCCGGGCTCCTGCTGCCTCACCCCACACACCGAGCTGAGCTCTTCCTGCCTCCCTGCTCCCTGTATCTTGGGGGAGGTGCTGTTAATTTTGCTGGGAGGGTTAGGAGTGCCTAACATGGCAAAAGGGAGGAACAACAGAATTCCCCTGCTCTGTCACCAGTGAGCTGGGACAGCGCCCGCTCAGCAATGAGCAGTGACTTGCCAAGGTTACCCAGAGATAAAGCCAAGAGATATTAGCAAGGAAGCATTGCCAGGCTGCCCTTCCCCCTCTTATAGACAAGGGGAAATTTATGCCCCGCCGTGTTCCTGGCTGTCTGTGGCCCTGTGCTGGCACCAGCCCATGGCTGGTGGGAAGGTGCTCTCTGTCCTGCCTCATGCACCCCTGTGACTCTTCTCTTTGACTTCACTGCCCTTCTGAGGGACCTGTGTGTCTCTGGTATTAGAGGATTTATCTCCTGTTGGAAGCTGTGCCAGGCGTTTCAAGAGAAATCTGTGGTCTGGGGAGCTGCAGGGTGAATGTGAGCGTTGGAAGGTGATTTAAAGTGTTTGCACAAGGTTTGATGCTGCAAGCCTGGTCTCAGCCTGGTCTTTGCTTTAGAGAGGAGTGACAGCCAAGTTTGTGTCCATCAGGACTGAGCAGCAGATCCTTAGAAGCCCTCAGGTCTGGTGCTGTGATTTACAGCCTGAGGACAAGCACAAAGTTGGGGACCATGTCCCCTTTCTTCCTGCCCGTGGAGCCCCTTACATTTGCTGAGGAATTTGAGAACCCCACAGTGGGGGTTTGCTTTTATTTTCCTCCTCCTGCTTGCAGCAAGCTCTGAAAGGGCAGTTTGGGGTCGGTGATGAAGAAAGCAGGAGAAATATTCTGTGTGATTGTCATCAGCCACATCCAAGCCATTCCCAGCTGCCTTTGTGGCCGTGGCAGGAAGCTGCTGCCCCTCTTTGCCCCAGCACTAACCTCTCTTCTCCTCTCCACAGCTCTCCCTGAAATGCCGAGCTCCAGAAGTGTCCCAGTACATCTACCAGGCCTACGATGCCATCTTGAAAAACTGACAGGAGATGGAGCCTGTGCCTCACCCTGCAGAAGGAGAGGGGAAAAAGGGGTCCCCAGATCCTCCTTGATGGCCAGTGCAGGGGAAAAGCACTCCTAACTGGAAGCAGCTGTATTCATGTGTAGGATTTCAGTCAAAGGCACTGATTAAACAAGGTAGCAATTAGTATCCACGTGCTAACGATGATAGGGAACAAACCCCTTTGGTATTTTTAGCGTCCATGGAGTTTGTAACCACTGCTTCAAACTACTCCCATGTCCCCCTTGCCCCTCACTCATCCGTTCTTGTGGGCTTCTCTCCATTTTGTGCCAATGTTCAGTGTTTTCTAAATGGCTTTAGGTGTAGTTTGGATTTTGTAAAATAACCGCTCATTGGAAAAACAAAAAAACACCGAGCAAAAACCACACGTCCGCTCATTAAAACAAGGCAAAAGTGTCGAAAACATAACACTGCACTTTATTTTATATTTTTATACTTTTTTTTTTTTTTTTTTTATTTTAAGTTTTTTTTTTCTCTTTTTTTTTCTTTTT
>WEKY01032821.1:313034-343830 GCA_013390045.1 Picathartes gymnocephalus
CGGCATCCCCCGACCACCTCCAGCCCCAGCAACCCCGCGGGCCGGGAGTGCCGCGCTGCCCACCGCCGCCGGAGCATCCCCGGGAGGGTCTGGATGCGGGGGGTGCGGGGCTGCGGGGTGTGGGGTGCTGGATGCTGCCGCCGCCCCCGCCCTACGGGGCTCAGGGGTTGCTCCTTCCAGTGCCCCCGGCGTGCCGGGGTGGCCAAGGTCGCAGCGGGGGCCGGAGCCACGTTTCCCGGGAGCCCCCTGCAAGCCCCCGCCCGGCCCTGCAGCCCGCGGAGCCCGGCCTGGTGCTGAGCGCCCGGGGACCCGCGGCTGGTCCCTGCTTCGCCACCCCGCCCTGGGGTGCCCCAAAGGGTCCCCCTCAGTTTCCCACAGCAGCTGCTTGTAGGGCCGGGGACCATCAGGTCGGCCTCTCGTGTTTTTGGGGTGCACGGTCCCCGTGTGCCCGCACAGAGCGGGATGAGGTTCTGGCACAGGCACAGCGGGGTTCAGCCTGTGCCCCAGTTCCAGGGAGCCCTACTGGCACTGGGTTTCCAGTTGTGTCTCTCCATCACCCTCTGGCCCTGCAGAGAAGCCGGGGATGCTGCTGTGAGGAGGAAGCGTTTGTGGGGACGGGGTTGTCCCTGCAGCAGAGTGGCCCCCGGGGACCTGCAGTGACAGTGCTGTCTGCTGGCACAGAAAGGCCCTGGCAGGGTCGGTCTTGGGGCTCCTGCACCCCCCGTTTCCCTGCATCCGGCACAGAAACATTCCTGCTGCCGGGGCTGGGGACAGCCAGCACCACGGGGACAGTGCCAGCAGCACAGGGGGACAGGGTCCCCAGTCCTGGTATGAGGGGGGTGAGGACGGTGTGAGCCATGGCCCAGCTGAAGGAATCCCGGGAAGCTTGGCCGCTCCAGCGCCCAGCAGTGGGAACCTCTGTGCCCAGGCTCCCCCTGGGGTAAATAATCTCCATCACACAGGCAGAACAAGGTGTTTGAACCTGACAACTTTCGGCTGCTGCCCTGCACTTCGGGGATGGGTTTCAGGGAAAATAGACCAGAGCATCAGAAATTGGTCAAAGCACCCACACTTTGGGATAAAGCACAAGCTGCTTCCTAGAGACGAGAGCGAGTGAAAGTGGCACCCATCCCCTCGCCCTTGCTGTCCCCATCACAGCTCCCGGTCGGGAGCCCATTGCCAGCGGGCGTTTGGACTCCTCAGGCTCAGCTCCCAAGCCCTGTGTGTGGGTTATCCCCCCGTGTCCCCCCACGCGGGTGGCCCTGCCCCGGGGCCCCTCCGGCCTCAGCACACGTGGCGGCTCTGGGCTCACCCTGTCAGCTGGTTTGCAAATGAGTCCCCATCGAGTTAATTGCCCAACTGCTCAAAGCCTGAAACGAAACGTTCAAGCTGTCGCTCGCAGGCTCAGAGCGATCTCCCCCCGCCCGGCAAAAGGCAATTCCGGCTGTCCAAGCGGAGGGGAGATGGATTCCCCGGCTTGGGGCAGCGCCGGGAAGGAGCAGCTGGTGACAATGCCCATGGGTTGAGTCCCCAGCACAGCCTGGGACCCTGCTGCTGCCGGGCCGAGCCGCAGACAGACCCTTCCCTGAAAGGGCTGAATGCGCCTCTGAGAACCTCCCTGGAATAAAGTCCGCTCAAATCCTGGCTCTCCTTGGCTGCTGGGCTGGGAGGCTCCGAGGGGGACCCTGAGGCCCCTGGGGACACTGCCAGCTCCTGCTTGGAAAAATAACCCCGAAGCAACACCAGTGTAACTCCGGGGCGTCTCTCAGACCTGACCAGCTTCTCCTTGGCCTTGCAGTGACGGGGAATCCCGGAGGGGAAATGCATCCTGAATGGGGCTGAGGCCCCCTGCTCGGGAATATGCAGCCTCGGCACCGCGGAGGCAGCACCAGGGCAGCGGCCGGCGTGCGGCGGGATGGTGGCAACCTTCAAGATCGCCGTGCTGGGAGCCCAGGGCGTGGGCAAGAGTGCCATAGTCCGGCAGTTCCTGTACAACGAGTTCAGCGAGGTCTGCGTGCCCACCACGGCCCGCCGCGTCTACCTGCCCGCCGTGGTCATGAACGGCCACGTGCACGACCTGCAGATCATGGACTTTCCCCCCATCACCGCCTTCCCTGTCAACACCCTGCAGGTACCCCTCGGGTGCCCCCACCTCTGGGGGTCTCCAGTGACCTCTGTTTTGCTGTTACACTCAGTGGGGTTCCAGTTGTGCCTTTTGGGGGGGGATGATTCTCCCCCCACGTCAGGGTTTGGTTGCTAAAGGAGGGAAGCCTCATGGATTCTGGCTGAGCAAAGGCAGGATAAATTGTGTTTTAAGGTTTGGTGACAACAAACACAGGAGAGATGGCATCCCACTCCAAGGAGTGTGGCTCTGGCATTGCCCACAGCCACGTCCAGCTGGGACCCTGGAGCACTGGGATCCAGTTCTGTGGCTGTCAGAGCCAACAACAGAGCATTTGGGTGAAAACCAGGGGTTCCTGGAAAGCCAGACCCCTGATGCACCCACTGCCCAAGCCAGGCAGAGCTTGTCCCCTCCCGGGAGTGGCCATCACCCCCTCCAGGATTGCCTGGGCTTCTTCCTGGAATGCTAAACCCACCAGCTCCTCCTCTGCCCCCTCAGGTGCTTCCAAAGCACCCCCAAAAGGCTGTGTGGGGTTAGAAATTGTTGCCACCAATGCTGACCACTTCAGGATGGAGTTAAGGGGGAAAAGGGGGATTTTGAGCTCATGCCATAGCCCCAGTCCCAGGGACACAAGCTGAGTCACCCTGTGGGGAAAGGAGCTGGAGGCTCCCAGCTGTGGCTGCACACTGGGGCAGTGTCACCAGTGCCACCAGTGGGGCCACCTCAATTAATTACAGTGTCCCTGACAGGGACAGGGTCACAGGGGCCATGTAATGCTCCAAGAGTCCCTGTGCCATCGGGCAGGAGGTGAAGTGAGCGCTCCAGGAGGCAGGAAAAGGTTTAAAAATTAATGGGTGAGTGCAGGGAACAAAAGGTTAGCGTGAGAACCAGCCCGAAATAGCAAAGGGTAATTTATTGACACGGCAGCCGATGCTCACACACTCCATTAACTCCCTGCCTTGCTGCAGTCCAGAGGAGGCTGCCGGTGGGAACAGATGGAGGTTTCCAGGGAGGAGAGAGGGTGATCAGAGGGATGGCTCCGAGGGGAAAGGAGAGGGCCATGCTGAGGGATACGGCTCTGTCTGCTGGGAAACATCGCTGGACTCAGCTCCGTGCCAGGAGAAGCATCCCTGCAGTGCTACCCTGGGAGAGGAGCAGGAGCCAGTGGCTCTCTGACATCCTGCTCCCGCAGTGCAACACTTCTCCAGCTCCAGCATCCCGGGAAAGCTGCACTGCGTGAGGAGAACCATCCTGCCCTCACAGCACCAGAGCAAGCTGCCCCCCCAGCCTGGGGAAATAGCTTAAATTTGTTATCTCCCGGGTGGATCAGGACTCAGAGTAACCCAGAGGCTGCTGCTCCATCCTCCTGGGTCTCTGAGCCTGAGGATCTCCCCAGCATCTCCCCTCAGTGGACAGCGAGGGGCTGTGTCACTCTGCTCCCTCCCAGCTCCTTCCCATGCTGCCCTCTGTGATGGAGATCTACCCACACCCCAAAACTCCTCTTTCCCCACCTCGTTCTGATTATCAACTCAGGAAGGGCTGATTCATGGTTCTGAAGGGGTTTGCTCAGGGAGAAGTGATGCCTTTCCTCCCTGGAGAACCTTTCTCCTTTCCAGAGGCACTCAGGAGGGTTTTGCAGTGCTGCCTGCAAGGGCTGGGATGGGAAAGTGCCTGGAAGTGAGGCAGATTTTAACTCTTACAGCACAGAGAAAAAAAAAAAAAAATCCCTTTGTTCCCAGAAACCCAAAGATTTCCCAGCAGCAGGTATTTTGTACAGCTCCAGATTTTGGCTGTGGAGAGGCCACTCCTGCCTGCCTCTGCCCTGGATCCACATCTTGCTCTTGCAGCCTCTGCTCCTCTCCTGTCCCCACGTCCCCTCCAAACAGACCTGCAGCCACCTTCCCCCTCTGACCCACAGAGCTGCTGATCCCTCACCCTCAGACGGGGCTCAGCATCCTCCTCACTTGCCCTGCCCCAAAAACCAGGGTGCATCACTAATTAGCACAGCTAATTAGCAGCTCTGGAGGATGACGCTTTAACGCCCGGGGCAGGGGGCTGCCTTCAGCCCCACTCCCAGCTCAGCACTGTGCGTTAGGCTGCAATCCTCACTCAGGAGTGGGACTGGGGCTGACAAACCCTGTTACCTCTGCCCTGGATGGCCAAGGGGGATAAGGGCTCTCTGCAGATGGGGGATGGCTGAAGGGCTGCGGGGGCAGACACAGATGGGTCAGGGCAGAGCAGAGGTGGCCGCTGGCTGTCAGGGCTGTAGAACGTGCAGCCCCCCTGCTTCCTGCTGGCACAGCAGCCTCCTCGGGGTGCCCATGCCCAGAACAGGGCAGGGCAGGGCAGGGCAGGGCATCCCCCAGGCCCGGGCAGCAGGGCTGAGCCGGGACTGATCCCCCTCTGCACCTTGCAGGAGTGGGCGGACGTGTGTTGCAGGGGGCTCCGGAGCGTCCATGCCTACATCCTGGTCTATGACATCTGCTGCTTCGACAGCTTCGAGTACATCAAAACCATCCGCCAGCAGATCCTGGAAACAAGGTAGGGATGGCTTTTGGATGGTGCATCCCCGCGGTGCTGGAGCCCCGTGGCTCCTGGCAAGGGGGCACAGTTCCAAGGGGGCACATCTTGGCATCAGAGATGAGACCTTAGACTGGCACAAAGCCCCTTGGCAGGGATGGGAGCCCAAAAAAACGAGTAGAGCAGGAGTCCAGGCAGGTGTCCCCTGTGGGTGAGCCCTGAGTGAGCAGCTGGAGGTGGCAGGAGGGGTGGCTGGCCACGGACAGGCACAAAGGGACAAGGCACGCTCCGCTTGGCAAGCCACAGCCAAGAAAGAGCTCTTTTGGGATGGGCTGAGCTCTGTGGGCCCGCGGGCTGTCACGCTGTGCTCCGTCCCCTCCCATCCTCTGCAGGGTCATCGGCACCTCGGAGACGCCCATCATCATCGTGGGCAACAAGCGGGACCTGCAGCGGGGCCGGGTGATCCCGCGCTGGAACGTCTCCAACCTGGTGAAGAAGACGTGGAAGTGCGGCTACATCGAGTGCTCGGCCAAGTACAACTGGCACATCCTGCTGCTCTTCAGCGAGCTCCTCAAGAGCGTGGGCTGCGCCCGCTGCAAGCACGTCCACACCGCCATCCGCTTCCAGGGGGCCCTGCGCAGGAACCGCTGCACCATCATGTGAGCCCCCCTGGCCCGAGGGACCCCCGATCCTCGCCGCTCCCCGGGCGCTGGGAGCCGCGCTGGAGGCACCTCGGAGGTTGCTTCCCATGCGGTGACATTTGGGGACGGGGCACCTCGGGCAGGGTGATGCGCTGGCCAGGCTGGAGCAGGGGGGTGCCCAGGCTGCCCGCGGGTAGTGAGGGGTGAGGGAGAGCCTTGGCTAAAGCCCTGAGCTCTCTCCAAGCCTCCAGCGGGTCGTGCACGGCCAGAGGGTGCCCAGATTTTGGCTGTCGGTTCATCCTTGCCGGTTCCTGCCCTGGCAGCACGGGGGCAATGCTCGCTGCTGCCTGCCTGCCATCACCTGCCCCTGGAAAGGAATTATCCAGCGCCTGTATCCCGGTGTTCTGGGGGTGGTTCCATCTCTGGGGCACAGGGAAACAGGAGTCCTGTTTTTCCTCCTGTGGAGCTGGGATTTCTCCCTGTGGAGGGCAGGGCAGCCAGGTTACACGGGCTCTTTTGGCTCCGTTGGGTCAGATTTCCAGGTGGAATTTCTGGATGAAAGCAAGAAAGCGGGGAATAAAAGTAAATCCCAGTCCTGCTTCCGCTATCCCCAGGATGCTGGGTGCTGCCTTCCCAGGGCTCTGAGCTCCCCCCGCCCAGCACAGCCCGGGAAGGCTCCTCCTCCCCCCAGCCTGTCAACACCAAATAATCTGGGGACGCTCCTTGCCGGGCAGGTCACCCCTCTGCTACCTCTCGTCCTGGGCTCAGCAGGTGACCGGCTTTGCACGGCTTCACCCCAGCCCCCGGGGTGTCCCGGGAAGGTGAGCAGTCCCCTGTGCCACCACAGCCACCGGCAGTGCCACCAGGTCCGACCCCGCCGGGTTTTCCCAGGGGGATGTCACCTCCATCCCAGTGGGATGCGGCCGTGGCAGCAATAGGGAGCTGGAGCAGCATTTCCAGTTGCATTCTTGGGGTGTTTTTTTTTCTCTCTGCATATCCCTAATCGGAAAGTGAGCCCCCCCAGCAGGTTTGGTTTTAATTATTTTTTAAAATTTTCGTTTATTTTTGCAGCAGAGTTGCAGCTCGCCTGCATCCTGCCCTGCAGGGCAGGTGGCAAAGGGCAGCCCCTGTTAGGAAATGACGATGGAGTGGTGAAGGGCGAGCAAGAGGCCGAGGGGGTCGTGGTTTCTCCACGGCTGCTCCCTGTGAGACGCAGGGAAACGCCATCCTCGCCTCCTGGGGCAGGATCTGTGCCTGATCCATCCTCCAGCAAAACCATCTCCTTGGTTCCTGCTGTAACAGGGAGCTGCAGGGATTCAGTGCTGCTCTCTGGGACACCCAGCCCTCTCTCCCACCACAGCCAGGTGTCCATGGCCCAGCAGCTCCCCTGGGCTCTTGGAAATGCTCCCCATGAAAGGCAGCTCCAGCTGAGCTCCAATGCCTCTCACCACCCCGTCCCTGCCCCAGGGCTGGGGGTGCATCCTGCTCCTCCCTCCCTGCTTAAAAAATCAAAATCCCTTGCTCCAAAATTAAAAAAAAAAAAAGGGGAAAAAATTAGGAATGGCAATGTGAGGACACGGATCCATCTCAGCTGGGAAGGGCAGTGGCACTTGTCACCATCCCTCGCCTTCATGGCAAACCCGGCTCCCCCATCCAAGCTCATCCCATCAGGATTTATTAACACATGTAAGTCCACTTGTCGATCTCTGGCCAGAGCTTTACCCCTCCAAATTGTCTGAGAAGGAAATTCCTTGGTAAATGCTAATAATAAAGCATTTATAAAGTGCTCCGACGTACACATATCAACGACTAAGCCAATACATTGTTTGTTATAACCCTGTAGCCTGCAGTTTATAGCACAATTAGTTACAGGTTTTTATAGCATCTGTTTAGTATTTTGAAGAAAAAAAAAGAAAAAAAAAGGTTATAAATATAATTGTTATATTCTATTGTACTTTATAGACAGAGGAAGTTATATTAGTAAAAACAACAACTCTCACTGCTTCGACAGCATTTCCCAGCTCCCGGGAAAAATGAGGGCTACAAAGAGCTGCTTTCCCAAGAGCCCAGGAAGGGGTAGGTGGTGGGTGGTGGTGGCACCCTGGGTGCAGCCAGGGAATCCCAGGCAGGAAGATCCGACATGTCCAGGCACAGGGATCAGACACGGGAGCACGGCGGCAGCCACGAGCACCCCGCGGCCCTACTCACACCTTACCACAGAGTTACCACTCACCCCAGGCCCCCCTGGTCCTGCTGAAAGCCACCCGGGCCTGGCACGGGCTGGGATGTCCCCAGCAGCGCAGTGCCAGTTTTCTGCCCCCCATGCTCGTGGAGGGGATGCCTGGGTTCAGTTCAGCCCCACCAAGGATGCTCCCCCTGTCCTCTCCTCCTCCTCCTCCTGCCCCAGTGAGCATCCTGGTTGCCTGGACTTGGCTTTCTTTCGCCCCCCTGGACTTCTTGTCGGAGATGTCCGAGGTGTCTACACCACCTGTGATGCCCTGCACCTCCTTCTTCGAAATTGAATTAAAAATCAGGTCTGTGCCCCTTGTTCCGTACCAGCCTCAGGAGTGTTTTTGCCAGCAGGTTTTGCATCCCTGGAGCCCCAGCGCTCACATTTGCTGCTCCTCCCCAGGGCAGTGGGGTTAACTTCATCCTCTCTTGGAAAGTGGGGGTCTCCTGGGCCCTGTGGGGCTCTCAGAGGGACATTTGCTGTGCCCACATCAGGATTGTCCTCTCTCCCTCCCCACCCACACAGAAAAGATGTGGAAATAGAAGAGCTTTGGTAAATCTCTGTTGCACAGACAGCGTTGCTGGGTCCGTGGCTGCAGGCTCGGGGTGCAGCAGTGCCTGCTGTGACCCTCGGTGACATCCATCAGATGTCACGGCCACCCTGGTTCTCCCACAGGGGTCACCATTCCTGTGACCCCCCGACCTGAGTGAGCCAAGCACTGGTGAAGGCTCTTGGAGCTGTCAGACCCAAGGCTTGCTGGTCCCATGGTACAGATGGGGAACACTGAGGTACAGATGGTTTTTATGGATGTCAAGGGTGGGGTGTCCCCACTTCGGGGAGGGCTAAGCCCCTCCTCCTGCAGAAAGCATCCCATTCTTTCCATTTGGGGCTGGATTTTTCCACCCAAACCAGTACACAATTACCTGCTTGGCAGGATTACATGAAAGTACAGGAAAAAATCCATGGGGAAGGAAGGGGTGCAGCTCTGAAAACTGAGGCGGGACCCCCCGGTTTGTCTGGGAGCAATCCCATCGTGCTGCCCTTGGAACCCTCGGGCACTGCAGCTCCAGCTCCAGCTCCAGCGTCGCTCCCACCTTTGGAGGGAGGGGTCCGTCCGTCCGTCCATCCCCACCGACCCTCGGGGCGGGGGGGCTCAGACCCACGACTCCTCATCATCCTCGGTCAGCCAGGCACCGCAGTCACCCAGGGAGGGCTTGGCCGTGGGGCGTGCGCTGCCGCTCTGGGGGGCTCGGGGGGGCGCCAGGGGGCGGTGCTGGCCCCGGGGGGCAGGGGGGCGATACCCCAGCGGGGTGGGGATGCGCGAGGGGCGCTTGCCCGGCCTGTGGTCCCGCCGGGGACGCACCTTGGGCCGCAGCTTCAGCTTGTAGATGGAAGGCACACGCTCGGGCTTCTTCAGGCACCGCCGGAGCTTGGGGACGTTGTTGGCCCTGGTTCCCCGCGGGGTCTGGCCCCCCGCTGCCGGCCTCTCTGCCTCCCCCGGCCCGGGGGGGTGCGGGGCAGCTCCTGCGGCTGTTTTGGGGACCTGGCTCCCCATCCCCACGGGGCGCAGGGGCCGCCGCCCGCGGGAGAGCTCCTCCACCACCCGCTCATAGCCGGGGGGCTGCGGGTTCCCACAGCAGCCCCGGAGCCCCTCAGCCCCATCGCCAGGGCCGCAGGCTCCCCCGCCGTCACCCGCTGGCACCCGAGGTCCCTCAGCACCCGCAGCCCTTGGGGTCGGGTTGGGGTGGCCCTGCCGTGTCCCCTGGGGACCCTCCGCAGCAGCACAGACCTTGCACCCCTCTGCAGAACGGCCCAGAGGGGTGGGGGGCCAGGAGGTGCCCGGGCTGGCTTTGATGGGGGATTTAACGCTGCTGTCCGGTTTTGGGGGCTGGCTGGAGGAATTTCGGGGTGAGGGCTGTCGGCCCCGGCCAAGGGCTCCCTGCCTCCCTTCCCGTGGGTTTTTCAGGCTCTGTGAGTCTCCCGGGGCATCCTGGTGCGAGGAGGGGGTACGGACCTTTAAGGGACTGGGGGCACGGACCTTTAAGGGGCTGGGGGCTCGGAGTGTCACTGTGGTGGGTGCCCTCGTTTCGTGTGGCCTGGCAGCCACCACAGATGATTTTCCTCCTTGCTGGGTGCTTCTCGGAGGTGCCGGTACCGTCCTCGGGCTGGGTGCCGCGGACCTGCCCCGTGCCGGTGCCACAGGGGTGGTTCTCCCTGGGCTGGTCCCTTGCGGTGCCCTGGGGACCCCCGCGCCGTTCGGGAAGCCCAGCCGGGAAGGGGTGGGTGCCCGGCCCCTCGCCCCGGGCCCAGGGGAGCTGCATCGAGCAGGTGACCGGGATGGTGGCGGCTGCTTCCCCGAAGGGACAGCGGGTGGCTCCCGCATCCTGCAGGGAGAGACAGCGGAGAGGGGCCAGGGAGCTGCTGCATCCCCTCGCATCCCCCCTGGGGCTGGGCACCTTCAGAAGGGAGCGGAGGGAAAAGATTCCAAGAATATGAGAAAAACTGCTCCGAAGGCAGGCAGTTTGGGGCACGGAGCACCTCCGCAGCACTTACCTGCCCGAAGGGACCCTCCGGGGCTGCGCTGGCTCCCGGTGAGGGCTGGCACCCGGCTGGCGACCCGGGCCCTCTGGAGAGGGGGTGAAAACAGGGGACCGGGGGCCAGGGGCGACACGGGCCCCCCAGGTGACGGCGGGCAGGGGGCTCTGGGAGCGGCTGACCAGCAGCGCGGGCGGGGGGCTGCGGGCGGCCGCCCTCGGGGCCGGGCACAGCCGCACCTCGTGCTGCACTTGCTGCTGCGGGCTCCGGGCCTTCCAGGCTTGTTTGTGAGCTGCGGGAGAAACGGGGGGGGGGCTCAGGACCCCTGTACCCCGCAGCCACCCCCGGGTGCAGCCCACCCAGCCATCGCTCAGCATCCAGGATCCGAGGGCGCCGGCGGAAAGCTGCGCTCCCTGCGAAGGGGCTTTTGGGGTCCGGCTCCATCCAAAAGCCTTCTATGACCTCTAGTGGCCACCAAAGTCAAAGAAAGCCCCCAGAACCCGACATTCCCCGGCAAAAGAGCGAAGTATGGCTGTACCGAAGCCTCCCGCTCTTGAAAACGTCCCCGGGAAGCATCGAGACCAACAACAGACCCCCCCCTCCCACACACACCCATCCGCGGGGTTTGGGGACGCGGGGACTCACAGAGCGAGGTGCAGCGACATGGGTCGTGCTTGTCCAGGTAGTGCTCCAGCGTGTCCCAGCCGCCCCCGACCCGCACCATGACGTGCTCCCGCAGGATCTGCAGGGCAATGTCCGAGCCATGGCACACACGCCCCGCTTCAAGCAGCCCGGGGGCGGCACGCTCGGCCGGGTTCGGGAGCTGTGGGCTGCCCTGAGTGCCACCAGCTGTCACAAAGGGTTGCTGCATCCCTGGCTCAGCTCCTGCGGCCACCCCGACAGGTTTATTTCATGGCCACAAGGAGGGTGGGAACACTTTTGGAAAATCCCTATCCTTCGTGATGTGCCGAGTTCTTCGGCCAGGTTTAGGGATCGGTTCGGAGCACCCCGGTGTCCCCATTGCTGGGTAAGGCCAGGTTTGGCTCTGTGGGATGTCAGGTTTTGTCCCACACGCATGGATGGTTAAATCCATACAAACACCAATTGCAGGGCTGAGCTTCCCTGCTGCCCTTCTTTGGGAATAATGGTCAAAACTCCCACGCTGACCCCTTTTGGGGGGTTATGGAAGAGGGGTCATGGCAGCAGAGCATGATTCCTGAGGCTTTTCCCCCGAAAGCACAGGGTGAAGCAGACTCACCCTGACAAAGATGAGGGTGTCAGAGTCCCCCACACGGTATTTCCCTTCGGAGATCTTGATCATGGGGAACTGGACGGGGCAGGTACAGCGGCTCACCAGGCACTGGACCTGGGGGAGCAGGGATGGGTTCTCACCAGGGCTGCTGGGAAAGGCCCTGGGGTGGCCACACCCATCCCCATCCATCCCCATCCCCATCCCCATCCATCCCCATCCATCCCCATCCATCCCCATCCATCTCCATGCCTATCCCCACCCATCCCCATCCATCCCCATGCCACCCCACCCCCTCTGTACCATCTGGTCGAGGTTGTTGAGATCCCGTGGTTTCCTGGGGGCCCGGGGCAGGGCGGTGTCAGTGGGAGGCAGCTTCAGCTCCTGCCGGAGCTCCTCCTCGATCTCCTCCTCCATCTGCACCAGGGTCGGGCCGCGCATTCCGAAGCGGGAAGCGCGGCGTGCCAGCTCCAGCAGGCACAGCACGAAGTTCTTCTCGTTCTTCCTCAGCACCAGGTCCTCTGTCTCGAACATCAGGACGTCTGGGCAGGGCAGGGCTGGGCTGAGCCAGGGGTGGCACGTGGGGACGGGGACAAAGGGGATGGGGGTACAGACGGAGTCAAAACCCACCCAAAAGGGAGCTCTTCGCTGGAGCCATCCCACCAGGAATGTGGTTGGGTCCAACAAGAGCTGGGATAAATGAAAGGAGGAAGAGCCTTTCCTTTGGGCATCTACAGCTATTTAATGGCATCCCAAAGTCACAGAACTCTGTGTTTGAGTGCCCTGAGGACATCTTGCTCTGTGCCATTCCCCCTCCTGGGCATCCATGGTGGTGGCACAGGGTGACAGACACTTTGCTCAGAGCCAGGACTTCTCCTGGTGTCCTTAGGGCTGGCATGGTGCCGTGCCTGGCAGGGACACACTGTGCCATCCACCCTTTCCTTTTCCATTCCTCCAGTGCGTATTTGCACCCAAGCAAACGCTCCAGCCGTGTGCCAGCACCCTGCAAAGCTGCTGCCAAGCCTGGAGGACCTTGCACAAGGAATGCCAGCTCAGGGATTCCTGCACATGGTGCTGTCCCATGCCGGGGTGGCGCTGGATTTGGGGGAACACGAGGGAAAACATGGAGCAGCTGGAGGGGACTTGAACAGGCAGACATGGGATAACCAGAGCCTGGCATCCTACCTTTGATATCCATCTCCTTCCTGCACCACTGGATGAAGTTGGAGATGTTGTCTCTGGCCTGGAAGGTGCCTGGCTGCGCAGTGAGGTTGCAGGTGACACCGGCGGTGGGCAGCTGCAGGTGCCGGGCCACGTCGGGGCAGGCGCGGGCAAACTCCCCAGCCAGCTGGGTGACGTGGTTGGCGTGGGAGCAAAGCACAGCCCCTGTCTCCAGCACCTCCAGGAAGGTGCCCACCTCGATGTCAAGGTGGTAGAGCTCCTTCAGCCACTCGGCCAGGTCCTCCTTCATGGCGTACAGGTACTGCTGGCTGGAGCCGTAGGGACGGATGCTCCGCGCCCCCGTGCCCGGCGTCCCCCACATTCTGCCATGAGACTGGCGGGAGGCTGAGGGAAAAGGAGGATGGGGACATGGGGAGCTGCCCCAGCCCTGTCCCCAGCCCAGCTCCCCAGTAGCCACACTCACCTGGTGCCACTTGCTCCGTGCCACACGGGGTGGTGACACCGTCCTGGTGTCCAGAGCCCTTCTGGGGTCCCGGGGCTGTAATGCTGCTCCGGGAGAGGAAATCACCCTCCTGGGCAGTGGGTGTTTTGTTTCCTTCCCAAGTGCTGATCCCTTCTCCTTGGTGACAAGGGACTGGCTGCAAACACTCCCTGTTAACCCTTCAGCACCTGCTACTCTGTCACAGCCCTGCTCCTCCCCAGGGGTGGATTTTCCCCCCAAGGGCCCTGGCTTCGGGGCAGGAAGGAGTTAGAGAGCAGTTCATCAGCACCCAAATTGCTCCCAACCACACGAGGGGGATTTTCTCCCTTCCCAACACCCCTACATGCACCTCCACCACAGGTGGGGTGATCTGAGGGCCACAGGGTGCATCTTCAGGGCACCCTCAAGGTGGGAAGGGTTTATTTGCACACCCACCTTTGGGCTTTCTCTGCTCTGGGCTCCCCTGCAAACTCCTTCCCTCATTGCCCACAGCAGCGAGGTCTTTGGCAAAAGCCAAGCTCCTGCAGGGATGGAGTGACTCCCGGAGTTGGGGCTTTAAGGAAATAGCTGCACATGAGTGGGCACCTCTGGGAATGTGGGATACTCCCTCCCTAACCCAGGCCTTGTGGAGCTGCCTCAGCACCCAGGTACTTCGGCAAAAAACAAATCTACCGGGCAAGTGTTCACGGCTTGGGACCAAAACAGAGCCTCTCCTGGGCTTTGTGGGGTTTCTCGCTGTGTTGAGGGACCCACCCTCTCCCTGGAGGCAGCTGCTGGTGTCACTGCAGATCACCGCCCAGCCGGGGTCATTTTGGGGGAGGGAATGCAAGAATCCCAGCAATTCTGTCTGGGGAATGTGTGGCAGGCCGGAGGAGTCTGTGCCCAGCCAGGGAGCCCAGCAGGAGAAAAGGACCCTTGAGAAGCTGGATTTCCATCCAGGGCCCCCAGTGGGGTGGATTGAACGGCTCGGGGTGTGAGTTCACCTCCCCCAGACCCCCCACACTGGTGGGGTACAGGTGACACAGCAGAGTGACCCCAGCTCTGCCAGCAAAGCTGAGCTCAGCCCCAGCCCTGGCAGCACCACAGGGCCCCAAGGCATCCCACAGGACACAGCCACAGGAAACACACTGCAGCAAGCCAGGGAAGAGACGGAAAACCCAAAAAAGGGAGAGGTTTTGAGGTAGTCCTATCCTCAGACTCCAGTTCCACAGCAGATGGGGCACCTGGCTTTCTCCTAAGGGGACAGGAAAAGGGATAATGAATGAATTCAGCCTGGGGGGAAAAAAACCTATTAACACATCCCAAAGCATGGAAAAATCCTCGAGTAATTTGGGGATGAAGTAGGAAAGAGAATTTCCATGTTTTCATCGCCATCAGTGAGTTTTCAGTGGGATCCATCTCCTCTCTTTGATCCAGCAAACATGAAAGCTGAGGCCAAACTCAGCAATCCCCACTCCAACCCCAAACACCCACAGGCATCTTAAACACAGCCCTGTCAGGAAACTGGAGATTTGCTTAAAAAAAGACCCCCAAACCCACAGTGTAACATGAAAACAAGCACAAATCCCAAGGCCACATATCCAGAGGTTGGTTTTATTTTCTGTCAGGTCTCCAAGCCCTTGGGACTCCCCACAGGAAACACCACCTTATTATCATTCAATTCCAATGGAAGTGCTGCGGGCCCATTTCTTTGGCAGCGTGGGAAGCCCCCTGAGATTTTAGGCAGGTGAAGACCCTGCACATGAAGGGTTCACTGGAGAATGGGCAGAGTGCTGGCTCCCCATCCTGCCAAACCCACAGCCCTTGGGAAGTACCAGCATTGGCACCCTGCTTGGGGCAAGCCCTGCTCTGCAGGGAAGGTCTAGAATGGGCAAAGGTGAGTAAAAGAGGAATCCTTAAAGCTGCTGGCATCAGTAGGGCACCCTGACGTGGCATCCCAGCACAGCACCCTGGCACAGCATCCTGGCATGGCACAGCAGGACCAAAGAGGTGCTGGGGTCTGGGAGAACCACTGGATAAATGGTTTTAATAAATCATTGAATAAAGCCGAGCCCTGTCCTGCTTGGTACCAATGCCACAGGATGCCAGCCCTGGGAAGCTGAGGTCCATGCCCCAGCCCTGGCACACAATGCCACATCAGGGACTGTGCCCGGGAGCCAGAGGCGTTTCCAGGTGGGGAGTCTGCCTTGGGAGAGGAATGAGGAATCTGCAGCCACCCTGTCCCTGTGAGCCTGCATGCACGGACACGTCCCTCTGTCCTGCTCAGCCTCTCCTCTTCCCCTCCTCCCCCAGTTATTTGTCACCCCCTCTCATCCAGGTGGGGCCCAGGGACTCAGGAATTCGCTGATCCCATCTCTTGCAGAGACAGCAGAGCACAGACACTTTCTGTGCACACAAGGAGGGTGAGCACAACCCTTGTTAGACACCCAAGAACCCATCAGGTACCCCAGACCCATCCTGAAGTCAGTGCCCCTGCTGCCTGCGAGCTGCACAAGGACATGGCCAGCAGCTCAGCTGAGCCTCTCCTTTCCCTTCACCCCAAAGAGGCTCCTACACCAAACCCCTCTGCTTTCAGCCCCAAAATCTCACTCTGGTGGTGTCTCCAGCTGGTGCCTCAGCAGAGAACTGGGATGTGAGCACAGCCCAGCAAAGCATCCCCAACCCTCCATCCCCTGGGGGTCTGAACAAACAGCGGGGGCAAAGCTCTACGTGGACCCAGATTTTTGTCCAAATGTCTCTTTTCCTTCAGTTTTAAGCAGGAAACGTTCTCAGTGTGTTATTTAAAACCATCCAAACCCCAAAGCGAGCAGCAGTGAGACACTTCACTGCCTGATTGTGGCAAAATGACAGATATCAAGAAGTATCAACAAAGATATCAAAAAGCATCGCCAAACCCCAGTCATGGTTTGAAGAAAATGTGCAACAATATCCTGAAAGCTAACAAAAACAGATGTTTTTGCAGTCTCCATGGCTTACACCTTTTTTTTTTTTTTGTGAAAGAAAAACCACTGAGTCCCAAAGCCTCCAGCCCACCTGGCTGTGGCACACCTGTCCCAGCTGCATCCGAGCTCTGCTGGGTCACTGCTGCACCATCCCACGGCTCCAGCCACCCACGGGCAGCCAGTCCCTGCCTCACCATCCTCAGACAGAGTCACGCAGAGAGGGATCCAGGCAGAGTGAGCGAGGTGGGGTGCAGACCCCCGTCGCATCCCTTCGGGCCGCGCTCAGACAAGGACCTGCTCGCTGTCGGCGTCCCAGCAGCCCATCCAGGCCAGCTGCGTGGCCCATTTGCCGGTGGCCACCACTCGCAGCTTAGCCTGGTCAAATTTCCAGTACTGGTCGTCCCGAAAGAAGTAGACGGAGCCGTCGCGGTGGGTGAGAGCCCCGGCGGTGGCCGGGGGCAGCCCCGCCCAGTCCCGCAGGCTGCGGGGGTAGTAGGGCTCCGCAGCCAGGGGCTCCTCGCCCACCACGAAGTACTTGGGGCCTTTGAAGAGGACCAGGCGCCGGAGCTGCTGGAAGTAGAGCGCGGTGTCCGGGTGCCGAGGGAGCCCCAGGGCGCTGCATTTTCGGGGAAATCCTGCCTCCAGCTCGGAGCCGGCGTAGCGCCAGCATCGGCCACCTGCGGGGAACGGGGAGGGGTTGGAGCACAGCCCAGCGGGGGCAGGACGAGCTCCAGGAGATGTGGGCAGACTCGGCCACGGCACCAGCTTTGTGATGTGCCGGTGACATCCATCCCACTGGTGACACAACCGGAACCGCTGCAGGGCTGCCCCAAAGGACCAGGCTGGGGGGAAACTGAGGCACGGTAGCCCAGGGGCTTGAAGGCGTGGAAAGGGACCACCAGGGACAGAGCAAGGCCACCACCACGCTGCTTGTGTCAAACGTCGATCCTGCACAGCGAATGGCACAGACAGAAACAGCTCCAAGCCAGGCTGGGACACCCAAGAGCAGCGCTGCAGCAGGAACTGCCATGGGGACTGGTGGCTTGGCTGTCCCCAGAGCGCCCTGTCCCCACAACAGGGCAGACAAAAGCCCCTTTCTGCTCACAAGGCACAGCCTGACGCAGCCCTGGGGAGGACGGAGGGAGCAGCGAGGGCTGGGGAGGCAGAGGGGCTTTGGCTCTCACCCAGCTGCAGCAACAAAGCCCCTTTTCTGAACAACCAGGGACTGGTTTCCATTAAAACCTGGGGCTGACCCTGGCAGCCAGGCTGCCTGGTTTGACCTTCCTCTCCCCATCTGGCTGCCGGGCAGTTCAGGAATGGTATCCCAGCTCCTGGGGCAGTTTATGGATGGTATCCCAGCTCCCAGGGCAGCTCAGGGATGGTATCCCAGCTCCCGGGGCAGTTTATGGATGGTATCCCAGCTCCTGGGGCAGCTCAGCCTCCAGGCACATCACAGGGATCCATGTGCACCATGAAACCCCCTCATGCTCCCCTGCACCTCGTGTTTTGGGGAGCATTTTCTCCCCAAGACCCACCACTGCGCCTGGATTTGCTTTGACACTGCAGTGAGTGCTGCTCTCCTGACGGGGAAACTGAGGCACGAGGCGGTGACGTGGCTGCCAGGGCCATGTGGTTCACCTGAACAGGGCACCAAGCCCAGGGTTTTGCACAGCCAGGACATGGCAATGCCCCGGCTCTGCACTGGGAGGGGACCAGCAGAAGGGGACACAAACAGGAGTTGTGTGGCTCCAGACCCAGCCAACCACCCCCCAGGCAGGAGCAGTGGCAGCCCCGAGGGGAGTCCCCTGCCAGGCCTCACGCACCTTTGAAGAAGTAGAACTTTCTGCTGAGCTGGGACCAGGCACAGGCGTCGATGGCGGCGGGGAGGCCGGGCCAGCGCGGCTGCAGCGGCCGCGGGTCACTGGCATTGCCACTCGCTGACACCACCCAGTAGTGGCTGCCCTTGAAGATGTAGAGGTTGTGATCCCCGTCTGTGAGGCACAGCGAGGGTGTCCCAGATGAGAATTCTTCATCCACCACCTGCCACTGCTCCCCAGCTCCCCTTTCCTGCCCACGCAGCCCCGTGGTGGTGCTTTGGGGATCCCCAGGGTTTGGGTGCTTCCTCCTGCCTTTCCAGCCACCCCCTCAGCTTCCATAATTCATTGCCTCCCCTCCAGCTGTGAGAGGATAAATGCTGACCACGGCTCAAGGCTTATCTTGCACAGTTGAGCTCCTGCAGTGATTGATCCTTGCCGTGGCCCAGGTTTTAGGATGTTTTCCCTGCTCCTGACACGTCACTGTGCCCTCAGGGTGCACTGCTGCACCAGGAGCTGTGGACCAGTCAAACCCACCTTTCCCACCACTGGGAGCTGCAGCAGCACTGAGTGGGACAGGGGGTAGGGGTGCAGGTTTTGGGAGAGGGTCACACTGGCCAGCACCCACCAGCGGTTATGGCATCAAAGAAGGAGTGGCAGTAGTAGGTGCTGAGGCTCCTCTGCTGACGGTCCCTGCCGTAAAGGTCCGTGTTCCAGTCCTGGAAGTGAGTGAAGACCTTTCCTGGGAGCTGGATGGCTGAGCCCTTGGAGGGCTTCCCTGGGATGGAGCAAGGGGTGATCAGTCCAGAGAAGGGACAGAGAAACAACTTTTCCCAAAGCACAGGGCTGGGACTCCCAAGACTCCAAAGACTCCTTGTCCCACTCTCCTATCGCCCTCTGTATCATGGTGGCAAAAATCCCTTGGTACCCCAAAAAGCATGGACCAGCAGACAAGTGCGCAGCAAATCCAACCTTCCCTGCCCTGGAGGCCCTGTCCCACCTCTCCTGCATTTTCCTCCCCAGCCACACAGGGATGGGACCCATGTGATTGTAGCCCTCTCCCCTTTCTGGGACATGCTCGCTCTCCATCCCAGGGAACAGCCCTGGAGGAACCGCGGGATGCTCAGGGAAGCCAGGCTCACCATACAAATTCTGGACGGCCAAGATGTCATCCCAGCTGAGGACAAAATCCTTGCTGAGCTTCTTGTAGTAGGGAGACATCAGGGCGCTCTTGACGGGCGAGTGCTGCAGCCCCAGCGTGTGCCCGACCTCGTGGGCCACCACGATGAAGAGGTTGCGCCCTTTGCCGCTGTGCAGGGACCAGCGCTCGGCGCTGTCAAAGTGCGCTTCTCCTCGCCGGGGGAAGAAGGCGTGAGCCAGGGCACCTCCTGGGGACACGAGAGCCGTCAGGGGCCGCGGGGCAGCGGGCACCTGCAGCTGTGGTTTGCCTGAGTGTGCACCAGTTTGAGGTGTTTTTGGAGGAGCCCGTGTTTGGAGGGTGTTGTCAGATGGGGAGGGCTCCTTGAGGGCCGCCTTGTTGGCGGACCTCAGTTGCAGAGCTGGGAGGGCGAACTGGTGCAAACTGGGCTAGAGGGACAGCAGGGCCTCCACCACCCCCAACCCATTCACTCCCTGCAGGGGAAGAGCCCACGTTGTAAAAGAGAAGCTTACGAGGGGGAAGCGACCAGCACCTGGCCCATCGAAGGCGTTGTTGAGCCCATCGTTGTGGTCCCCGTGGAAGAAGGTCAGGCGGATGTCAGCGGGGCCGTCCTGTGCCTCCCAGAAGAGCAGGGAGGACACGTTGCTCCAGAGCTCGAAGGCGGCTCTCACGGCCAG
Organism: Picathartes gymnocephalus; assembly: GCA_013390045.1. NCBI lineage: Eukaryota > Metazoa > Chordata > Aves > Passeriformes > Picathartidae > Picathartes > Picathartes gymnocephalus. Next base: position 332,587 of record WEKY01032821.1, read on the forward strand.
GCGCACCTCGTGCTGGGGCAGGTAGGACGGCCAGTTCACCACCCGGTACGTCAGGTGCCGCTTGTACCAGCGCCCACCTGCAACGGGGCAAGCTCAGCCTGGTGATGCCTTAAGTTTTAAGTTTTTCCTTTTCCTGTTCTGCTTTAGCCTCATATTAAGTGTTACTAAGTTCTCTTCGCAGACTAGTTAGACACAACAATTCTCTCCAGCTCAACATTCAAGGACAATCCTTCCCAACCTCAGGCCCAAAAGCATCAACAACGTAAAAAAGAGGAGGCCAAGCAAGGAGGATGGAACTTCATCATTCCAAGTTATTCATTGGACAGTTCAGCTCAAGATGCAAATGGAGCAGAACTTCTCCAAGTGTGAAACCCCGTGCCCAGGCCCCTTTTCTGTGCCCATCTCGAGGCCCATCCTGGCAGGGCTGCAGCCGGGCTCTGGCATTGCCAGGCTGTGCCCTTGGAAGGCCTTGCCATAAATCCCTGCTTTATTCCTCTCCTTTTGCCTGCCCTCTGCTCCAGCTCAAACTGATCAGGCATCAGTGGCAATGGCCACTTGGGCTCATCCTTCCACCCAGGGGCTGCCTGAGGGGAGGGAAAATTTCTGGAAATGCTGTGGTTTTCCCAAAGCAAAGGTGGAAGTTGAGGCAGGTGTGTCATCAGCAGCTGCAGCACCATGATTAAATCCTTCTGAAGGTACCACAACCAGAGCTCACCCAAGGCTGGAGCTGCAACCAAACCCTAAAACCTCTCTGAGGAGAAGCTGGGTCACCCAGCTTGAACTCCACCCTTGGCTCGCCGTCCTCTCCAGAGCCAAATCCAGCATGGGTCCCTGCTATCAGGCCTCCTGCCTGATGCCAGCTTCAAGTCCAGAAGGTGCAGCCCGAGGGCTGCATTTCAGGGAGAGGAACCAAAGGCACCTCTGAAAAGGTGGGACAAAGGCAAAGGAGTGGGAAGGGCCCGTGGCAGCACCTGAGGGGCACGACAGCTTAGTGCCCAAGGCTTCCTTAGAAGCTTCCAGGGGAGACAGAGCCCTGATGCCACCAGGACAGATGGGGACAAGGATGAAGGGGACAAGCCTGGTGACTCCCCCTAAGCTCCCAACCCTCCCACCACACAGGAGTGCAAAGATGTGAGTTCACACAGCTGATGAGCAGCATCACAGCCCCCCCGCCCTCCTCCTCCTTCTCCTCCTCCAGCACCCCTCAGCAGCTGTGGGACCCCAGAGCCCTGGGATTACATTTATTTGGGGGCATCTGGGAGCAGGAAAAAGCCATGGGGCCCGAGGGGGATGTGGGTGTCAGAGCCAGGGCTGAGGCGTGGGAGTGGTGACAGAACTGCAGCATCTGCCTCTGCTCCAGATGTGCAGGAGAACAGGGGAACAGAGCAGGCAGCAGGCCGGGGCTGGCTGCTCCGGCTCTAAGCTGAGCCTCCAGACAAGCCTGGCAGGCATCCCACCCCAGCTCTGCCTCCTCCTCCCCCATTTCTGAGCAGCCCGTGGCTGGGGACACTCTGGGCTAACTGGTCACGCTGCTGGGGACAGAATCAGTTCCCACTGCTGGTCAGTGCAGTGATGGCCTCCAGCCCCAAAGGGACACGGATGTGCTTCCACTCTGCACAGCAAAAGCTCAAAGCTGCCTGGATGGCTGCAAGCCTAAAACAAAGCCCTGGCATCCCATCCTTCCTTCCACAGGAGGAGAGCATCTACCAGCAGAGGAGGATGGACCAGGCTGGGTCAGCCAAATGTGGCTGGATCTGGGGAAGAGGAAGGTTTGGCTTTTGCCCCCGTGCTGGGCTCTGTCTGCCCCAAGCCAGCGGGATGACAGACACAGAGGCTGCCCAGGGGAGATCCCGCTGGGAGAAGGGTGGATTACAAAGCATTTTGCTGGCTCAGCTGCCAGGGTTTCCTGCTCCCAGCAGGATGAACAGCACAAAGGCTCCAGCCTTCCTGGCTGGTGCCACCAGCCCTGCAGGCACCCCCTGTCTCCCATGCAGCCTGCGGGTACTGATGGTGCTGCTCCCATCCCCTATGCCTGTGGCATCAGATCCCCAGAGAAACAGCCAGTGCCACACCGAGCCCTTCCCTGCCCTTTCCTCAAGCCGTTGGGCACCTCTTGCCACCCACCCACAGCTTGTGATCCCCAAAAAGGAGCCCCATGAGCTACAGGGCACTGGCTGCTTCTGTTTGCCCATCTCCTGCTCTCTGTCCTTCCTGCTCTGCCTCGCTGCCCACCTGTCCTGGGCACAGGCTGGCTCCTGCAAGGGACACGCTGCATGTTGGGCCTTTGGAAGGAAATCCAGAGGCTGGAGGAGGATGACAGGGCTCTCCTGGGGCTGTCCATGGCCAGCCCTGCCAGAAGCACAGACAGCCTGACAGGGCACAGAGCCTTGTCTTAATCTCGCCTTCGTTTTTCCCATGTCCTAAGCACAGCTGGCCCTGGCCCCCTTGCTCTCTAGGTATGCAGTTACTCATGTCCAAGCCCTCAAGAGACAAGAGGCCCAGCCCTGGACACACAGGAGCACAGAAGGATGCTTGGAGCAGAGTTAAATCCTTTAATATGGGTGAAACGACTCTGGCAGGTTTTTGGCTACTGCTGGGTGCCTAACACGTGTTAGAAATCCCAAAGGTCAGTAAAAGCTGGAGACAACTTCACTGCGTGCTAGCCCCTGCCCTCCAGATCATGCCAGCACAGCTGAGTGTGGGGCCACGGCTCCCTGGGAGATGTCCTGGCTCCTATGGCAGCACTAAAACCACCCCAGAGAGCCGAATTCCCCCACGAGTGGGAGTGGCATCTCAAATCACTGCTGACATCAAGCCACAGAGACCAACCTAAAATAGCGAGCTTTGAAAATAACCCCCAGGCGTGTCCTGGGCTGGATGCTGTGCCAGTGGGGCCACACCTGCCACCCACAGCAGCTTCCCCACGAGTCCAGGACGGGAGAGCCGAGCACCCCAGAGCCCGAAGCGCAGCGGGAGCCCCGGTGCCGGTGCTCACCGTGCCGTGCCGTGCGCCTGCGGCGCCGGGCGGGCCATGCCCGGCGTGCCCCGGCAGCGCCGCTGTCCCCGTCGTCGGTGCCACACCTGGGCAGGGCCATCTGATGGAGGGTGGGGGCATCCAGCACGCCGCTGAGCGGGAGGTGGGTCACCCGCTGGAAATCCCTGCAGAAGGAAGGGAGATGTCAGCACCCGCATCCAGAGCCCGCCGCGGTGGGGTTTGGTTATGTTTGTGCCAGAAGTTTGACCTGAGCCAGGATTTTCACACCCCAGCATCAGAACTTCATCCAGTTGGTAAAACAAGAAGGATTTGGCTCTGCAACCACAGCTGGGCTGTAAGTCACCTCCTAGCAGGGCAGAAGCAAATAGGGGAGCCTAAAAATGGCTTTTCCGGTTTTTAACCCCAGTTATTTGACTTTGCATTTAATTTTGTATTTGGCTTTGCACAAGGTCAAGCCCGGGATGCTCCCAGAGCCGAGGTGATGTCCTTAGGAGAAGTCCAGGCAGGCGCTGGCAGTTTGCCCCCTCTGACATCTCCCCGCCTTCCCCAAGCTCGGCCTCCCCGCAGATTTTATTGCAAGGCGAGCAGCGGGCCATAAAAGGCAAATAAAACAGCGAGCACCGGGTGCCAGCAGCCGGCATCCAGCTGCGGGAACCGGGCACGGACCCGCCTTTCCAAAAAGGACTGGCTGTGCTTTAGCATCAGACCGTGAGAGAGAGAGAGAGAGAGAGCCTCCAGCTGCAAAAAGACCCCTCTGGCTGCAAAAAGACCCTCGGAGTGCTGGCAGCACCCCTGCAGCTGGAGCTGGGAGCTTTGACTGCAGTGCCGAATAAAAGGCTTCTACCTCAGCGCCTCGGTGAACTCGGCGGGGCTGTGGGTGCCGGCCCCCGGCTCGCTGAAGTAGCCGTATTTCTCCAGGAAGAGCTGCAAGAAATAAAATGGGAAAGGTGCAGCTCAGAGCACGTGGTGGTTTGGGAAGGCAGGGGAAAAGGAGATGCGATGGCAAACAGCGCCGCAAACCCAAAACGCCCACTCGTTTTACTCTGCCACCCCCAGCAGCCGCGCCTCCTGTGCCCGCACAGGTTCCTGGGGGTCTCCCCCCCATCATTTTGGCTCTTGGGGTTTTTGGCCACGACACGATGGAGGCGTAGGAGGAAACGCTGCTGCCGAGAGATCAAAACCCGCTGCTGCCATGCCATCCGCAGCCACAGGCGACCAAAGCCACAGCTCTGATGGCCCCGGCTCAAGGCAGAGGTTCAAACAAAGGCCCAAGGGCTGCGGCCGTGAGTAGGGCGGGGTGAGATGGGGTCAGGCTGCAGCTCCCCCCATTCCCACGCAGGATGCGCTGCTGCAAAGTGGGCACGCTCCAGGTGCAATTTGCTTTGCCAAACCATTCTTCTTCTTATCGGCCTTTGAAACGGACGGAGATTGACTCTCTGAACTTGTTCCAGCACTTAAATTGTATGTGAAAGAAAATGAACGGCTCAGGCTGCTCCCTAGCTTTTGGAGGAGTTAATAGCCGGGGTCACAGGAATGCTCCACGCCCGCCTGGGATGTCTGCGGGAGACAAACAAGCTGCCCAGCATCCTGTTAGTGCAGCAGAGCCGCAGTTACAGCAATGAACAATAATCAGAATAAAAAGTGAAAGTGGCGGCTTCCTTTCCCCGCATCCCAAAGGAGAGGTGTGCTGAGCACCAGGAATGCCAGGGGCTGACCCACACAGCACGGCTGCTGCCCTCCGGGAAAAGGGGATGTTTTTAAAGCTGTTTCCCTCCGTGCTCATCTCGGGGCCGGGAAAAGGAGGGGGTTGGAGCGTTGACCTCCACTCAGTGCTGCTCCTGACTGCGGGTGACCCAGTTCTCCTTTCCGTCCCTGCAGAGGAGGCAGCAGCGCTCCCTGGGCTTTGTCACCTGGCAAGGAGCGGGAATGGTTTATGGATGTGGCAGTCCCGAGGCGTGCCAGGGCCTCTCCCTCTTCTCCTCCTCCTGCCCAAACCTTCTGCTCGCCATGAACAGTCACTTCCCCGTCATCCCCAAACACGCCACCCCCGCCTCCCCGCGGGCAGGACAGGGACAGCCACGTGTGCTCGGCAGACCTCATCTCCTCCAGTTTCATCTCCTCCTTTGCGCCCCTTCCACCTGGAGCATCCCCCTCCGGCTGAGGACCGGCACAGATTCCTGCCTGGACACGCTCTTCACCCAGCCCCACACAAAGAATTTGGCTATTTTTCCCCTCCAAAGCCTCCTGTCTCAGCTGGAGGCACCAGCCGCTCGTCCCAGCAGGGCCAGGCTGCAGCAGCAAGAGCCCAAGCATGGCCAGAGTCACCCAGACACCCCACACTGGTGCAGTGAGTCAGGAGAAATCAGGCAAGTGCCCCACTGGCAGGGAGAGCATTGGCTTGTTTGTCAGGAGAAGCCTCAGCACCTCTGCCCAGGGATGGAGCTGGACTTGCCATTCCCCAGGCACAGCGGGATAACCCCACCTTTACAGGGGTACCAGGAGGCCAAATCCAGCAGCAGCTCGGGGTGAGCATGCAGGGATGGAGGGTGTGGGGGTGGAGGAGCATCCTGGGGATGGGCTGCCTTGGAGCCCTCTGAGAGTAGTCTGGAGAAGAGAAGGAATCCGGGCCTTTTCCTCTGTGCTTGTATTTTTAAAAAGTTCTCCTCCAGCAGTACAAAATCACCAGTTAGATGTAAAGGGTGCAGGATGAAGATCTCAGTGGTGACACCGCTGCAGATAAGTGTGAGCTGAGAATACCCAGATGGAAAGTCCTGGCTCTCACATCACGGTCTGAACCTTTTCTAACACAATTTTACATTCACTCAGTACAAGCTGAAGCTGTTTCCTCGCCTGTAACCCAACACAGTCCTGTCCTTAAAGCGTGAAAATGGTTTTTCTTCACCATGATCTCATGAAGGCTTGAAACCCCATCTGGACACATCAGGGTCCAGAGTGAAAAAAGCAACCCCTGTCCCAGCAGTTGCTCTTGAGTAGCACCAGAAGGCACAGAGGCCACTGGCTTTATCATTCCTGCCCAGAGCTCCTTGAGCTTTGCAAGTCCAAGCAAAGCAGCATTTTCCCTGTGATTTCTGGCCTGTTTCACACTGAGGTTGTCACACACAGGCACCAACTCTCCGCATGCAAAACCATCAGGAGAAAGTTTACTAAGTTTTCTAGACACACCTACTGTCAGCTGAGGGTGGTCCTGGAAACACAGAGCTGCAGGAGAGGGATGTGCTGATCCCCCACTCCATCAGGCATTTACCAGAGCACAGAGCATACAAATCCAGGGAGTTTTCAGGGTCCAGGGGAACCCAAGAGCGCCGTGCCCATGGCAATGCCCAAACCAGTGCTCAAGGCTCCTCCAGCACTGCACAATCCCCCAGGGCCCAGCCAGGCTCTGGCAGGGCTGGCTGGAATCTGGCACCGGCCCATTAAACCTCTCCAGAGGCTGCAATGCAAAGTCTGGCCGTGCTGGGAAAACCCCCTCCCTCCTGCCCCAGACGGGGAAACGCTCTTTTCCATACAATGGGAAAAGAAAAACAGCAGGAAACCAAGAGAAACATTAAGGTGAAATATGCCCAGCTCCCCCTCTGCATGAGGGAGGGAGAGGAGGATGGTTCTGGCTGCCTGGGAGCCACTGCCGGGGCAGTGAAGCCGCCGGGGTTGCAGCAGGGACAGCAGGAGGACAGTCTGGGGGAGACAGAGGGGCCCTTCCCATCTCAGGGCTCTGATGTGGAGCCTGTTACTACCCTGGAAATCATCTCTGCCTTGGCTAAAGCCAAGGAAACACCTTGCCCTCGACCACAGGCATCCCGGGTGGAAGACAGCCAGCGTAAAATACAATTAGCCCTCCCTGCCTGGAAACTGGGATAACGAGAGCGCCGAGACAGCAGGCTCCGCTCCTGCCTGCTCTCCCCTCCAGACACGCCGGTTCTGGCTCCTTTCCACCAGCTAAGGACCGGAGAAGCCTCACACTGAGCTCCTGCTGACCGTGGTGCCTCTGCTCTGCCGGGGACAAGCCCCATCTGTCCCCTGCATCCCCCGGCAGCTCAGGGAAGCGATCCCACCCTGCCGGAGGGTGGGCAGGCCTTTTGAGTCATGATTACAGAGGTTGCCACCACAAGCAGCACCTTCAAAGTCTTTTGTTTTAAATCATGAGACGGCCCAGCTGGATCCTAAACCTTGGCTCCAGCAGCCCCAGGCTCATCCCACATCATCTCACCACCAAGATGGGCACAGTGGCTCCTGCTTTTCATCCTCAGTTTCCCCCAGCTGCACCCGGGGCGTGTTTTGGCGTGGTCACACAAGGAACAGCGGCTCCCCCTGCCCACCGGGCCGCTGCTGCCTGCGAGCTGCCTCCAGAAGATGTCACAGCAATTAAAAACGCTCGTTTGCTTCTGCTCATCCCTGCAAAGCCTCAGGCGGAGTCCTCGCGCCGCTTTTGTTTAAGTGCGTGTGGAAGTATCTCTATAAATATTATATCTACAGACACAGAGAGACACACGAGAAGGGGCATTAGCGAGCACAGAGCCCGGTTGTTCTCCCGCTGGAAAGGCAGCGAAATTCTCTGCACTGGTGGTTGAGCGTAGTTAAAGCCCCAAGCCCCGTCTGGCTGCTGGGATGTTCCCCGGCTGCGCCTAACCCAGTCCTGAAAGAATCGCCTCCCCCAACTGCCCTAAAAATCTACTTCAGCAGCAAATAGTCCACTTGCCACTGATGATGTGGGGTTGGGGTCTTCTGAACTCCTTTTATTTTCATACTCGATCTTCTGAAGCTGAGAGGCAGCAAGCCAGGTCCAACTAAACCCCACCCTGGTTTCAGTAAACATCTGGATGCGGCTTGGAGCAACCTGGTCGAGTGGAAGGTGTCCCTGCCCATGGCAGGGGCTGGAATGAGATGAGCTTTAAGGTCCCTTCCAACCCGAACCATGCCACGATTCTGTGATAACTCACCGGGAACCAGCTGGCAGCTTTGCTCCGGCACCCCCAGCACCCCATTCCCCGACAGGCTGCACCACCTGCAGCACAAAAACTGAAAGCCACCCAAAGCACTCGGGGAAAACAAGGAAAAACGCTGGGCTTGGCCAAACCTTCCCCTGCGAATACCGGAGCGGCTGACAAACCAGTTCGGTCACGCAGACCGGTTGTGTTTTCGTGTCTAAGGAGAGAAAGGGAACGAGTCTTGCCCTCCACCGGGCTGGGAGCCGGGGGAAGGCGCCGTCCCCGCTGCCGGCGGCCGCGGCCCCTTGCCCGGCGGGCGATATTTGCCCTGACAAGTGGGGATTGTTTTGGGGGAGAAGCAGGAAGAAAGGCAGGCTGTTCGTGCTGCGGTGACTCACGGGGTGTAAATCACACCGGGGGATCGCCAGGGACTCGGAGCCTCTCGCCACATCCGCGCCGGCGGCAGCGGCTCCGAGCCGCGCTTTCACGGGTGTTGCAGAGCCCAGCCATGCCTCACGGGGGTCATTCCTCCTCCTCCTCCTCTCCCCCTCTCCTTCCACCGCCGTGCTGAGGCTGAACAGCAGGAATTGGTCACAGGAAGGAGGATTTCTTCGCCTTGTTTCAGAAGGAAAATGTGGGGTGCTCTGTGCACCCGCTGACCTCCGAGCCCCACCCGGGACCCTCCCTGCAACCGGCTGTGCTCCCTGCATCCAGCTGTGCTCCCTGCATCCAGCTGTGCTCAGCACCCTGCACCCCAGCTGGCCTCCCTGCTCCCCAAAGCAACACTGGAGCATTTCCCAGCACAAACACAGCCCAGAGCCCTAAATGTGAGACCTTGGTTTGACAAGGGGGAGATGTTAGAGTGCACCAGACACTGCAAGATGGGAAGGAGGAGGGCAGGATAGGGGGAAAAAAACTGCGGGAAAAAATCCAAAATGAGAATTATTCAGTCCATTAGTCCAGCTCTCTGTTCCCATTCCCTGCTTTTCTCAAATTTCTCCCCAGGTTTTATTTCCACCGAAACAGAGCTGGAGCTTCTCACACAAATCTCTGCAGGGACTTCACTGTCCTTTGTCCTCGGCTCCACCAGCACCTCACCGTGCTCCTCACTCCCACCACGGACTGAGATCTCACATGCCCCGTGTATTTTACACAATTCCCCTGGGATCAGGGAATCTCGGGCATTACCACACCCCCAGCTGCTGTCTGAGCACAGCCCAGCCAGGCACCAGCTCTGCCAAACAATGTGCTCTCCCACATCGGGCCCTCTCCTATCTGTAGATGATAAGATGATTTCACATACAAATGTTTCAAATTAAATTTTCGAATTTTCCTTTTTTTTTTTAATGTTTTTTTTTTTTTTTTTTTTTTTTTACTGCAATTGATATGGATGCAGTGAAAACATGGGCACCAGCCAGGAAAAGCACACAAGTGGACACTTTCACAGTCTTGTGCATCTAAGTTTACACAAACTATTGTTGCTAACTGCGGCTTTAAAAAAAAAAAAATAAAATAAGCTTTAGAAGCAAAGCCTGGAAGTGCTCTGAAAGCCACAAGTCGCCAGAACTGTTTGATGTTATGTGAGAATTTCAGCTTCCTCCTAAAAGAAAATTAACTGCTCAGTTTATTTAGACAAGTTCCACACCCCAGTCTCTGCATTTACATTGTGTGTGTTGTCCCAAAGTCCCTGGCCAGCACAGCACATCCCCTTGGGGAAACTGAGGCAGGGAGACAGGAAAGTCTCTTGCCCAGGACCCCCTCATATGGGATCTGCCACAATCCTGGGATCTGCTCTGAAGCTTCAAGGGAAAACAACTCAGAAGTCACCAGTGAGGGATGGAAAGGCAATTTGGACCTTTAAACCACTTGTTCCCCATCAGTTGATTTTCTTTTAAAGTGAATTTTAAATAATTTAATTTCTGAGCATTAAAATTTTTGCAGATTTATTTTCTCCAGGTGGCATGAGGGACTAGGCTGAGGTTTGTGCACAGTGGGAAAAGCACACCTATTAATGAGCTCTCTGAAGCAGCATCTCCCAGCAGAAGAAGAAGCCTGCACATCAAAACAAGCCTCTGAGCGTTCCTGTGCCCTTTTCCTCTCAAAGCACATGTTTAAAATCCCAATTAATTCACCAGGACTTGCTGTCTGGGGTTGAAAAATTAAGCATCTGTGCAAATATACACTGGATCGATATGTAAACAAGAAAAAATCCCCGATATAAACCTTTGTTCACCAGCCAAATCTCATACCTTGTCCTCCCAAAACAAACAGGAACGGATGGTGGCACGGGGTGACAATGACAGCAGAACAAACAGAAGAAATCCAAACAGAGGTGATGGGGACAGCCCTGGGGAGAGGCAGGCAGGGGAAGGACTGGCTTTTGTCCCCTCCTGATATGCTGGGAGATGGGAAGGTTCCCTCTTGCATGAGTTCTGTTGCTGGAGCTGCGTGGCAGGGTGGGTTTGTGAGTGCACAGCACCTGTGGGGACACCTGGACACAGGCTGAGAGCTGCGGTTGTTCATCCTGGACAAGACAAGGCTCCCAGGACACACAGAGCCCCATGCAGCACCTAAAGGGGCTCCAAGAGAACTGGAGAGGGACTTTGGACAAGGGCAAGGAGAGATAGGACAAGAGGGAATAGCTTTAAGCTGAAGTAGGACAGACTTAGTTTAGATATTGGGGAGGAATTCTTCCCCATGAGGGTGGGGAGGCCCTGGCACAGGGTGCCCAGAGAAGCTGTGGCTGCCTCTGGATCCCTGGCAGTGTCCAAGGCCAGGCTGGACAGGGCTGGGAGCCACCTGGGACAGTGGAAGGTGTCCCTGCCCATGGCAGGGGGTGCAATGGGATGAGCTTTAAGGTCCATTCTAACCCAAACCGGGCTGTGACTCTCTGCCACAGCTCCACACGGCACATGTGGCCACGCACCCTGGCATTGCAACACAACCCTGTGGCACAGCCCCATCCTCAGCTGGCACAGCCACACACCTGTGCCACACACACCACATGTACCCGGGGCACATGGGCACTCACCGATGGCGATGTATGTTGGGGACACACTCATACCTATGGCATGGACGCACCAGGGACGCGGGCACAGCAGGGACGTGGTGACACCTGGGGCAGGGACACACCCATGGCACGGGCACAGGGACATGCACACACCTGGAGGGACACGGGCACACCTCTGGCATGGACTCAGTGGGGACACGCACAGCCGGGGCACGGGCACAGCCCCGGCACGGGGACTCGAGGACACGCGCACACGCGGGGGACGCACCCCCAGGACACGCTCCCGCCCCGCCGGT
>WEKY01032821.1:344038-446777 GCA_013390045.1 Picathartes gymnocephalus
GCGGGGGCTGTCCCTGCTCTGGGAGCGCCCCCGTGCCACCCAGCCCGGGGCCGCCACCGCGGGGATGACCCCGTGCCTGCCCTGTCCCCCGGGAGCATCCCGCTGCCGGGGCGGCCCTCCTGCCGCTAGCCGGGACAGTGGTTCTGCCTGGTTTGAAGCTGTGGAAAAGACGAGAAAGCAATTCCAGCTTTTCCTAAACCTGAGTTCATTCGTGGCCCAGCACAGACGGATGCAGGCTTTGGAAGCCGGGGGGTCCCTGTGGGCCACGAGCTCAGCGACACAGAAGGCTAGGCCAGCATGGATCCCCCTCTTGAGGGGTCTGGCGAAATCGGCACATTAGAGCAGCGCTCCCTCAAGCTTTACATAATAACCACACGCTCAGGGCTGTGGTTTACACTCTTCAGGGTTGTAACTTACACTCTTTATGCTTAAATTTCCCTCCAGGCATGGGACATGGTCAGCTTTGGGCAAGGAGGGGCTGTTTGCTGCACCCGTGCCAGCGTCACAGCTCTCCTGCAGCTCGCACACAGCTGATGATCTCGCGGGTCCCAGTGACAAGTCAACAACTCTGTTTACTCACAGCAGTGTTTTCTTTGACTATTTTGTTTTAATTTGACTAAAGCAAAAGGATGTTTTGATTCTGCTGTGGTTCAAGGGGAAAAAAAATAGGATGTGACTTGTATCTGCTTTTGTTTTCATGCCAGCTTCAACTCCACACCTATTTTAAAGCTCCCAGGCTCCTTCCTCCACTTTTTAATCCTGCCAGAACCTGAAGTTACAGGAGCATCTGTTGAGTGCAGCTTGAAGAGAGCTGCAGAGAGCCTGTGACACTTTTTTTTTTACAACTGGACAGGGATGTAGGGAAGGGAAGCAGGATTTGAAGGAGAGAAAAAGTGATCCACATAACATGGAAAAATAGGGAAGTCACTGAGCTACAAGATAAAAAATATGGGAGCTGGCTGAGGAGCTGCTGGAGAGCACAGTGGGCAGTCGGCACAGCCTGAGGGATGGTGTGAGGGGAACACTCGGCCCTGGGAGGAGGGAGAGCCAAGGGACGGCCGCTCCTCACACAGGTCAGCCTCACGCTTCCTTTCAAAACAAGAGCAGCTCTGTCTGCAAATGCATCCGTGTTTGCGTCGTATCTAGGAAGCAACTGATCCATCTGCTCTTTCACTTAAGAATATGGATGATGAGAAAGTGACTGGCTGGGCTCCAGCAGGAGCAGGAAGCTCCCTCCTCGGCTCATTGTAATGTGGGGAAGCGGCTGGGAGGGCACCTGCAGCCCCCGGAGCCGCCAGCTTTCCGACCGGGCATTTCCCGGGGCTGCTGCCTTAGCCCTCAGGGGTTTTGGCATTCAGATGGAGAAGAATTCAGCCCAGCCTTGGGGATGCCAAATCATAGTTCTCTGCAGACTTTTGGCTGGGAGGATAAAGATGTTTATCCAGCTGCTGTAATGAGAGCGGTATCAGGAACAGAAATACTATCTCATGGAAAGGTGAACAGATTTCTAGCTTTTTCAGTGTTAGGTGAAAGCTCAGAAATGGGGCAAAAAAAATTTTTAAAGGCTTCAATCCTTGTAACTTCTAGCCCAAAACTGAAACCTGACAAGTCAAGCCTGTGGCAGAGAACCAACGAAGACTTTCAGTAAAATATTCACAAAGAGCATGATTAATAGATCCATACAAGCTCTGGTTGCCTAATCATTCCTGATTTCTTGGGCTTCGAGAGAAAATCCCTCCTCCCTTGAGTTTAATTCAAAAGATCTCAGTGCACTCAGTCAGCTCAATTTCCAAACCCTTTCCTAAGACACCTCTCAGCTTCGAGATCCAGAGGCGTCCTAATTTAGTACCATTTGCATATTGACTTGTAAACATCACAGAGAACTAAACGCCATTACCACAGGTGTGGAGTCTGGAATGGGGGAGGCTGGTTTGTCCATAGGGGCACAGCAGGAGCAGCTGAGCATTGCAGAGAGAAGAGCTGAAGCACCCGTGGATCCCTGTCTGAGGTGAGATCCAAGACTTCCTAAGCCAACATTATGAAACAGCTCTTGTGACGTGAGCTTTCTCAGAGCAGCTCTGAGTGTTTATCATAACTGATAAGCAAATAGCAACCCCATTACTGCTGTGTGGCAGTTCCTACCCGAGTTGGATGTGATGCACAAGGACCCACCACCAAAATCCTTTAATGCTCTGCACTGAGGACAGGTTCAAGTTGTTCCCTTTCCCCTCTCAAGAACAGCCATTCTTCAGATGTTTTCTGCTGCACAGCAGCAGGATGGCTCAGTGGGTGCTGTGCCAGGCAATGTCCAAAATCCTCATCCTGCTGCTGGAAAGTGGCCAGATCCAGGACTTCTTTGGAGAAGGTCAGACGGGCACAGTCACAGCTTTCCCTCCCAACCCCAGCCTGCAGGAGTCAAATTCTTTACCAAGGCACGAGCAGCTTAACGTTTCTTGGGCTGTCACAAGGGTGCAGCTTTTCTGCTCAGATACCGCTTTCTGAGTACTTCATCTGTGCACATTAAGTTCTTACAGGTCAAAGGACTTTCCTGTGTCCTTAAAATGTGTTAGAAAGTCTGTCTTGCCCAGTATCCTGTCTCAAACAGAGCCAGGAACACCAGAAGGGTGCTAAAGAGAACAGACTTCCCTTGGCTTTACCTTTTGTGTGTGGAGTTCCTGGAAGTCAATGAGATCAAGAAGTTGCACCCAGCTGATGAGCCCTCCTACAAACACACTGATTTGCTGGAGCAGGTTGAATCTCCCTGGTATTTGCTCAGCTAACAGCCAAAACCATGCATCTCTTTCTAGGATCACGGTGATACCCAAGTTTCAGCAAACATCATCACCTTGGTATGAAAAGTGGAGTTTTAAGCAATTTTGGGTGCATTCTGACAGCTGTGTTTTATTACAACAGCTTTACAAGCAACTGCTACAGCACCATTAGCAAAATCATCTACTGGGACATCATCACATGGGCTCTGTTACCCTGGAAATGGGAATTATCAGTTCTAGATTAGGCAAAGCAGCACTGGCTGGATCCTGGCCTCAAAGCCCTGGAGACTTGAGAGACTGGCTTCAGTCACTGCCCCCGTATCTCTCTTTAGGACTGTGGTATTTGAGCAACTTAAAAGTTGCATTTCTTCTCAGGGTGAGGTGGGTTTGGCTAGAGGGCCGGCATGGAAACTATTTGTCTGTCTCTGAAAATGTTTAGCTATTATTTCATACAGGAGTGGCATTTCAGCTCTGTAGGGATCACATGCCACTCCTGCACTGGCATCCCTCTTTTCTCCAGCAAGCCCTTGTTGAGCTTGGCAAATGCTAGACCTGTTTTTATAAATAAACCACCAGCATTCCATACAGGACTCATTTCCAAAATGAAACCCTCACCACTAAGAAAATGTATTATTGGAGGATGAAGCATAAACAGAGGTGAAGGCATCAGAGCAGACCAGCTCCCAGCTATACCGAGAACAACCCAAAAGCCTCCTTTCTGCAGAGATAGATTCTCCTGGTTTTCCACGTCCTGACAGGACAGATCTGCTGTCCTATCCCTCCTTAGTCTGGAATTCTTTAATAGGGAGTCCTACCAAATTCTCATACAGCACTGGGAAGAACTAAAATTAATACAATCCTTAGTATACTGAATTTTTTTAAGCTTTTTACTTTCCTTTTAATCTCAATTAAACCTTGTCTTGGCAAATTTTAGGCAGCTGTAGAGAAAAACTGCAGGACCAAAGGACTTGGCAAAAGCATTTGGAGGGCAATGACACAGTTAAACCATCATCTGGGTTTATATTTTTTACAGAACATCTTCCCAGGCCTCCCTGAGCTAATTTTACTCTCACTACACCAAAGGCAAGTAAAACCACCCATCAAGCCAGTACAGTTTCTCTGCCCTGCTGATTATCTGAAAGACCAAACAGCTACTGAGGGTGTCCTTATTAAAAACCATGCAAGAACTGAGGTTGTTTTGCCCCAGTGCAGAACAGAACATAAACAAGTGCTCAGCATCACTGCCAGGTTGGAAAAGCTGAGGAGATGGCGACAGCTCCAGTTTTGTGCCTCACTTGAAGACTCGTTTACTTGGTGCTCCCGGACAGTGACTGAAGAGGAAAGTGCTCTTAGCCTGGGGGAGAAAGCAGAGTTGGAGGCTGAGTTGGCATTAAAGGCAGCTACAGCTGTTGCTCCCACTACTGGAAGCACCAGCTGTTTGAGCCAGCAAGCACTTCTCCAGGAAGGAAAAAGCCAGAGCCTCCCCAGGGAACTGGAGAGAGCAGAGGGGCGATGCTGTACCAGCCCTGGGTTTTGCTCAGCTCAGCTCAGCCATTCCCAACTCTGTGCTCAGCTCTGAGGGCTCCAGGTGCATGCTCAGGAGTTGTTTGTGCAGTGCAAGGTGTCAGCTCTGCTGGGGAACAAAGCTCAGCAGGGACACTGAGACTGTTCTCAGCTGCTGATTCCTGCTTTCCTTCCATCCCATCCAGCTGGCTCCATTCCTGCATCTGCCAGACAGCAATGGGCAAGAGCACCCTCTAGCCTCTTCCCTCCAAACAGTAACTCCAGCTTCAAAACCAGCAGCATCCAACTTTACTAGGCCAGCAAAACAACAGATACTGAATTCATACTTTATGGACCCTCACATGCCATACATTGGATTTTATCCTGTCACTAGTACATATATTCCTCAAATTCCACTGCTTTAAGAGGAACAAGCTGTCCATAATCTGTGACAAAGGCCTTTCCAAGCAGAGCAGATGCTTTCCAGGAGAAACCTGAAAAAGGCCCAGCAGTTGCCACATTTACAGCCCTGGCTAATGCGGATTTGAACTTCGTTACCATGACCATCAATACACACCAAGCTGGGGAGGTGGCTCATAAACCTTAACAAAAGGCATTTCTGTTCATTTCTCAGTGAGATACTGCCCAGCTCTATGCCCAGTTTTAACTACAGACCCCAAGAACTTGTATTTATAGTGCTGTCCACTGGAATACTGGACAGCCAGAGGTTCTCTCTCAAAGGCCTGTCATGCAGAGGCAGCACTGACATGAGCTGACTGGGGCACTGCCACCTTCTCAGACTGCTCATCCCTGCAGTGACCTATCTGAGGAGGAGGGATAATTAACCTCCCTTCTTTCCCTCCCAAATGCTCACAATGCACCCACTGAACCTCACCCGCATCTGGCCTCCAACATGAAGCAGCTGCACACAACACTTGTTTTCATCACCCATATTCCAAAAGTAGGAAGTACAGCAAGATGTAGCAAATCCTTTTTTTTTTTTTTTTTAACCCATCCCACCTTGGATTTTGAACTGTTCTGCCCCACGGCAGCAGCAGAACACACTCACACTGCTGACTACCTGCTCCTCTCGGGTGCAGGGCAACCACAGGTTTGCAGGCACCATAGGAGGGAAACAGGGAAGGAGAAGGTGACAAGTCTGCAAGTCTGGGATACAGGATATGGACAGCAAGGAGGCTCAACACTGACCTGACTGCAGATTCTGTGAACACACAGAGCTGGTGCCAAAGCTGTAGTGCCATTCCAAACAAGTGCCTATTTACTGCTTAAGCCATACCACAGGAACACTGGAAATATGTAAGGAAATGCATGCAACTCAAGTAATTGTGAAACAGTAGGATTTCACAAATAAAACAATCAGCATTTATTGTTGTATTACAAAACACTTCATATTTTGGCAATATTTTACAGTTTATCCTTCTCCTTCTTAGGGCCTGTTGAAAAGGTATGGGGTGGGGGGAAGAAAAGAGGAGAATGTGGGAATAAGGATTAAATTTCAATGTCCTGCTTAAAAAAAAATCCTCCCAAACCACCCCAGTCCCTCCCACCAAAATAAAAATCTAGTTTCACTCAATCCCACTATCGAAAGAGGCCATGGGTGAAGCTGCAGGCAATTTCACTATCAAACGCATCAAGAAGACAAACAAGACATTCACAGTGGTCTTCAGTATGGTCTGTTGCGTTGATCATTTCTGAAATCATTTCTGGAAGGGAAAGAAAAGGTTATAAGCAAGTAACAAATGATGCAAACAACAAATAATCCCTTCAGTCAAACACTTCTACAATGACGTCTGTGTGCTGCTCTGTGTTTATAGAGAGCCTCATGAAGAAACATTCACAAAACTCAACAGCCAGACTGAGTGATTCTCTCCGGAAGCTGCTATCTGGAGTTAATATTTTCATGGCAGTTGTGCTTGCACACATAAACAATCCTTTTCCCACAGTCCCTATCAATCCCACAGCCAAGCAAGGGCAAAGGCTCCTCTTACCTTCCTCCCATTTTGCCCCCATAGCCTCCTCCCCGGTCCCCGCCTCGGCCGCCGCGGCCTCGATAGCCCCGCTCCCCTCCGTAGCCACCTCGCCCACGGAAATCTGGGGAAAAACACAGAAATACATCAGCTTTTTCAGGAAGATGCAAATGATATGAAGACTTTAAACACCTAAGAGGTGGAGCTATTTTGGCACACCTCCTGATGGACGGGAATCTTCTGGTCTGGGCTCCCCGCACTGGTTGCAGGAATTCCTGCGAGCGAAGTTCATGTTGCCGCAGGACCTGGAACAGACAAGGATTCCCCACACTGAGCTGTGAAGATGAAGCACACATGAAACACCGCTGCCCAATTCAAATGACACTTACGGGTTAGGACAAACCCAATCACCATTTTTGGGTTCCCCACTTCTACCTTGGAAGCCCCCACCTCTTCCATAGCCACCTCGTGAACCTGCAGACAAAATTATAATCAGAATAAAGTTCTATGAACTGCACGTGACAAACAGGTATCAAAGATTGTCACTGCCTTCAGACCCCAAGTGACACACGCTCTTTTCAGGTGGAAGGAGTGTTTAATGCAAATATATTCCCACTATTTATTATTTAAATTCTTTTTCAGCAGTAAAGGGAAATCGGATCTGCTTGAATTGCCACTGGGTAAACATAAACCCACTGCATGCATTAATAAAATTTCAGAAAGATTTAACAAGGTATAAGATCAATCACATATGGCCAGATTTAGTCACAGAACAAAAATCTAACAATAAAAGAAGTCTGTCTGGGTTAATCACAGGATGCCTCTGACACAGGCACAGGGACAACAGTCTTGCTTTCTGCATCACAGATTTAAGAACTTTCATACCAAATGAAGTTGTTGAAGAATCCTTTTCTATCAGCCTACAGAACTGCCTGATTTCAGAACTAGAATTTGTTGATAGTCACCACCCAAAGCATGATTCCTGGAAAATGGTAATGAATACCCACTGGCTTACTGACAAAACTGTATATGCAGAGAATCAAGGAGATTGATATGGCCTTAATTAAAGGAATCAGACACTGCTGCTCCAAGTCAGCAGCAGCTGAATATGTACCCTGTTTAATATCACCTGGAAACAGAGTATCTTAAGGCTTTGCTGTAACCAGCAAATACTCACTGGGAATTCCCCCCTATATACATATAGCCCAACATCACTGTTACACTTTCTCTTTAAAACAGAGGCCGAGACAAGATCTGGAGACCTTCCAGTTCTAAAGGAAAGCATAAATTCTGTGCTGTGCAGAAGAGATTACAGATTTCAGTTTACTTAACTGGGTTCAATCCTTATTACTCCCTTTCCTGGCAGAATCCCAAAGGCTCATATATTTGATGAATCACTGCTTCAAAGTCAGCTTCTCTTTAATAAATCAATCATAGTGAAAAAGCATTTAACTGTGCAAAAAACAAGGACTCTACAGATTTTAGTCCCACCTCGACGCCCGCCACCTCCACCTCCTCTCATGAATTCAGGTCTTCTGGTTGCAAAAGAAACTTTGATAACGTTGCCATTGAATTCTTTTCCTGTGGGAGGAGAGAAGGGATCAATACAGCTCCCAACAACACAGCAGCAAACCCAGCAGAGCAGAAGTGATTTGTACACACAGACTGAACACAAAACTCTTGAGACACAGGGAAGCTGCAGTAAATCTCTTGGTTTTGAAAGCACTGGTCCAAAGGTGAGATGGAAATAATAAGGTACTTGCTAAACTCTCCATAAACCCACAGATATTTTAGTTTAAATGAGATCTGTAAGTTGCAATTTAAAGACGTAAGAAAGTTTAAAAGATTTTTGGCCATGCTCATGGGGAAGTAGTTTGGATGTTTGAACTGTCTGTAATTCCACCAAGGCAACAAGGCTTTTGTACCACTCAATAGCCAGGCCAAAACTTAACTCCCAAGTGTATTTAAATGAAGTTCATGGTTTTCAAAGACTGGGTTCTTGATAGATCCAATGTTTATCACAGACAAACAACACTGCACATGTGTCTAATATAGTCGTATTTGCCTTACTCTTTTAACAAAAGTAAATTTGCATTTTATTAGCAAATACAAACATTAGACAAGTATGCCGTGCCATTTTTTTAAGCAGTATCAGTTCACACCAGATGGAGAGTATGACTTTTTGTTTCTACTCAGTATCACTAAAATTCTGCGAACACACAATGTGACAGGAGCAGGCACTTCTCCCTCACTCCCTCAAGTTTACTACTACAAGAGTGTCACTGTATTTCTTGCAGTCTCAGGAGTTTTACATCAATATATTTCTGGGATAAATTCATAATTTTAAAACCTTGTTCTTCACTGTATATATACAGAGCACCCAGCATACGATTGCCATAACCATTCCCAAACTCTAAAAATGCTCCCACAACACTAAAAGTATCAATGCAACACCGCAGGGAATCCCTCCAGCTGCTAACACAGATTACAGCTCTGTTGGTCTAAACAAGAAGTGACACAAACACCACCTCTTGTACTTTGTGCAGGGGTGACTGAGGTACAGCAGCAAACCCTCAGTTTCATGGCACATTTTTGATCTAAATCACTATCTGCTGTTTAATGGAATGAGAGAAATCCAACACACACAAGAAACCATGAAATATAGGTCTTTGTTTAGGAAAAAAACCCTATAACCCTAACCAAAAACAAAACAAAAAGACCCCAAGCCAAAAGCTACAAAAGCTACATAAATAGCAACATTGGCCCTCCAAAAAGGTAATTGATTTGCTTCTTCCACTGCCTGTTAGACTCATAAACAGCCAAAAGAACAGGTAACTCTCACCCACCATCAAACCAGTCAATTGCTGCTTTAGCAGAAGGAGGGTCATCAAAAGATACCGTGGCTTCTCCCTTTGGTTTGCCAGTATCCTTGTCTGTGTACAGATTTATCATGGGTTTGCCAGTCTTTTTGTTGGTCTGAAAAGAAAGGTTGTACATTTGGCATAACAGAAACACTGGTGAAATCAGAGCATAAACAGTAACACTAAGTTTATCTTTAGTGAGAATATTCTCTCGGAGCTGGCCTGCAGAAACAGAGGGATCTGACTGAAGGACAGACTGGCTGTTCTCCATAAAGTAATGATGGGCCCAGTTTTAACAAAAAAATGAGGTCAAGTGCACAAAATCCTAATTTAGAATTGCAGAACCAGAAGCAGCAGCCACAGAACACAGGCACACGTGCTGCAGTATGAGGGTGGCACAATGGATAGAGTGTCAGGGCTATAAAGACTAAAGAGGAGACACAAAGCAATCTAAATGTCACTAGGAGAAAGGTGCTAGTGCTGCCAGCTTACAAATGAGCTGTCAGCTGGGAGCCCAGATAAAATATTATCTACAACTGCTGGGGAGTCAGAGAGAACTCTGCCTTGAATGATACCACTACATTTCCAGTGCACCAGCTCCACCAGCTCTCTTCCTTCTGACCCATGATTTCTCATTTCACATACCTTTATGATACCAATCTGTTTGAAATAGTCTGCCACTTGGTCTGTTGAAACGTCCTCTCCAAGTCCTTGCACGAAGATGGTGTTGTTATCAGAGTTGTCAGACTCTGAATCTGTGGAAAATTAAGCAACATTTACCATGTGTTTGTGTGGGAGCAACTGCAGCAATATTTTGAGCTCAGGTTTGTGATGCCCAGTTGCAGACCTTGAAATCCCAGACATTTTGTGTGACATAAAAAAGGAGCAGGGAGCTTAATTCTGCGTTTAACACAACTGAGTACACGGGACAGCTGACCAGCTGCCTGCCTCACGCCCAACTTCCACACAGCTGGGCATCCCAACCCACCACAGCAGTGTGTGTTTTAAATAACACAAGCTTAGCAGAAGTGTGATGGCAGAGAAAGCAGCTGCTCAGCTCAAGCACATTCAAAGCTCAACAGGAAATTCTTACTTGCTGCATTAACATCCAAAAATTCGTATGCACTTTAATTAATTCCTTTTTTTTTTTTTTTTCAAAGAAAGGCATGCTTTAGCTAGGTTTCTTTTGAGCCATGGGAATTGCAGCCACATCCATCTTTCCAGACAAACATTTTAAAAGCAATGACCTAAGAGCTACAATCCACTCCCACTCATTGCTTGTTTCCTTACCAGCATCTGATCTCGGTCCATAATCCCTTTGACCTATGACAAGGGTTTGACAAAAAAAAAAAAAAAAAAGAAAGAAAGAAAAGAGACTATTTTTAGCACAACACATTCAAGTGACTTTTTTAGCAACAAGAAAATATATAAAGAATGGATGCAATGCATCTAAGATCTAAGACATTAACCAGAGATTTAGAGAATATTTAGATTTAAACGTTCAACAGAAGGTGTCTGTAGGACGTTAACATGTTCTTTAATTTGCAGCATGTGGCAGTTGCCACACTGATGCTGTGCTGGTGTTTGCTTGCAAATGCTGGTTGTCACATCACCAAGCAGTTTCCCACTTTTTTTTTTTTCTACCTCTATTACCTTTCTAAGAAGCATTTGTAACAAAAATTTAAAAAGAAAAGAAAAAAAAATCCGGTGAACGTCACTGTCTCCACAAATTCTTTCATGCATTTGACAAAGTAGAAATCCAGTTTATTGTTACAAGTTTGGCTATTAAAACTCGTGAACACACCAGCCTCACCAAAACTCTATAATGCTTCTACTAGATAGTAACAAGATATTGGTGGCTTTTAGATTTATAAAGAATTTCCACTGAAACATTTTTGGATACTCGGCACTTACCACCGTAATTTTTGAAGCCACCACGGTCACCACCACTGCAGAGGAAAAATTGAAGAAATGATTTCTTCCTTAAGTCTCTACGTGCTGAGCCCAAGGCTCAATCTACAGTTAACTGATGACAAGTTGAGAATTATTGTCTGGCAGCTAAAGCACCATCTCTACTTTCTCCTCACTACCCATTCATGTTCAAAGATTAAATGACAAAGAAAAAATCTCTCAGGGTGTTGCACTGGAGGAAAAGCCCTAAGGAGTATTTTAAACTAACCCATACACATGTGGTTGGTTCAATACTTTCTCCCATCCCATCAGCCAAAGTAACAGCTATTCAAAACTGGGGTTTAAACAAAAACGCTATTTTCATGAAGATTAACGTGGGCTTTAATTGTAGATGTAATTGCTACTTTGGAATAATTAGTACTTTAGTACTTTCCTAGAAGTCAACAGAGCTAGAATTAATCTTCATTGTTATACATTTATAATAGAGGGGATGAATTAGCAGAATGACCCATTCTCTGAGCAAAGGCCTGTGGGGACCTACTGTACTACAGCACTTGGCATTACAGAGAAGGTGTGTGTGTATGTGAGCTTCAAAAGCAGAGGCCGTGAAGTTTTATTTCATTCTTTCTGAAACCTGTGGCACAAAATGTAGACCAAGTTAAGAGAATACATACATCAATTTTCAAAGGTTAGAAGGGGATTTAAAACAGGTTGTTATGCCTCCAATTATGTGCATGAAAATAAACCCTCACTCTCTTTTTCACTGGGAAGGTTTGTACTGGAAGGATTTTTCACAACAACGTTTTTAATTGCATCCATGTTATGAACACAAGATAATCAATATTCGGAGCCTTCAGGAAAAATACAACCACTGTGTGTGTTTAAAAAGTCAATAACCAAACGTCAGAAGGACTATCTCATATTGCCATGTACAACTGTCTGCTGTCCTCCTCGTCATGGGGGACACAGCTGCCACCTCAAAATCAGGCAGGATCACCTAATCCCAAGAACTTTCTCATTATGCTAAAGGCAGTGTGAGCTCAAACCCTAATACAGAGAAATATCTCCAGTCTCTGGAGCTATTGTGCCTCTTCACCAAAGCACTTTATGACCAGAAATCACTGCAGGAGTTAATTCCACCTGTCTGCTCACACATCAGAGTCCACACAGGGCACACAAGCACCCAGCAAAAGGCAATGAAGTCAAATTAGGGAGTCATTTCTTTGGCACTCTGTCCATCTGTTACAGCAAATGGAAAGTCATGAATGGAAGCTGCTGATACTTAACATTTATGAGAGAAAATCTGTCAAAAGTGAGGACCAAATAAGGTTCCAACAGGTTATTATCAAACCTGGATTAAGAGATACTCTTTGGAGGGTGACTGACATTCTGGAACAGTTTGGAACAACAGACAGTAACACTTTTCCTGGGACTTTTCTTAAAATAAATTTTTGCTGCAGATTTTATTGCTGTTCCACAGGAAAAAAAATCTATGAATGCTAAATTGCAGTGTCATTTATTCATTAATTCACTCTGCTCATTAAAGATTTTACATGCAACATCAGTGCTGCTCTTTACTCAAGGCTGTCTGTTTTCAAGGACTGATGATTAAAAACACAATGGTGATGATAAAATTTACTGTAAATACCTTTCTGCCACTTCCAATTCACTTCAGCTAGAAAAAAAAACTTCATTATGACACAACAGTTTTTATTAGGATGTCTGTTTTTTTTTGATTTTAACTCAGAAATTACAACAGTGAATAATATCAACCATCTAAATGTTATGAAAATTTTTCAACCCCAGATTATGGTCCCAGCTCATCAGGACAACAATATCCAGAACAAATACATATTCTGATGTGGAAGAGTATGACAGTTAGAAAGCCCCAACAATCTAAAAATTTACACAAAGTAACTTTGTGTAACACATCCAGGATTTTGCTGAAGTGAGGGTTTTGTAGGATGCTGGGTTGAAAATGTGTGCACCATGATGCTGAGAAGTAGGTGTTGAATATAAACAGGTAAACGAAGTCACAGTCCAATGCCTAATTCTTAATTCTGCGATACAGCAGTTCTGCACCCTGCACTAACAATTACAATCAATAGTTTTAAATTAGTTTTTAAATTAATGTCTATAGAAATACATTTTTGGCCAAGTATACTTCAGCATGTTGTCTTCTCCTTAGTCTCACATGACCAACCCAACAAAAATCTGGAACCATCTATTGATAGTTACCTTTGATGATGGATTAATGCTTTGCTATATATTTAGGGGCATTTGGTATGTGATTTATGAAGCTGCAGCTTGTTACCTTCCTGCAATTGCTGGGCAAAGCTACCCAAGATTCCCTGGCATCAGGGAGGTATCCTGCAGCAAGTCAAACACAGGAACTGCAAGCAGCTGATGCCACAGTCTTGGACTTACCCCTCACTGAGACCCAAAATTCAACCTCAGCAATTGAATCAGCTCCCATATTATTGTCATAAAACGTGTGGAAAACACAGCTGCAGCATTTCACAGCCCACTGCTTTACCAGGCCTGCACACAGTGACCAGATAGATTTTGGAGTCTTAAAATCCTATGTTAAAAACATGAACAGGCAGTTAAAATTCAGCAGTGCCACCAACTAAGATAATAAATAAGAGGCTGAACTGCAGGCAGCCAGAACGTGTGACCTTGCTGCTATGAAAGAAGTCCTCAGTTGTTCTTTTCTCTCATATTCAGTCATAGATTTATCATCACCTACTAAACTAACTGCATTTCACCTGGATATTGCTTAATCCAGCTGGAAACAGCTCTTTAAATGAAAGTACAGGTATATGGGGAGCTCCGCATACAAGAAATTCAGTTTATAAAGTGTTCAGATTCTGGCAGAAGCAGCACTAAGAACTCAGGGCCCAAATTTCAGCCTCCAACATGTATCAGTCTCACCAAGTATGTCCCTAACACCTAAGAGTGTATTTTACAAACAAGAAAGGAATATTTAGTGCACCAACAGTCACTGACAGATGGGGTTTTTTCCCTTGCTTGTATTTATTGCCTCTGTTCACATTTTTCCAAAGTCTCCATAAGGCTAAGCTCAAGCATATCTGTTACAAGTCAAAATATTGATTCTGAACACAAACCACACTTGTAAAAAACATCTGCACTAAGCTGTAGTTTCTTTACATCACATTAATTCCCACTCCTAATAGCCGATACAACAATTAAGTTGCATAGGTAGCTTTATTTTATAGTACATCACCATAAATCTGCACAAGAGTTTAAAAATAATCTATGCTGAGCAAAGCCAGGATTTCTATGACAAATCCTAACACAATGGAAAATCCTTTCTAAACTCATCTCTGTAGCTCCCCCAGCACAGTCTGTGTGAGCAGAACCAAAAGCAAAGCTCCTCTCAGCTGCTTGCTTTGCTCCTGTGTTTCCCACTTACAGCCTTAACCAAAACAGTTCAGTCCCACAGCCACAGTAACCGTTCATTCCTTGTTTTTCAGATGTGGACTTTAAAAAGCTGGGGTGAATAACTTAGAGTTAACTCTGCATTCTCAAGACCTGCTCTTCCTGCTTTCTAACCAAAAGATGACACTCTTCTACGAAGGAAAAAAAGGAAATATTTTACTTCTAAGCCAGAATAAAAATTAGTGAGATCACCAATTTTTCAAGCTTCAAAACAAAAGGGTGAGAAAATTCTACTAAAATCCCAGAAGATCCAATTCAAGACCACTTAAAAAATCCCAAGGATAATTCTGTAATCCCAAATTATTAAAATTAAAATGTGAAATTCTGACACATGATAAAATGTGTGTTCTCTATTGGGCTAATATCAGCTAAGAAATCTGAACAGGAATTTCTCAAAACATTATTTTCTTCTCAGTCCTGGGTGACTTTGCACAGGCACAAAAGAAAAATGAGTGCTGAAAGCATCCAGTACAGGACATGTCCAAGTCCTTCTGCTTGTCAGAATAAAACTACACCTCTAAAGCTGCATCAAGCTCTCCCTGTGTCTAAACGTCAAGGTAAGTTAAGGAAGAATTTTTATTATTAGCTAAGAACAAGAGTTTCATTCACTGTGATCTCACATTTGATATTAATTTGTTCGGGAAGTCAAGGAGCAGTATTTTCTGCCTTGATATAACTTATTTAGATGCTATTTTCTAAGCACTATAAAAGTTAAAGCCTCAATTATTATTCCAGTCCTAGAAGTGTCCAAAGCCAGGTTGGATGGAACTCTGAGCACCCTGGGATAGTGGAAGATGTCCTTGCCCATGGCAGGGGGTAGAAAAAGATTATTTTTAAGATCCCTTCCAACCCAAATCATTCTGGATTCTGTGATTATAGCATTATTAAAGTATCTGTGCAGACAGGATTTTTAGATTATTTCCCGATAGCTATGGAATTTTCACAGTTTAGCCTTAAAAGGGGACCAGAACAACTGAAAATGGTGGCTACTGAAGATCAACCTGATATTCCTGCACATTTTCCCCAACTAAATAAATAAGAGAAACCCAAGAACATAACCTCCCCCAAAAAACTCTTACCCTTGAACCCCACATTTTCACAGCACTAAACATGATTTCTTACCTTATTACAAGCTATTTTCCCCTTCATTATAGAGTTTGTTATTTCATTTAACCTTTTAGACTTTTCTAATAAGCAGGTCTGGTAAAATACATATGTCAGAAACAGAATCCTCTGTCACAATTATGCAAAAAGACTGAATAAAGATATATGACACTGTAGTTCCAGATAATTTCCACAAAAAATACCATTAAAGCCAACATCACTTAACAGAAGCAGGCAGAATTTCCAATAAATGCCTTCCCACTTCACTGTATTTTCCTCCACTTCTTCATTCACTTCCCCTCTTTCCCTTCTTTTGCCTTCCCAGCTCACTGAAGCACCATGATCTACATGGATGTGTGAGCAAAAGTTTCCTTACATTTTGGAAAAATATGGCAAGAGGCTTTATTTTCACAGACATTGATTCGACTTTATCTTGCAAAGATCCAAGTTTGTTTCAAAGTAACAAAATCCACCAGTAGTATGTTTTTTGAAGCTCACATTCATTGCTATTAATGGAAAGGGTTCGGCTATAAGGTTTTTTAAAAAAACAGTTTTTATCACAGGAATATGGAAAATCCTCATCCATAAGGAAAATCTAATTTAAAAAAAAATTTTCAGTTTTAATTGAAAATTAAAATTAACTTAGAAATTATTTTGCTTGTTATTTTTATGTGATGTACTATATATTACAGAATTGCTATATATATTTATGTTTATAGTATACAGATTTATGTTTATCATATGAACTATTACAGAAAAATATGCATTAAGTTTATATTACATAAAACCCCAGCAAACATAAAATAACTCTAATATGCTTTTCCAATTGTGCTACCACACCTAATTAGAGGAGGTAAGATCCTCCTACATAATTATAAAAAAGCTATTAAGTACAATTTGGGAACATCTCAGAAGCAGACAGATTTAAAAGAGGAGTTAGAAATAAATACCTTTAAAAGTAACCAAGTACTGGATTATTTAAATTACATCAGTTCCAACAGAAAACACTGTATAATTACAGAGTTTTTCATCTTGACTTTAGAAATAAACCAGAGCTGTGCAGCCTTTTGAAGGGTAAGTGGTGCTGACAAGCAACACCTCAAAGCTCTCTGGCAGCTTCAAAGTTCTTGCCCTGCATCAGTGAGCCCTCTGCACCCCCAGCCACTCAGAGGGACACAAAGGGGAGCCAGTTGGGAGAGTTATTAATAAATAATATGTCATATGTTTAATTCAATAGGCTTTAAAGCCAAGGTCCCAATGGCAGACCTCTGCACAGAATCATGTGCAAGCACAGAATTAAATATGTGCATAAATTTCCCTGACAGTACAGGGCCTAAGGCAATGGGGAAAGGGGTGACGGCATTGCTAGTATTTCAGATCTACCCAAAATAAACGTGTTTAGACTGACAAATAAATCAGTAGTAAGAGATGTGTATTTTAATAGAAGTTTAAAACTGAAAAAAAGCAGCAAAGAACAAGTAATGTCACCACTAAATTATTCCTATTATTGCAAGGTCAAAACACTTCCCTGGTAAAATGTGAGCTACCTTAGGTATGAATTCCATAAATTTTTCTCAGTCACTGGCTGTTGGTTTTCCTGTCACTGAAAACAAGTGATGGGCTGGGGCAGTTTTTGTATGGCAACTCATGTAAATAAAATGCAGCTCTGTGTCACAACAATCAAATGCCTGGTCTCAATCTATGTGAATTTAAAAGCTGTTCCCCTAGGCAAAACCCATCTCTGTGCAGTGCAGAAAGGTTTAATTTTAGAAACCTTCCAGTTTTGGAAATGTAAACCTGAACCACCTTAGGAATAGACATATAAGAAAAAACAATGAAAACCAGCTAAAAAATAGGAAACAAGGGTAAGGAAGTGCAGGCACTGGAATGAGATCACTTACCTATATCCAGACATATGACCTCTTCCATCCATGTCATATCCCCCTCTACCTCCTCCCTGTGACCCGCCATATCCTCTATTATCTTCTCCATACCTGCTCTTTTCACGGCGATCATCTGGGAGAATGAGTCAAACCAAACTCGAGTCAATTGTAGTGCAAACTGCAGCACAGGGAAAATTCACACCCTGGAATTCCCACCTCCCCTTCATTAACTCTGTCATTTAAGTCTGAAAAGTATCAACTCCTAAATCTTTCTGACGTTCTCTGTGCCACAAAGGAAAAAAAAAACCCAAACCAAACTTTGCTCCATTATCTCGCTTGGCTTCCAGGGTCACTAAGTACATCAGAATGTAAAAAACACTCTGTAATTACACTCTATTTTCCAAACATTAAACATATTTTGTCCACAATACACTTTCCATTTTACTTCCATACAGTCCTCCCACTTTGCAAAGGACATCAGTGAAGACAGAACAACGATAAATAGAGTGGGCTGTGCTGCTGGTGTGAAGTTAAAGCAAAAAAAAGGCTTCATCTTAAACTTCTCCTTGTATCTCACAATTCACCTACACAGCGTAAAGCTGTAATGTGAAGTGCAAAAGCTCTTCATGACTGATCAAGACATGCCACCCTCATGCAGGAAGAGGGTTCAAAATAGCTTGGGAAGAAAATTCCATCTAGAATTTGAAGAACCCAGGGACAGAGGCTTTGCAAGGCTGTTCTAACATATGTAAATGCAACCATTTTGGGGCCCCAAGAGTTTTTAATCTCCCTATAATGTTTTGAAAGTCGTAAGAAATAAAACACTCCCCAAGGACATCAACATGGAAAAGAACAGAAACATCAAATCAGCTGCCTGCAGAAGAAAATCCAACCATTTCACAGAGCTTCTGCCCAATTTTATTAGCCAATACTGAATTCAAGCTGTGAATGTTACCTTGGCTGTTGTGGCTATAGCTTCCCTTCTGAGACTGGTAGGATTGCTGGGAGTGGCCATACGAGCTTTGGTGCTGGTTATAGCCTGACTTTTGGTCATATGAGCTCTGGTGGCCATAGCCCGACTGCTGGTCATAGGAGCCCTGGTGGCCATAGCCCGACTGCTGGTCATAGGAGCTCGACTGCTGGTCATAAGAGTCTTGGTTTTGGCCATAGCTTGACTGCTGGTCATAAGAGCTTTGGTGCTGACCATAGTTTGACTTTTGTTCGTAAGAGCCTCTTCCACTTCAAACAAACAGAATTTGAATTAAGAGCTAAATGTTCACAGAACAGAGAGCAAAATAAGTTACCTCACTATATAACTTAAGAGCATCACTCCTTTCATGTGTCCCAGTCCAACACTTGCTTTCCCCCCTCTCCCCAGTACCATCAATGGCTGATGGAGAACCTGTGACCTTCTAAACATCAAATCCTTCTCTCTGGACCTGCAGGGCAGAGCCTCAGTGCTCATGTTGTACAGGGCAGCTGAGACTTGCTGTCTAAAAGATACCAAAACACCAAAATTTTGCTTTCACTGAATTGCAATCTCTCTTCTTCTGGGCATTCTACAATTCATCAAGAATTTTTCTAACTGTTCTGGTGGCCTGTAATATACCTGTGGTTTTTCTCACTTCAGTGCTACCTACACTGTCCCAGCGACCCTAATCAGAAACATCGACCAGTATCACATCCAGTACACTCCAGCACAAGGCAGCTCTACATTCCAAGAGGGAGTAATAAATTTTCTCTAAGATTAAGATTAATAACTTTAGAGCAACCACAAGGGAACCTCACCTACATCACACTTGTCTAAGCTACTTCAGCATCTCAAGTAGAAATTATTTTGAAAATCTAGATATATGAGAGAATAGTTCCAGCTGGCTTAGCCTTTCATGGCAAGGCATAATATAGATTTATGAAAAATAAATTACATCCAGGGAACACTGGCTGTTACTCATTCCTCTGTTTTCCCCCAGGTACTTAGTTGTGCCTTAGCTATCTTATTTTTGCAGTAACTGAAAAGAATCTCTGACCTCTACCACCTTTTCCTTTCTTCCCCCTCCCTGCTTCCACAGTTTTTCAAAAGATGAGGCACTAGATCTGCCACTCTCCAGTCTTTGGCAATCTGACTCGCTAGTGAAAGTATCTCAGAAAAAGGGAAAAAAAATACAGGAGTCTACAGAAAGTTTCCACCAGCTTTTCAAAGCACTTTCAGACCAGTGCATTGGGTCTAACCAATCCCAAAATATCCCATCTGTGTAAATACCATCTAATCTGCTCTCTCCCACTTCTAGCCTAGATCTCAGCTTTAACCTTGCTAATTCCAGTGGTAAACAGCTTGTGAAGATTTTTGTTATTATCTTCACTCCAAAAAAGTCAGCTCTGCTTTAGCCTTTGCACCTTTACCAACAAAGGAAGCATTGTTGAAAGCATCCACTACTTGCTGTCTTCCTTTCCCTCCCCTAGGATATGACAGCTATAGTTTTGTGGCAGCAAAGCTGCTATTTTCTCAGTTTCTCTTTATTTGCTACAACCCTACATAGAGAAGCTTCCCTTCAAGGTCTTTTCTTCATTTTCTAGATCACAAGCAACTTGTTGGAGAACCTATGTGCTGCATTTTTATTCAATTGGACATCTACAGTTAAAAACTACATTATTACCTTTGTATAGCTCTAGTAAATATTCAGAAAACGAAGCAAAGCAAAACTTAACTGTGTATCTGCCTCTGTTATGGAAGAAAAAATTACATTTGAGTGAAAGCACCTATTGCTGGCAGATTAACATTTTTTTTAAATATTAAAATGTTTTATAGTAAGAACTACAAAACCAGAAACCAAGTAGAGATTTGCTCAAGTCCAGACTGTTTTATCACCTTGCAAAAAATCCAAAACCATTTGGACCTTGGACAAAAGAATGAGGTTTAGTACTCAACAGAGTATTTAAAAGAGGTCACATGATCCTCAGTAAAGCTCTAACACAAGCAGTAACCTCGGGGTGGAGGCACAAAGGTTGTAACACAGACAGTGAAGGTATTCTAGCACTAAGTGGCCTCTTAAGTAATTCTGGGAAGTTAGGTTGTATTTTCCAACATGCTTTCAAAGTTGTATCATTAATCCTCCTGAAACTGAATCCAATACAACATCACTTCCCAAGTAAAATACATTTGCAATAGCACAGCACTGAATCAGAGTGCAGCATGCATGTGCATATTTAATTTACTGATCAGGATATAAACCCACCATGTTCTGAGAACTCTACTTAGTTGGAAAACCAAATTATATTTCTTAAATGACATTTTTGAATCCTTTTTCTTTCAAGAAAAGGCATTCTGACCCAGATAAGCAGCCTGCAATCTGAGAGCATCTAAGAGGTCCCTGGCTAACTTATTTGAAGTTAATAAAAGAGCACTGTAAGTTTATACAAAAGAATGTGATTGGAGAGGGATTTGATAGGTCCTTCTCCTAATCAAAACACTCTACCAAGTCCACTCTTCGTTGCAGTCACTATCCAAAGACTTTCTAAAGTGTACATATCCATGGAGCTTGGCTTCAAAACAACTACACCCACCCTTCTTATATAAAGAAATATTCTTCCTGTACCCCTATCTTTCAGCAATTATTAATGTTTCAAGGATGTGCATTTTCAAATAGTTGTCTTTTTCTCACCAATGTTAGCAAGAGATTTGTTATAGCTGTAGTTAAGAATGTACAACTACTAGACAAAAAATACTTTAAATAGATACTGGTAAACTCAGCTTCCTTACCCTCTAGATGACCCCTTCTGGTGCCCCTGGCTGCCATAGGACTGCTGGTTGTATGAGCTCTGATTCTGATTTTCATAACTGGATTCATCATCATATCCCTGGGAATCTTGTCCATAACCTGGAAATCGAGGAAGAAAATTTTTAGTCAATATTCACCTTTTAAACACTGCCAATGAATGTAACAAGCTAGCCAAACCTGATTGATTTTGTCCATAGTTCCCATGATAGCTTCCATAGTTCTGTCCATAGGAGGAATTGTCTCCACTCTGCCCATAACCAGAATATCCCTGTAATTTCAAGAATGTACTCAAATAAGTGTAACTTCCACAGCAGGTAATAACAGTTTTCCTTGGCTAGACACAGTTGCAAACATCAAGCACAGCTGAGATTGGAATTCTTCCTGGCCCAGGAACAATAGTTTTCAGTCAAGGAATATCTGCTTTCAAAGCCACAATAATTTTTTCAACATACCTGTCCTTGTCCATAATTCTGACTGCTCTGATTGCCATAGGACGAGTAGCTGAAAGAGAAAAATGCATTCAGGAAATTCTTAGAGTGCCCTCTACACAGGTTGGAAAGTAAAGGTATTTTTGGTGTCTCTAAGTTTCTCTTCATTCCAAAGTAGGTGTTTAATCCAAGTACTGCAGTTCCAAGTATATTAAAACTGCATCAATGAATTAATGGTTGACTGTCAGAAGCCAGAAGAGGTTGTTTTAATATCTGCTGTGTTTCAAGCATAAATTTAAAGCACATGAAACCTGGGTTTGCTGTAATTTTATATTATACTTACTCATTATTCTGCCACCTTAAACCTTCATGAACTGACAGAAGAACCACGTGCTGAAACTCATCAAACTTAGATACAAACCCAAACTCAGGCAGTGCTACATGCACAGAACCTCATGATCTTCATTAGGACAGGCAGCATTAGCCATGATTTTTATACTTCCATAAAAACACTTGTCTCACTGATTAAAACATGCCCTGCAGCCTTTGACCATATAATAAATACAATAACCTTTCACTAAAATCTTAGTGAACAGCTTAAGGCAGTCACCTTAAAAGTATTTCTCTATATTCAGGACATTCAAGAGTTCTTACTATTTCAAGACATCATTCCAATTTCTATCTGATTATTGTCTTCCCTTCAGGAATACAGCCTGTTTTCTCTTGTTTTATAGGACATCTTAAGAAAGGCCCAGGTGCAAGCTTTCTGCATTCTCAACCCCAAAAACATATCAATATTCTATCCTGAACAATCAGTCATCATGCTGGGAATACTAAATGGTCTTTTAGTTTGGAGATGTAATTGCTATTAGCAAAACAAGAATCCTTACATACCTCTGCTGGCCCCCAGACTGACTGTAACTTCCAGAATCTAGAAAAAGAAATAAGTCATATTGAGAATTTCCAAAGAATATTTTAGTCTCTACTTACTATAAAAGGAAGAAACTTGGGAGAGGAAGAAAAGTTAAAGCACACTGGATATTACAACTACTATCCCTGCAGAATGAAGCTTCCTCTTTATTACCAAAAGAGAAAATGTTAAAACTGGAATGACAGCAGCATAGGGTGTGGGGGACACAACACAGCTACAGCCACTTGGAAATGTCCCTTTTGAAGGATCTGAATTCTGTTTTCAAGGAGTCTTTTCAAATACCCAGAACTGTACAACCCCTCTAATGGCTATCGAGTACAGTGCCATCATCAATGAGCAGAATGCAGCAGCTTAATTAATCAAGCAAAGCTAAATAGGTCAGTGCAGCTGAACCCCTTTTTGGGATGCTTTAAGGAAGCTCTAAAGGGCACAAACACAAGCAGAATGTGAGATGAAAAATCAGGGATAGAAGAGCCATGGCACTTCCCTTTGCTCCTGCTGCAAGAGGAGAAACCCAGCAGAGAGCTGAGCAGCACATGAGAGATGCAGCACACAGAACACACACACACTGCTCCATCAGCCCCCAGCCATCCCAAGCCCAGCTCTGCAGAGGTTCCTCACACCCCACTCTGCTCCCTGCCCTTCCAGCCTCTGCACTGCTCAGCTCCATCCATCTCACTTCCCAGGCAGGAGCCTCAATCTGCTTGAAATTCCCACCTTCTCGTCAAAATCCAAACATTCTGGGTAAGTCCTGCAATTTTTCTCCTCTAATCACTTCAAGAATTTGTATAAATACTCTTGTGCCATGGTCTGATAAAATCTATCAGGAATTTCTCATTTCCAATTTCACCCTTTCCCTCACATTCTCTCTCCAGCCCCTATGCCCAGAACTGCCTAAAACACTGACTCTGAGAATTAATTAAAAGGCAGGGTAAATGTCATAACTGACTGCAACCATTTTCCAATCAAAACACTCATCAAATTGCTGAATCTGCTCATTATACCTCCCTCAGCAGGTTATAAAGCCAACCCTGCCAGTGGTTACGGACACTTAGCCAGAGATTTGATGAGGGCATCACCTGAGGTGATGGATGTGGGATGAGGGGGCTATCACCCGAGATATTTAGACACGAAGCAGAATTTTCATGGTAAAGTATATCCTCGAAGCAACACAAAGTATCAAATTTCATATTCTGTAACAGAACACTAACATGAGATGAAAGGAGGTTAAATTTCAAGTCCTATAAAGCAGTTTCACTTAGATGTGAATTTCTCCTCCTTTTACACTGCTACACAAGTATTTAATTGCTTTTTCACATTGAAAAGCAATTAAAAACCCAATGCAGATGTGCAATTCAAGTTTGTTTCTAAGGGTTAAGGTAAAATTTTTACAGTTTCCATTTAAATGATCACCAAGATTACTATTAAAAAGGGAACCACATTATGAAACATGGTTGTGGTTTAACTTTAACATTTATATGCCATTAATGCTGCTTATTAAAGAATATTAAGGGTTGTATCAGAAAATTCTTGAGTAAGGATGTAACTAGCTATAAATTTAAGAACTACATTTATTCTCCTTAGCCTCTCCTTAACAAACTTCCACCAAACCACAACATTTTGAGAAAAAATTGAAAGCAACTAGGTAAGGAGCCTGCAAAATATGAAAACACGCAATCAGAGGAACTTCCTTTATTTATACATTTTTCTACATCCTCTGCTGGACCTCTTATGTATTTCTGATCGATTTATTTTCATGGGCTCAATGGGGACAAGAGTCTGTAAGGATTTTTAGGAATAACAGTTTATTCTGGAAATTCCAATGCTGACATTTTTTTTTGGTTTTGAATGTTTAAAAAGTTCATGGAAAAATTTCCTGTTGATGAAGTGGGACATAGCAGAGTAATCACCTTGCACTACTCAAGGGCGTTTATTCCTCTCAAGACAGAACAATCTGCTGTGTACATTTTAAAACTGAGGTTCTCTTATGAAGTAATTCCTATAAAGAAGCAGCATTGCCTCTCAGTATCCTCAAAAGAAAAAGAACCTCATGTTTGAACATCACTAAAAAGAGAGGAGCCACTCAGGTGCTTGACTGGTCAGTAGCTGAGGGATGGGGGGAAAGTGGGTGTAGTTTACTGCCAAGCTTTCCTCACGTAGTAGAAAAATTTGGACTCATTTTAGTACCTTCGGCCACATTTGCTTTTTCTGATACATAACTGCTCCTTGCATGAAAGGATTCCTTGAGCAGCCCTTGCTTTGCTTGTATTGTCTATCACTCACACACACAGCACGAGACAACGCCAAAATGGCTCGACCACAACAAAACATGGCTCGCTCCACAAAGCACGGCCAGCCTTGGAATTCCTCCTCCCACTCTGGGATACACGAGTATCCATCCACACCTATCCAAGGCTTCACGAGGGCAGCACTGCCGGGGGACCCAATCCACACCTCAAAGGGGATCAAGAAACAGCACATCGTGCTCACTGAGGTCCCAGGAGAAGCTGGGCTGTGTCGGGTCACCCGGGAGAGCGGATCCTATTTCCATGCTCAACTAAAGCCCCCGCTGGAAAACAATCACAGCCAGAGCGTTTTTAAGCCCACGGCAGAGGGTGTGAAGCCCCCCCAGCTCACTCTGTGGAAAGCTAACAGAGTGCAGAGCAGCGGCAGCAGATCCTTGGACACAAAAGTGGCTCCCCTGCTGCGGGGTGGGAAGGCATTTTCCATTCTAAGCGGGGGTACGACCCAATGGAGAGGGTGCCTGCATTCCATGGGGGGTGCTGATCCAAAGGAGGAGCACACAAAGCATGTTATGGGGAGGGGCACGAACCAAAGAGGATCCACATCTCACACCGGGATGGGGTGTGAGGGGGAACCACAACCCAAAGTCGGGGTCCACACAGGGCAAGGGCCGTGACCCAAATCACACCGGGGGGAAGGGTACACAACCCAAAAGTGGAGGGGCCTACAGTGGGGGGCATGAACCAAAACGGGGCCCACGTCCCACACACGGCGGGGTGCACGACCCAAGCCAGGGGACCTACACTGGAGAACATGAACCAAAATGGGGTCCACACCTCACACTGGGGGGGGCTGTAGCACGGCCCAAAGAGGGGCTGACACACGCGGGGGGGTTCCCTAGACCCCAAAAGGGGGGGCTGCACCCCACGCAGCATCCGAGCACAAGACTCCAAAGGGGCCCTGCCCCCACGGCCCCCCACTGTGACACAGGCGGGGGGCGCGCCTGCCAGGCCACGCCCCCGCGCCTAAAGGGGCGTGACCCGAGAAGCTCGCTCCGCAGGGCTCCCCGGGGAGGGGGCGTGGCCTCGGCCGGAGGGGGCGTGCCCACGGGGGCCAGCGGCGGGGGCGTGGCTCCCCTCCCCCTCACCGAACCGAAGAGGTGGGGGGGCGTGAAGGGAAAACCAGGCTCGTCCCCCGCAACATGGCCGCGGCCTTTCCCACATGCGCCACATGGCGCTCGCTCCGCCCGCCCTCCCGCGCCCCACCGCGCCCGCGCTCGGCGGCGGGAAGCGGAGCCGCCGCTGCCCGCTGAGCCCGGCGGGGCTGGCGGCACCTACCCGAAGCCATGGCGGCGGCGCTGAGGGGCGGAGGGAGTGGAGGGAGCGCAGAGGCTGACCCGCCCGCCGCGCCGGCCGCGCGCACACTGAGGCACCCGCAGCTCGCGCGGACTGCGGGGCCGGGCGGCCAATCAGCGCTCGCGGCGCCTACCACTCGCTGGGGAAGTGGGGGGGGAGGGGAGGTGAGCAGGGCCGTGCCAAGGTAGAGCGGGCGGGCTGGGTTGTACCAAGAGGAGGGGGTGCGAGGCTGTGCGGGCACAGCGGGGATCGCATCAAAGGATTAAATTAGTTTAATTAATAAACGCGCAGGGTATGGGCAGGGTACGCAGAGGGAAATAGGGGGGGTCGCACGCCCGGCTTTCCGCAGCAGCCCCCCTATTTCCCTCAGTACCCCAGTTGTGCATCACCATTTGTGGCAGATGATAAATGGAGTTAGAGAAAAGATCCAAAATCGGGATCCTAAAGAAAAAAATAAGAAAGGTTTGTCAGGGTTTCTGAGTATTCTAAAAAGCCAAATACCAACTTGGATAATGGTTTTCAAAAGAAAGGGGTCATGATCTTGGGAGCCACTTCTGTGAAACGTGAGGGTCTGCTTCAGAGAGGAAGAGTGATGAACTGAGAAGACAGCAAAAGCAACGCTGACCATTTAATCTGATTATTTTTAGAAGTTGTATTTCTTGCTTCACATCAAACTACTTTCTTGTGAGAGTCGAGAAGTTACCACTTGCACCTTTCTGTCTGGGGACAGTCTGCACATGCACCCAGAGAACAGTGAGGTTTTACCCTGTTATTTCTTTTAAAGGCAATGAGGAGCTATCTCTGATTTCAGCTGAATGGTTTGAGCAGATTTGCAGAGAAGCTGGGCTGTTTCTTTCCCCCCTGGGCGTAGCAGCGGGAGGCAAATCCCACTGCCACCGCCAAAAATAAGTTCCTGCAAAACAAGCAGTGACTGGAATGATTAATCAAAGACAAAAAAAAAGAAGGGGGGGGGGAAAAAAAAAGGAGGTTGAGCTCCCTGCCTGTCTTTTGGTTTCTCCTTGAGAAACTTCATCTCCTCCAGCCACGATGTCTTCTCCTGCTCCATAAGCCTTCCTGTGACAACCTGGGACCTCACAAAGGTTGCCTGTGCAATGTTGGGATTAGGGCAGATCCCAAACAGTGCTCCCTAGCCAGGGGAGGTGGGGGATCTTTTGCTCTGAGTAGAGCCTCTCAGTGTTTGTGCATCCTCAGGGATTGAAAGCTTCTCATACGTGGAAAATGGAATTAATTGAGAGAGAGTTTCAGGCTTATGTGTCTGTCTGCCTGCTGATAGATCTGTGCCACACTCCCAAACAAAAACTTTGAAGCTGAGATATGGAAAAGACGTCAGCCTTTCAACCCTCTGCTCTTTCCCCTCAGCTGGAAATGATCCCAGCTGCTTCAAATCCTTCTCCATGTTGCAAAATCAGAGGTGGTGTGGGAAGGTGGGTTTCCTCTGATCCTTCCTGTGTAGTTGAGACCTCACAGGGTGGCATCCCTGCCCTTGGCAAGGGCTTGGAATGTGGTGGCCTTCAAGGTCCCTTCCAATCCAAACCCTCTCGGGATTCTGTGAGCCAGCAGCCAGACTGTGTGGGCACACAGCAGAGTGCACAGGATCACTTAGGGTTAGAAGTGACCTCTGCAGAGCATCCAGTCCAACTCCCCTGCTGAGGCAGGGTCACCTAGAGCAGGTGACACAGGAACACGTCCAGGTGGGATGTACGATTTTCTCCTTATGTGCACATACAAGCTTTTCCTACTACAATATCCACACTACATCCCCAACTACAAGCTTGAGAACAGATGCAATTTTGGTTAGTGCTAACTGTGTATAAAGCTAGCCAATGTCATGGTCACAGGGAAGCTTTTCCCCTGAATGAATCAGGTTAAGTTCTCCCCACTTCATCATCTCCTTATGTCCATGAGACCTGCAAGAAGTTTGGTATCTTCACTTCAAAGCTGCCAATTTCTCTCTCCCCAATCTGACTAGAACTGGCCAAACAATTAAGCCAATATTGCTGGGAAATTTAAGGCAGACAGGGCACATAATACAAACCTTACACGGGTTTTGGTATGAATACGGCAGGAGCAGCTGTGGCGTGGATAGTCCTCTCCACCTCCACCCTTCACACTCAGCCTTCAAGTCTGATGTCCATTTCTGGGGCCCTCAATTCAGGAAGGACATTGAGGGGCTGGAGCATGTCTGGAGAAGGGAACAGAGCTAGGGAAGGGTCTGGAGCACCCCGAGTGGCTGAGGAAGCTGGGAGGGCTCAGCCTGGAGAAGAGGAGCCTCAAAGGGGACCTTCTTGTGCTCTACAATTATCTTACAGGAGGCTGAGCTCTGCTCCCAGGGCACAAGGGACAGGGTGAGAAGGCAGAGTCTTAAGCTGCGTGACGGCAGGTTCAGGCTGAACATGAGGAGGAATTCCTTCATAGAAAGGGTGATTAGACATTGGAAGGGGCTGCCAAGGGTAGTGGTGGAGTCGCCATCCCTGGAGGTGTTTATGGAATCACTGGATGTGGCATCCAACATTCTGGTCTAGTTGACCTGGTGGTGTTCACCAGTCACAGGTTGGACTCGATGATCCCAGAGATCTTTTCCAGCCTGACTGATTCTGTGATTCCCAGCAGCCAGACCCCGTGCCTCGGAGGGTAATAGCTACATGGGTCTGGATGGGCCTCCCACACCCTGGGCCTGAGGGAACACCAGGCTGTAACCCAGGCCTGGGCGGGCTCCCAGCGAGACCTCACACCTCCCCCCGGGGACATATTTCCCTTCTGAACAGGGAAAAAATAACAATAATTAAATAACAATTCAAAAGAGGGGGGGGGGGAGAGAGAGAGAAACAGACAGACAGACAGACCCCCTGTCTCCATGGTTACGGCCCCACGGCGCCTCCTGTTGCCATGGTAACGGCCAGGCCTTCCGGCGGCTGCCGGAAGCGGCGGGCACGCGGGGCAGCAATGGCGGCNCCTCACGGTGCTGCTGTCGGTCGGTGCCTCCGCGCCCGGGTTGCTGCGGGGTGACCCCGCCGCCCGCTCCGCCGCCGCGCTGCGCCCCGCAGCCCTGCACGACGGGGAAGGTGAGCGGGGCCGCCGGCAGCCGTAGCCGCTGCCTCCTTGGTCCCTCTGCCCACCCCGTTCCGCGCCTTCCCCAAATCCCAGTGGAGCCTTTGTGTGCCCTCTCTCCAGCCTTCTCCTTGTCCTGCGCTGGATCCCTTGGTACCCCTCTCAGCCCCCGTTTCTGTGCATTTCCTCAAGCCCGTCTCCGAGTCTGCTGCTCCCCCGTGTCCCGCTCTCCGTGCCCCTTTTCCTCCCGCTTTTCATGCTCGTCCTCTGACCTGCACCAAGTCTGCTGGTCACCCATTTCAGTCGCTCGACATCAGGCTGTTCCCCCTCACCGTCATCTTTGTCCTTTGGCAGTAAG
Organism: Picathartes gymnocephalus; assembly: GCA_013390045.1. Classification (NCBI taxonomy): domain Eukaryota; kingdom Metazoa; phylum Chordata; class Aves; order Passeriformes; family Picathartidae; genus Picathartes; species Picathartes gymnocephalus. Next base: position 373,683 of record WEKY01032821.1, read on the forward strand.
TCCAGTGGATAACACTACCAGAAGCTTGAGGGATTTGCGTTTCTCAGTCCCTGTGGTATTTCCAGAATGATTTGTATCACACTTTTAATTCCCGTGTTCCAGCGTACCCCCGTGCAGTGATTTTTTTTATCAGTCCAGTGCTCTGAGCTGATGGGTGGATTCCACCATCTCCTCACATGTCTCCAGGGGTTGCACTGCGTTGTTTTGATTCTCATTGGTATTTTTCTGGCCGTGGAACTGAGGTTGATGGGAGGGAGGTGGTGAAGTCTGTCTCAGTCCTTGCTGTGTGCCCAGGAGAACATCTAAACAGAGGATCTGGAAGCCCTTCTGAGCTGTGATAACCTCCAGACATTTTTGGTGATGAAAATTGGCCTTCCAGCGATTTAAGAAGTGTTCATCTTTTTGCCAAAATCATCGGTACTGTAACAGTTATTTTTATGCCTTCTCTTTTAATGAGACTGAAATTTACTACAGATGCTGTTGCTTTTTTCCAGGCAGCTTCCCAGGAAGCAGCAAGAGCCAGCCCATATGTTTGTGACACCCAAGATAGCACTTGTTTTCACTCTATTTGGTTATTTACATCTGGTTTTAAAGGCCTCAGGTTCCTTCTCTTCCACGCCAGGATAGAAATGAAAGCTATTAATTAATCCTGTGGGCTCACTCTCCCTCTGCTCAAGCATGTAATTGTTTTATAGCAACCCCAGTGCTGTCTGTGCCTGTCTGAGGTGCTGCTGTGCTCAGTCCACAGGCTGATCACCTACATCTTTGTCTACGAGGACCTGATCTCCCTGGCCTGTGGTGCTGTTATCATCTGGTACTTTGCTGGCAGCTTTGAGAAGAACGTGGGCACAGTGAAGCACTGCATCCTCACTGCCACTTTCTCCGTGCTCTCTGCCCTCCTGTACCTCCTCCTCGAGCCCCTCGTCTCCAGACTGCTGGAAGTGGGAGATGCCAAAGGGTTCATGCCAGTGGCTTTTGCCACGCTGGGGGTTTCTACCACCCGCTCACGCATGAGGAGGACTCTGCTTTTTGGGTGTAGGGTTCCCGTGGTGCTGGTGCCGTGGTTTGGGCTCTGCATAGCGTGGTTTGTCCCCCACTCTTCCCTCCTGGGGAACCTGTGTGGGCTCCTGGTTGGAGAGGCCTGTATCCTTTCCCAGTGGGTAGCCCTGAGCCAGAGCGGGATGGTGGTGGGAAGGAAGTGCTGTGGTTCTCACTGCTGAGGTGCACTGGCTTTTCCTGGACTCTTGCTCTGCACTGAACCCTCACTGGCTTTGCTCATCCTCATCCCATCCCATTCTGCATTTGTGCTTCCCCTCACGCTGCCCCTTCTCAGTGCACGCAGAGAACGCGGAGCTGAGGTGGGCAATGGTCTCTGAAGGTGGTGCTGGGTAGAACTGGGAGAATTCTCCAGGGAAAATGGTGTTGTGTGCAGAGAGGACTCAGTGTGGCTCTGTCAGAAATAGGTGTGTTTTGTCCTCAGTTCTCCTTAACAAGCTCCTCGCTTCAGATGGTCTTGGCTACTGTTTCTGCTTGGATTTTCCAGAGTCGCTGGGCTCTAAGCTGGACCGGGTGTTCCCTTTCACTCTGCTGAAAAGGATTCCAGGGCTGAAATACATCCCAGGGTCCTTAGCAGAGAGAAGAGCCTCTGAAAACAGCAAGTAAGTACAGCAGTTCCTGTGAAACATCTTGTAGGGGAATTTTGAGGTGTGAGCAGAGGTGTTAAACCTCCTCAAAAAGCTGTATTGTACCTCACCTTTTCACATTGTGGGTTACACTGGTGACATGAGTGTGACTAATAAATCACCACACATTTACTCAACCAGGTTTTAGTGAAAGCTAAATGGAGGTGAAAGACCTCTCCTTTGCTGCAAGGGCAGTGTGTACACGTGGGAATATTGCAGCTCTGCCTGACACAAAAGCTAAGTTGTGTAATTCTGCCCCAGCATTAGGCAGTTGTTCCTGGCTACATGGCTCCCTGGGGCGTGATCCTTATCTTTATTTGCCCCACCTCTCCTGCCAGGAATGCTGTGAAGTGAGTTGTGTCCAAACCTATGTAGGAGCAGAGCATTATAAATTAAGGATGGCGCTTACAAAGTTCAGTGCAGACTTTTTGGTCTCTTTTAATCTTTCAGCAGATTTTCAGTGCCAAGGTAGGGTTGCTTTACAGAAAAGAAACCTTGGGGCCCACAGCTGACATGCAGGAAAGGTTTTAACTTTAAACAAACCATGAGAACTCACTTGTATTCTAAAAAGCTTGAAAACGTAGGTCAAATATTTATTTATTCTAAGGTGTCCTTTCAGTTTCACAGAGGAAAAACAGTTTTCTATTCAGGGTTAAATTCTATGTATTGTTAAAGCCATCAGCTCATTGTAAAGTTTTATTTGAAGTGAAAGCATTCCCAGGTGTTTGCACTGCCCTCACCCATGGGAAACCATAAAAGCAACCCTTGCCTGCAGCAGGAGTGTCCCCCAGGTCCATCAGGGCACTCAGAACGTGTGAGTGCTTGCAGGGGAGGCCAGACAGACCCAGAATTTGTGTTTTCCCTCTCTCCCTCCTGTGCAAGTGCAGCTTTTGGGAGGAGAGGCTGCCTGGCTCTGTGCTGAGCCTGTGTCAGCACCAGTCCCATCATGCTGTGTCTAAACCTGCCTCCTCTGGTGAGGTGGCACAGGCTGTTGTGACACAAAGGTATTTACCTGAACATTTGATTATCAAGCAGGGCGTGGGAAGGTGTTTCTAGAATGCTTCTACTGCTGCAGCTAAATTTGCATGTCTGTGTCCTAGATACAACTTCTGTAAGTGCTTCTGGAGTTTAATTTTTATTATTTTGATTCTTATTTCTAAGCAAGAGCTGTTAATAGTTTGGGATTTGTTTTCATTTTAAATTTTCATAAAATTCAGGCATTAAGTTGCCAGGAGACAGGAGATATTTCTTGGAAGTCCAGTCCTTGGCATCATGTTAGTGTCCACAAATAAAATAAAAAGAAATCCAAAATCAAACTCACACCTCAAATAATTAAAAAGAAACCTCCAAACCTGAAAACCCCAGTATGAGCCAGTCTCTTCTTCTTGCTGGGAACTTGGCACGCATGGCTTCATGAATATTGCCTGGATTCTCAGCTCTTATCCTCATGTTGTGCGTGGGCTGAGCAGCACTCCTGAAGTCCCAGAGGCTTCAGCTTCCAGGCAGATTGCCTCTCTCCTGATAGGTTTTGGGAGGATGAGTCATTCCTTCTGCTGGCAAACACTTCCTAGCCCTTGCTTCTGAATGATTAATTTTATTTCTTATTCTCTTTTTATTTCTAACACTCTCCTCCTTCCTTTTTTTTTTCTTTTTTTTTTTACACCCCCCCCCCCTTTTTTTTTTTTTTTTTTTTTTTTTTTTTTTTTTTTTTTTTTTTTTGCTCTATACTCTGGGCTCTTACTCGCACCAAAGGCCCTTATGTTTTCTTGATAAATAACATTTGGCAGCTGTAATGTCTCCTGATTAATAACTTGGCAGATGTGTCACTCACAAGGCAGGGAGGATGTGCACAGGGATCTCAAAGCACTAAGTTGCAGTTTGGCTTTGTGTATTCCTTGCACAAAGAGTCTGGGGCCAAGAGCCACACTCGTTCAGTGGGTTTGGAGTCGCAGTGGGTTGGGAGTGAGAACAGCTGTCCTGGGAGGCCACTAAACCCATTTTTTACTCAAGTACTGCTTATAATAAGAGCTTCTGTTGTAGTGAATCCCTCTGATGGATTGCAGTGACCTCTCTGAGCGCTGGTCAGGAGGAAATCTGCCCCGGGGCACTTCCAGCACTAATTAGGCAATGTCAGTTCTGAGCACAGAGTAACTTTCTGTTTTCTTCCTGCCCAGGATTAACCCTGTGCCTGGCACTTACCCCACCCAGAGCTACCACTGCCCTTCGCCCCTGGCTCTTCCTGCTCACCCCAGTGCTCCGAGCCAGGGCTTTCATCACAGCCACGCTCCGGGACACCAGGGACCTCAGCAGGGCCATGCTGCAGGACACAGCCTCAGTTCTTCCCACTGCCAAGCCAGAGGTGCCTTTGGAGAGTGTCCTGGGCAGGCCCAGGCTGGAGCCTCGCCAGGACAGTGCTGCCAGCTGGGCAAATTCGCTGTCCCACAGCACGTGTGCCCGGCTCAGCCACAGCCACCTGCAGCCACGGGCCTTCTGGCTGGTGTTCAGCAAGCACCAGGGTATCCAGCAGCTCCAGGGGCTCCTGCTTCAGCTGAATTTACCAGAGTCCAGGTGTACTGATCCTCCAGAGAGCAGCAGGACTCACAGAGGCAGAACCACTGTGTGAGGCTCACACAGCAGTGCATTGCTGGTGCCTTTGCTGTGTCTGGGGGGAGTGTTGGAGTGGGTTGGTAGCTCCAGTGAAGGCTATTCCCCTGCTCCCTGGCACAGTCTACTTGAATTAGATTTCCCTTATAATTTTTTTTTACTTTTTGATGTTGCTGGAGGATGGGAAATGTATCACCTCTGTGAACTTCTCATCCTTTCAAAGTCTTTTTTCTTTGCTGCATTTAGCAGCAATGCTGCCTTTTTCCACAAGTCCACTGGAGTTCCAGTGCACCAGCTCCCCAGACCAAGGTAGGAACTTCATTGGCAGAACACTGAGTGAATCTGGGGTTTAATTAAGCTGCAGCAATAAGCACTTCCCATTTACATTCCTGTATTTTTTACAGGTGTGATTTAGCTAGAACCCAAAAAGGAGTGGGAGTCATAGGAGCCTTAGTTTACCACTTAAAATTAAATGGAGGACAGATGTCTGTTCTACTGGTGACTTGTCCACTAAGAGAGTGCCTTGAAGGGGGCTTGTTACAGCAACCTGGACCAAGAGGATAGAATACAGAATACCTTTTTCTGCCCCAAAACACAGCTCTAAAATGCTGAAGGTCTTGTGCCTGCATCAAGGATTGCCTTCATTTTCTGAGAGCACTGCACCAGCTCAGCCTGTATTACCAGACTTGATAAGGCAACCTCAAATGTATGTGAAGCAGTGAGAGACTTGTCAATAGGAGATTCTGGCCATTTGTGGAGCAAATGTTTGTAAATCCAAGGAGCTGGGAGGGACCTTAACAGTGGGTTAGAAGAATTAAGTGGAATGTAGCAGTGCTGTTGGGGGTGTTCACACTACTCAGCTTTAGAAGTCTCACCCACCAACATTAGCACAATCTCTCTCTGTATTCTTCAGAGCTGGTGGGCAGGTGTGTGGGAGAGGGGAGTTTTCAGCCAGGGATTTGCAGTAGGATGCACTGTTTGGTGCCTGAGGCTTTAATAAAGGAGTTTAATCCAATTGCTGGGAATTGAGTTTTATTCGCAGCTGTGTAGCCCACAGCATGGTGCCCAGGAGGAATCTGCTCTCTCTGTGTCTCTAAATCAGCCACAATCTCAACAACTGCCCTTGACTCCACTTGGAGTTTTGCTGTGCTCCAAAAAAAAGTGCTCCATGAAGCACAAAGTGCCATTCCTGCTCTTGGAGATGTTCTTCCAGTGCCTCACCCGTCCCCAGAAACTCGACAGCCTCGGGGCTCCTCCCTGCTCTTGGGGAGCCTTGCCAAAGGCCGCTCTGGCAGCTGCACATTCCAAAGCACATCCTTGCCTCTTTCATTTTTCCGTCATCAGGGTCTGAAGAAGCCTCATGTTGCCATCCAGCTGCTTTACTTCTTCAGCAGATCCCTCTGGAATGACTGTCAGAGTCACATGTGGGATGCAGGGGCTTCCTTTTGGAGGAGACCAAAGTCAGTGCTGAGAATTTGCACCTCAGATAAGTAAGACATGAGTAAAAACTCTTCTTGCAAAGGTGAGCAACTCAGGCAGGGCTTTCAGCAGGAGGATGCAGCAGTTTGGGAACCAACTTGGAGCTGGAGGATTACTTCACTCCTCTGTGGGATCACAAATAGACTGGCTTTCATGGTCCTGTTTTCCCTGCTGACAGCAATTGCATTGTTATATTTTTAGTGGGAGCAAGAGCAGGGTAAGGAGCTTGTTTGGAATTTAAAAGCATGTTTTTAATACCAGGAAAGAAATACTAGAGATAACATTGCAATGCTGATACTCCACTCCCAGCAGTGCCTTGATTTCCCTCCTCGTGAAACCCTTGCCTGTAAACCTAGGAATTTTATCACTGATTTTTTCCGGAAGGGTGATGCGAATTGATAGCAATCGCAAATGTTGTTTATCTCCAAATTTTGAACTTGAAATACAATCTGAAAAACGGACTGCTACGTCTCTGGGCTTGTTTAGAAGTGGGGAGCTGAAGCGTGGCCCTCCAGGTGGTGGGATGGGATCTGTGGGGCGGGATCTGTGGAGCAGATCCGTGGGTTGGGCGCAGCTGCGCGTCGCTGGTGGCCTTGGACGCGCACCGAGGACGAGTGCTGGGGACAGGCAGTACTGCACGCTGGAAAACGCTGGAATCTCGTTGTTTTTCCTGTCCAGCTCTTTATCAGTCGATCTGGTGAGGGATTCGCTCTCCCCGCAGAGCTGTCCAAGGGATGGCGTGTTTCCAGGGAGCCGTTTCCTGGCTTTCCAGCGGCAGAGGAAGCCCTGTAGGAGTTACCGCAGTGTCACAGGTGGCAGCGGGAACAGCCCCAACCCCGGCTAGTGCAAACCTCCCTCCAGGAGGGAAGCAGCAACTACCAGCCACGAACCTTGCCATGCTGGGACAGGACAACTGCCACAGCCTTCCAGGTGAGCCCTGAGGACAGGACATGCCAGATGAGCACAAAACCAGAGTTTGGGGTTTTTTTCTTTCTGCTCACAGATCTTTTGGGAGCTACTTAGTGACCGTGGCAGATCACTTGGTCTCTGTGATCTCTTAGAGCTTCCACCACGTCCTCAGGAGTGCTCTGAGTCCAGCTGCACCTACTGGTCACATGTAATGTGTTGGACTTGTCTTCAGTGCCCTGCAGATGGATGTTTGTGGAGATTTATTTCCTATTCTCTGCTTTTCTGAGGTCATCCATTCCACGGTGAAATGCTCTTGAACAGTGGAGTCCAACAAGTCCCAGTTCCTCAGGGCTAGAGGTGAATTCAGAACTCATCACTCAGGGAAGTGAAGTTGCCGAGGGGGAGGAAACAGGTTGGGATGAGACATTTGCAAACGTGTCTAAGGCTGAGAAGAGGATTTAAGTTTGAAAGAGAGGGAGATGAAAGTCATCAGCTCTCTGGGCTTTGGCATGTGCCTAACTCAGCTCACGGTAATGTTGCTCATCACACATTGCAGTACCCGCTCATTTCCTTGGCGGGGAGACAGAGAACTGAAGTTCCTAAAGCACGGAAAAAAAAAAAAAAAAGGAGAAAAGAAACAAATCAATAACCTCCCAGTTCAGCCTGGGATAGCTGCCCCCGGGGTGGCTGCCCTGGGAATGTGCTGTCCCTGGAGGTTTGTTATTCCGTGCCTCTGGCTCATTCCCAGTAAAACTGCCACTTCATTCCATGCCAGGATTGCGTCTGTCCGCAGGGTGTGCAGAGTCCAGAAAGTCCCTTGGGTTGCCCCTGTGTCCTCAGAGGGTCACTGCAGAATGACAATCTGGGGACAAGTGCTGGGAGAAGAGCCAGCTCTTCCCTGTCCTTGGAGTAGTGGTCCTGCCATGGGAAGAATGCTCTGGAAGAGCCCAAGTCCACCTCCTCTGCTCCTCAGCTCCCACCATGATGCAAGGGAAAAGGAGTCAGGGATACACAAAGAAAGCAGAACTGACTTGGAGCTACATCACTGCCCCATCCAGGAGTGAGAGGGATGGGGAGGCCTGGCAGGAGAACGGGTCTGTGTTTCTTTGCTTTCCTGTCATTAATTTGTGGCCAAGCACACCCATGCAGACATCCTGACTGGGGGCCAGGTTCCCTATGCCAGAGCCAGGACACTGCCAAATGCCACCTCCATGGCTGTCCCATGGGGTCCCGTGTTGTTTGCTGGTACTGTGAGGGTTCTGTGGCCAAAAGTTCAGCCTCAAACTGTGCTGGGAACAGAGAAGAGCTGGAGACGTGGAAGAAATAGGTAGAGAGACAAAGCACTGACCAAACAAGTACCTGTGGGCTGCAGGACTTTGCTTCTTCCCCCTGGGGGATTTGGGCTGGGTGTGATGAGAGCCCAGCCCTTTCCTGTGGGGACAGAATGGGACAGGCTGTGCCATAATGCCTGTCCCCAGTCCAGGCACCTGATGGGATAACCCCAGTCATGGGCCTGCTCTGTCCTGCCATCCCCTCAGAGCCACCGGGACCTTTAACCTGTGTCCATTCACCCCACGGGGTACGGTCACAGACCAGGCTCCCCAGGGAGCTTCCAATCCCAAAACTGCTGTGAGTGGCACCAGTACTCAGGTGGCCTCACACCCCTCAACCCTCTGCTCAAACGCTGTCACAAAACAGGGTGTCCCTGCAGCCCTGGGCTGGTGTTCTTCGGGTCTGTGCCATCTCCTCACACCTCTTCTGGTGCCTGCCAGGCCCAGCTCGAACTTTGAACCTTCCCTGAGTCTTTTATTGACTCTGGAGCGAGCGTCAACACAGCGATAGCGTCAGGATGGTGACTTTGGATGTACCAGTGCCCGGCTGGTGAAGGGAGGGGACGCAGCCCCGGGGTGACCCCACACGGCCACGGGGCAGCTCAGTGGGGTCAGGGCAAGCTGTGCCTCTGGCTTTGGCCAAGCTGCAAACAGTAACCCAACTTGCCTCCCCTAAAAAAAACCCAACAGAGAGGAGAGCAGCGGTCCCTGCGGGACCCTGGAGGTCTGGGTTGCAAAATCTCCCACTGGGACAGCTGGGGATGCTTCCAGAGCTGCTTGTGCAACTTCCCAGTGTGGCAGCAAGAGAAAGACCACCCCAAAACATCCGAATCATCCGGGTTGTGGTTAAATCAGGAGCACGTGCTTGCACCGGGTGGAGCAGCCCCCTGGCTCCCAGGAAGGGTGGCAGTGACTGGGTGCCAGCCCCCACCCTGGGGCCCCCCTGACGCCCCTCGGGGCCCTGGTCTGGGCAGTGACCTTGGGGGACCTGGGAGTCCCACAGCAGCACCATGTGCACCCAGGAGTGGCCACAGACAGTGGTCTGCGGGTCCTGGCTCAGCCAAGAGTTAGTGTCCAAAGCAGACCTCAGCACCCTGACCCCAGCCCATGACCCCAAACAAGACTCCACAGTGACCCAAGCCCTGCTTCCACTGTAACCACCACCCCAGTGCCGGCCCCCATACTCACCCCCGAACTACAATGTTGGCCCCAACCCTGCCTGCCTCCCTTGACCCAAGCTTGCCCCCCACACTGACCTCCTGCTCGCATCCACTGTGACCTCTGGACCCCGTCCCTCTGACCCCACCCTTGGCCACCCCTAAACCCCACTTTACCGCCGGCCGCTCCCGGGCGTCCTGTCTCTTTAAGACCCCCGGCCTGGGGCTGTACCATGCGCCGCCGCAGAGGGGGGATCTCCACGGGCAGGCGTGCTCGCCGCCTATTGGCGGACGGTGAGGGCGGAGCGTGTTCCCCCGCGCGTGTGCCCGGGTGGTGCGGTCCGCTGTACGTGCCTGCCGCGCCGGGGCCGCGGGAGCCGCCAGCGCCAGACGGGCTGGGCCGGCGGTGGGTGCGGGGACGCGGAGTAGCGGGGACATGTGGCTGAGGAGGGGCGGCCTGGGAGTCCTCTGGGGCTGAACTCTGCGCCGGGTTGTCCTCTGTGCTGGGGAGGGGCGGTCCGGTCCGGTATCCACTGGTGGGGTTGGCATGGGATGGGGGGCTTTTATTGTATTGGGGGGATTGGTGTGACTGGCTGCTTGTTACTGGGATGATTGCCGTCCCCGGTGTGGGGATGCTGCTGTGAGTAGCCCCGCTGTTATTGGCGGGGGGGTCGATGTGAGTGGACGTCTTTTTGGGGGAATGACTGGGATGGCCAGAGTCCCCTGTTCACTGAGAGGTCTGGTGTGAGGGGGCATCCTGTTACTGGGGGTTACTGAGATGTTTAGAGATCCCTCTTATTGGAGGAGTCGGGGAGGACTGGGGTGACCCCTGTTATCCGGGCAGTGTGCTGTGACTGGTCCCTGTTATTTGCGGGGGGACCGGGATGACCAGAGCTCGCTGTTACCTGGCGAGTGTCATGTGACCGGTTCCCTGTTACCGGCTAGGAATTGGGATGACCTGAGCCCCTCTTGTTTGGGAACACCTGGTGGTGCTGGGCACCTGATACTGGGGAGGCTGGTGTGACCAATGTGCCCTGTATGGGGGGCTGGCAAGAGTGGCCCCCCTGTTATTTGGGAGTACCCCTATCACGCCTTTCCCTCCCGGGGGCTGTGAGGTGGGAACTGACCAGCACCCCTGGCAGGGTGGGCAGCCTGGGAGCGGGGTGATCCCTGCCCTGCCTTGCTTCCACAGCGCTGAAAGGTTGCTCAGACTTGCCCCATCCCAGGCTGTTGCTGGTTAAAAGCGTTTAATGAGCTTAATTTTCTGGCACTTCCCTGCAGAATGTTATTCCCAGCATTTAATTGACACCTTTGCTGCAGGCTGGGCTGTTTCGCTGTTGTTCCATCTATTTCACTTTATAAACTGCTGGGGTGTGGGAAGGCTGTTTGCTCCTGACTTTTCCTGATGGAGTTTCTTGGAAGAGTGAAATTACTCACCTAGGGAGTGTGCTTGTCAAAGGAAATAATGGGAACCCCCTCGTTTTGGGAATACTGGGGCTGGAGGGGGAGAAGGCACTTGGATGATGGTGTTGGGAGTTAGTCATCACCGTGGAATTGGTTCTTGGGGAGTTGTCTTAGTTGCAGGAGTAAGCACTGCTGGTACAGCTTGGAGTGTGCTTTGTTCTGCCGGTGCTTAGACCTTGGGTAAGCTTGGGTTAGCTTTTGGAGTGTGAAAGGAAATGGGAATGCTTAGGGGAATGTGTACAGAGAAGAGGGATCACTGAGGCTCTCTGATGTGAGTCTGGAAAAGTGAAATGGGTTTGTGCTTTTACAGCTCTTTTTAAAAAGTAGAAACCTATATCCGGCTGAGAAGCTGGAAAAGTGCAAGGAAGGAAGAGTCAGGTCTCTGTTTTGAGTTTTGGAAGTGAATCAGTGATAGCGTTGGCGGGGACATCCCCTCCACAACAGAACTCTAGACTTTGTGTGGGCTGTCGTGAGGAGCTGTGGGGTTTCATATTTTTTTTTTGCTTAGTGGGGTGCATTGATGCAATTTGCTAGATAGAAGGGAATGGGCTTTCTTCCAATATTTCTGTAATTCTCTGAGAAATCCCGAGGAGCTGTTGCACACACACAAAGCAGCTCGCTGATTAATCTGCTGCAAACGAGGAAATCGGTGTTTTGTCCAGGAGGGCTGGTGAGCCAGACCCTTCCTGGAAAACCCAGCATTGTCTCAGTACAGGTTTTTCTTGGGCTGGTTGACAGCAGTGAACCAGGGTGTGCATGGCATGAAGTGTGTTTAGTTTTGCACATGGATGTGATGGTGCACAAGAATTGTGTTTGCAAAACACGGAGCAGAGAGGATACAGAGTTACAGGAAGAAACACCAATTGAGTGCTTTCTTTTAATCTTTGAGTGTGAAAGCCTTGGAGAGTGAGGTGAAGAGTGGGCAGGAAGGAGGGTGTAGTGTCACAAATCTAGCTTAATCCCCTGTTAATTAGTCCTGCTCCAGTTGTGACAGAGAAGAATCTCTTGCTTGTCATCACTTTGTAGTTGTCTGCTGTTCAGTCAGTAATTTTTGGGTTGATGTCTCCTGGACAGCCAAGTGCCTTCTGCAACTTTTGTTTTGTTTCTTGCAGAGCAGCTGGAAGATCTCGACAGGGCTATACAACCAAAACTCCTTGAACTGCCTCAAGGGAGACTTTCCCTGCTGCTCACCACGCTCCGTGCTGGAGCTCACACGCCCCACCAGCTCTTGTTTGCAGACCCATAGGTGCAAGGTAACCCCTTTCTTTTGAGTGTCAAAGGTTGTGGAGCATCTCTAGATGCAGATGAGTTTGGGGAGGGTGGCTGGCAGTGATGGTTTCTTTACCTGAAGCAAAAGCAGCATGTGGAACTGTCTGACTGAAATACCATTTGGTCTTTGCTCTCTCCTTTGCCAGTTGTGGTGCAGCAAAGTTTGTGTTTGCTCAGTCCAGAAGGACTGGGGAAAAGGCTTCCCTGCTCAGGTTGCTGCTCCTGCCATGTCCTCCCCTGGTAGAAAAGAAATCCACCTGCAGTTACCTCTGTGGCCACTGAACTTTGTTCTGTTTCCTGACGTGGACTCTCCTGCCTCTAAAAACAATAATTCGTAGAACTTACATAATTGGCTTTCCCAATGTGATCATTTGATCCCAGTGATGAGATTACTTTGAACATGCTATTGTGGAGAGTGAGTCACCAGCCCTGCAGTCACAGGTGCACCTCTGCCAAGACTGCTTTTTTATAGGCTTTGAAATTTCATAGATCAGAAGAAGTAATCTCAGGCTGCTCATAATCTCTTGCTGTTTATCCCTGAGTAAATATTCGAAGTTAATTGTGTGCTGCTATCACCCATGGAACCCAGAAAGACCAGAAGCCGTCTCTGGTGGCTTCTGGATGGCCACAAGTCCAAAGAGTGGCTGAGTTTAACCCACGGTGGCAGATTATTGTAGTATTTTTGCTTAGTAATCAGCCACGTCTGTGCCTCCAGGCACTCCTTTGCAAGGAATGGAGATATTGACTAATTTACCTTTCTTGCTGTGTGGAGCAGGAGATGGCGAGATTTGGGGTTGGATTTTTCTCCTTGGTAAAATCTGGCTGTGGCAGTGCGTGGGAAGTCTGCTGGGAAGGTTTAGCAACCAGCTTGGGGAGTTGGTAGGTCTGGCTTTGTGGTGCTGGCAGGTACACTGGGTCTTGCTGCGTGGTTGTTTGTGAAACACATCAATTGACTCTCTTTCACGGGTCATTGCTGCATCTCCTCTCTAACTCCAAGCTTTGGAGGAGCAAGTTGATAAAATGCCTGCAAGGATTGTGCAAGCCCTGCTTGTGTAACAGGACTCAATGCATAACTTCTGGAGGTAAGAGGAGCAGCTCCTGTTACGAAGGAACAAAAAACCCGTGTCGAATATCTTCTCTTTGTGTTGATTGTGCTGGGGAGTTGGAGAGCTGTGTTTTTTGCAGCTTGGGACCAGCCTTTCAGCCTGTGAGCCCTGAGTTGTCTGATGTCCTGTGCCCTGTGTCATGTTTTGGGTATGGAATTGATGTTCTGCTGTGGCTGTGTGTGAAACCATTACAATGGGCTTATAATGTCTGAAAAGCTCTTGCATCCTCAGAGCAAACTGGGCTTAGAAAATGTCCTGGCTCCTCACAAAGTGCTTGGTTCTCTTGAAATAAATAAATCCCCAAAACACACTGTTCCCGTCAAAAGTCTTGACAATTCCTAAAACTTTGCAAGATCTGTTTATCCCTGTCCCTCTGGTGCTCTTCCAGCTGTTGGTTTCAAAGGAAACCTCTTAAAAGAGACCGGCATTAGAGAGTTTTGCTGTCCTAACTTTTCCTGGTGGAAGAGGTCCCATCCATACTGACCCCATCCATAGGGCTCCTTTCCCAGTAGTGGCTGAAGGCAAAGCCACAGCCTGTCACACCAGCCCTCCACAAACTCAGGCACAGGGTGGACAAACAGCCTGTGGGGAGGAGAGGAACTTCCAGCTGTGGCTGTGGCAGCACAGGGTACAGCACTTCCAGAAGAGGCTGCTGAAAAAATGTCATTTTCCCTCTCAGTCTTAAAAACCATCTTCAGCAGGACCTGAACCACGCAAAGTCCATGCCTGGATGGGTTGCTCCTGAGGTTTTGCAGCCCTCTGAGCAGTTGTTTGCCTGAGAGGTGTCCATGGAGTTGGCAATAGGGTGCTTTAAAACCCCTGCAGACTTTCCCAGCTCCTGAATATTGGTGCGGGTGAGATCCCTGTTCCTCTTCCAAGCGATTCCTGAAGCTTGGTGCTCTGGATCTGTCCCTGCCTGCGGAGGCTGGAGAACAGTGTTGGTTCACAGGGGGTCAGTTTACCTGCCATTCTCAGGTTTTGTTTATCCTGTAACCCTGAACTCCTCTTTTTCTGTGCTGGCTCATGTTAATCTGTGAGGGAAGGTGTCCAAGTGCCTGAGCTGGGGAGATCCCCCATGTTTCAAGGTTCAGAGTCAGGCTTTTATCTGGTGAAAGGAAGTGTACAAGTTCAGTAATTCTAGCTTGCTTTAAGGCAGCTTGACAAGTTTGAATTCATTTTTGTGTTGGCTAATGCTTTAAACCCTTTGGTTCAGTGCACTGGGCTCACTGCACAGCCCCACCTGAGCATACCCATAGCATAGATTCCCTTTCTGCCTCAGCAGAGCAGTTCTTGTTCTCTTCCTTGCTTTTGCAGCTGCTCTGCTGTCCTTGAGTAAGACCCAGGGGCCAGAAAACATGCAAGTGTGACACAGTGGAAGCTCAAATATGCAGTATTTCAAGATCTCGACTGACTGATGCACGTTCTGTGTCTGTTCTGTGCCTAAAATAGAGGTGTTGCTGATGTCTGAGATGGTGTGTCAGGGTCTGGGTAGAAGAGACCTTTCACAGTGAGAGTAACTTCTGTTTCACAAAAAAACCCAACAGCTTTTGTGTTCCTTTCTCTTCTTGAGGTGCCGCTGCAGCCATAGTTTGTATTGGGATTTCTGAGCTGGTGGAAATGTGCAGAAGCACTTCCCTGGTTTTGTGTGAGGCTCTGCCACTTTCTACTCTTTATTGAGCTGCTTAATGGGAAGCTGTGGGAGATATGTAGGAAGAAAGGGAGAGGGAAGCTCTAGGGTGTAGCAGTCCTTCACACCTGCACACGTGGTCCGACGGAGGCTGAAGGGACAAGGAAAGCTGTGAGGTTTCCCACTGTGCCTGCCTTCCCCTCGAGCCCAGGGACTCACCTGTGTGGTGATTCCCACCCAAAGCAGGGAGTCTGTGCAGACCAGGCCAAACAGGGCCACTTGTCTGGCCAGATCAGCATCCTCTTGTTGATGGGACATGCAATCTCCATGTGCAGAGCTGTGGAGAAAAGGCTGATCCAAGGCAATGTTAAATAACCTGGATCTGAGCGCCTGTTCCATGGACTGCTTTTGTTTTGGAAAGGACGACTTTTCCTGCCAGGTCTTCTTTTACTAAAAAGGAAAGTAAAAAGAGCTAATTTGAGGCTGGCACAGGCTGTTGTAAACAGAATTTCTCAGTCTAATTGGTTGCATTTCTAAGAGGAATAAGAGAAGATCTGTTTTTGCCTCAAGGATCTCCTGGCCCAACACCACACGCTAACGTGCAGGAAGTCTTGGCTGCAGTGGGGTTCAGAGGAGACCAGGAACAGGAGCCTGGGCAGAAGTGCCATCTCTACCACAGCCCTGCTCTTTCTGCTGTTGCTGCCTTTCCTCCTTCCTCCTGGGCTTGTTTCTGTGGGGCTCCTTTTCCTGACAGCCATCAGGAACCTGCCTGATGTCATTAGTGGGTGAAAGAAGAAGGCCCTTGGCTGATCACAAGACTGCATTCCTGTTTGTGGGCAAGTCTCTTCTTTCTCCTGCACTGCTGCTGCTGTGAGGAGTGATGGGCTCTCAGTGCAACTTCCTTTTGGTGCTGCTGTCTCTGTGAGCTCTCCACAAACTTTGCAGACCTGTGAGAGGGCTGTCCAGTGGTTTTCTTTTTTCCTCCCAGATGTTTCAGCTGTTTAATTTCTATTTACAGTCTTCCTGTTTTGCCATTGTATTTAAAGCTTGGGCTGCAGGTCAGTGCTGTACAAAGAATTGGAGTTTTCACTTGGTTTGGTGGCGTATCTCTGCTTATCTTTTATGTGTCTGTTCTGAGGTTGAATTTTGGGGCTATGCCATGATGCTGGTGGAAATAATTGGTCTCTGATTTAAGACTGGGCTTTTTTAAGGCTTGCTCTCAGGGCTGAGTGTGCCCCTAATCTGTGTTGTGCCATGGTCAGCACAAGAGCAAGGGCAATCCCTGGAGCAGACCAGGTGGGAAGGGAGGTCTGGTCACACACACCTGCCTCTGCCTTGGGAATTCAGGATGGTCCTTCCTGGTCAGAAAGAGGGGTCTGACAGATCTGGTGGCAATGGTGACATCCCCAGCCACTCAGAACTCCCAGCACTGGAAATCGTGACAGCCACACTTCCTCTGCGCTCACGAAGGCGATGCCTGTGCTGAGTCAGGGGCACGAGGGTCATTGTCACGTGGCTGCAGGGAGCAGGAGTGCTCTCTCTGCCAGCAGTGCCCCCTTGTCCCCTGCCCCTTGTGCAGGGCTTTCGCTGGGAGTCTCAACTGGAGAAGGCCAGTCTGAAGGAGCTTTTTAAGTGTGTGTTGCTGTTACATTTGCTGTTAGTCTTGCATGGATTCCTGTTTATGAGAAGCTGGAAAGCAGTCCTTTGGTAAGCGTTGCTGGGTGGGCTGGTGGAGAGGGAAGGGGTGCTCCAGGGTTCCAGTTGGCACCGTGATGGTGTTGTGAGGAACGAGGGGATCTCATTGCTGCAGGGGTGGTTTGGCTCCAAACCACTGCCTGTCGTCCCTGCTGGTGTTCAGCTGAGACAGCCTGGACCTTGCTGTGGGCTGGGAAGGCTTCTCTGCCTGCACCCTGCTGAGCTCCCTTTGAATGGAGCCTGGCAGCGGTGCCAGTGTCGGGCGGAGGGTGACTGGTGGCACTGCACGTTTGTCACGCAATTCCTCTTCGACTCCCTCACCGCCGCTTCTTTTCCTGCACGTGCTGCAAACCAGAGGTTCCACCTGCAGCTCCTGTGCGTATCTGCAGCTGTCCAAAGGGTGCTGATGCTTGGGAAAGCTCTGGGTGTTTTCATAGCTCGGGGGCAGCTCTGGGGGTGCAGCCCCTGTGCCAGCTGTGCCAGGACAGGCAGTGTCTGCAGGGTGTGTGGGGATCCTGGAGATCCCTCTCTGCTCTGTTGGGCTGGAATCAGGCGCTCCTTGGTGCTCTGGCTGGTGCTGGGGATCGATTGCCAGAGGTGGGAGCAGTGAGCAGCCCCGGGCTGTGCTTGCTCAGCGGTTTTCCTTCCCCTTCCCCTCTCGGCAAGGCTGACACTGCACGTTGGGGTGTGCTGGTGGTGCCACAGGGCAGAGTCAGGCACAGAACTTGGTCCCTCGTTTCTGGGGCAGGAGTCACGGGCTGCAGTCCTGGTTTGGGACTGGGAAGTCCAGTTGTCCTGAGGTACTTGGAACTCATCACAGATATTACATTAAAAAACAGGCTACTTCAATCTCACAAAGAGCCAACTTCCTGCCCAGACTGCCAGCTTAGCTTCAGAGCCAAGGCTTTTGGTCACTAGGAGATCCCACAATGGGACTTCCAGAAGGGGAAACCTCTCAGCCACGTTTTGTGATTGTGGTGCTGTGTCCCAGGGTGCTTTTGGTGGCATCTGATGCAAGGAAGGAGAACAGATCTCTTCACCTTGCTGACCACTTGACTTTCATCACTCCCCACCCTGTCTTGTTTGTTGTAATACTGTTTCTATGTATGTTTAAATATTTTTAACCCTGTGACCTTATAGCACCTTTAGTCTGTATGGAAATCCTGGGGGATTTGAGGGAGCCGGGCACTGAGAGTGTTTCCAGTCCTTTTTTTTCCAAGGTGTGCATGAGAATGAGGAATACATTTCATTTAATATGAGGATGAAGTACATCTGTTTGCTCCCACTGAGATGTGCACAGAAGGTCCCTGATGATTTGAATGATTGTGAGCTGCCATGTATCAAGCAAATCCACACATTTAGGGGCTGAAAAGCTGTGCTAATACACAGCATCGCTTGATTGCAATCTTTCAAAATGTTGTGACTTTCCTGTGTGATGTAAATGCTCACATCTCACTGAGACTGATTGCTGTGTGCATAAACAGGGATCCAGGAACTGGAGCTACCATTAAAAAGAACCCCAGAGATATGAACATCTTGTCTCACCTTGATTGAAGATAAAATAAACACTGTGGATAATATGACCACCCTTGAAACCGTTGTCAGGGAGAGTTTTACTTCTGCATCATAAATTTCCTTTTACTTTTAAAAACCTAGTTTGATTCTACCAAGACCCCTCCAGAGACTGCAGGATTCCCAGGACAGCTAAATTTCAAGAGTCAGGTTTCTTTTCACTGGAAGTTAGAAAAAGACATGGATTTGAAAATGAGTTCCTGTGAACTTCTGGAAAATAGTTGTTGCAGCCAACTAGGTGAGATAAATGGAGGAATAATCTTTCTGTTCTGGGTGAAGCGAGTTCAACAGCTCCTGAGTTATGACAACCCTGTAAAAAAGAGAAATGAGGCCTAATTTCTCATCCTTTGCCTTTCCATTGCTATGTTTAAGCAAACTTTTTCCTGAGGGTAGGTGTGGTGAAGGGAAAGCAAAAAGAAGAATCTGTAGCTGGCATATAAGGCTTGAATAACCAAATGTCCAGGGCCGGAGGGAGCCCATCACCAAAATTAGAGCAGCTCTTGTGCCTTGTTCCATCACTAGGCCATGTTTCCTCCCAGGGTTAGAGGTCAGCATGGAAACTTTGTTCTGTGGAGATTGTGAATGAAGAGAGGAGAGCACGCCAGGCTCTGCTCCGTGCACCAGAGCCATAAACTTCCTGGAATGTTCCCTTCCCTGGCTGTGGGCAGTGAGTGGGTGGCCTGGCTGCAGCTGCAGGGTTCCCCTTTGAAGCACTGGAGAGGTGCAGAGTGGTCAAGGCGAGGAGATAGCACAGCTTCCACCCCCACATCCATGCAGGCAGCATTCCTGGGAGCTGCCTCCCTGAGGATGCCTCTCTCCAGGGCAGCACTGCTTGGGAGAGCAGACCACCTCTGGAGGCTTGAGAAAGCCAAACCCCTCTCCTCTGGGAGCTGAAGTTCTGCTGCTTTGAGCACAGTGATGAATTTTGGCTGGAGACAAAGCCCTCACCTGGCTCGGGAGAGCACAGGCTCATTCTTGCCCTCATTCTCTGCCCACACAGGGCAGCTCATGAATATCCATGTGTGAGCTGTCTGGAGCTGGGAATTGCTGTGGGCTGGCTGCTGCTCACCACAGGTGTGTCTGCTTTGGGACTCTGCTCCACAGGCAGTTGGTGACAAGGGAGGCTGCTGTGCCCTGTGCAAGGGGCCTTTCCCAGGGCTCAGCTGCTGCTGGGTTTGGTGCTCAGAGGAGAAGGAGGTGCAGCTCCTGCCCAAAACCAGCTCAGCGTGGTCTCCATCAGTCTTGTTTTTATTCATGACTTCCTCTGAGCCAAAGTTTGTCGTTGCCTTATGTGCCTGGGGATTTTCAGGGATAGTGGGTGAAAGGCTGTTCTGAGGAGAGTCTTACTAACATGGCCATCACTGCCTTGTGTGAGGGGAATTGTCCACCCTTGTGTAATTCGGGCAATGAAACTGCTACAGAAAAAACCAACCCACCTTGCAGTGTGGGGGATACTTACTCCTGTCTGTGGCTGGGCACTGATTCCTCCATCTCTTTGCAGAGTTGAGCTGTGCACAGGCAGCAGTTGAAGCTCCCTGGGAATCATGGACCACTGGCCCTCAGGGCTTCTTTTCCCTGAGATGTGATGGGCAAGTCAAGTGATGAGTGAGACAGTGTAGTGGTTTTAGTTTGCTGTCCTCACACGGCACCAATTTGATGTAATGGGTTGTGCGCTCTGGCTGAACACCAGTGCACCCACTAAACTTACTTACTCATTTTCCTGCTGTGAGATAAGGATTAGGAGAAAAGCAAAGCAGGCCCAAAACTTTAAAAGGTATAAAGAAAGTTTTATTAACAGAACTAAAAGAAGAATAATAAGAACCAGAATAAACCTTCAGACACTTCTCTTCCTCCCCACCTCATCTTTTCCTTCCCGCCAACAACATAAAAAGACAAAACCTGGGACTTCCAGTTGGTTTAGCACCTCGAAAATAGTCTTTCTTCAGTTCACTTAGGGAGAGGAGTCTCTCTTGCCATGCCATGGAGACTTTTCCACAAGAAAACAGTTCTCTCATGGCTTCATATCACAGCGAATCAGCCGCCCAGAAAGGAAATCTGTTCGCAGTGTGAGAGTCCCTTCCCTCGACATTCAGTTCTTCCCACAGCTGCTTTTGAGGGCTCATCTCTGGCTAATGGAGTACTATTTTAAGGATGAGCTGTTCTAGTATAAAAGCAAAGGGTCTTCTCTTTTTTCTCTGGAAGCAAGGTTTCTCTTCCTCTATCTCTGTAGCAAAGGTTCTCTTCTCCTGTCTCTGGGAGCAAAAATTCTCTTCTGTCCCTGGGGCAAAGGTTTTCTTCTTCTGTCTCTGTGGCAAAGGTTCCTCATCTCTCTTTCATCTCTGTTCAGGCTTCTCATAGATCACAGCTAGTTCAACATCTGCTTGTTTCAGCACGGATACCTTTGCTCAGGCTGTAGTTAGAATGCTGCATCCCCCCAACTGCATTCATGAGTTACAAGGAATAGTCCATCACCATGGCCCCCTGTTACCTGTTCAGAAGCTGGAAGCAAAAGGAAGTTTCCCAGCCTTCTCCTTTCTCAAATGGAATCATAGAGGCCTATTCAGCTTCTTAAGTGGCTAAACAGAGTGTCCATCTTAGAACTAGCCAGCTAATTGGTTCTCTCAGGCCTGAAAGAAGCTGTCAAGTTCCTTACAAGAAAAATCACTTTTCAAACCATGACAGATGGCAAGAACCAAAACCCCAAAACTCTGTGAAGTGAAGGGTTGCCTGGCAGGTTTTGGCTGAGATTCCTACAGATGAAATGGGGTGGCAGAGGGGAAGAGGAGAAAGGCTTGTAACTAAAATTTCTGGGCTTTCATCAGGAATAAAAGCAATAAACTATAAACATTTTTCCCCCACCAGCATATTCCCCTGGTGTTGGTTGCCAGACCAGCTCCTTGGTGATTTACTGGAACCAGATAAGGAGGAGGAAAGGGATTCTCCTGGGAGCTGTGCCTTTTTGGCAACTAAGCCCCTGTTGTGGAGGCTTTAACTATGTTTAGTCTACAGTTGTACAGAAGTAACATCCAGCTCTTGCTTGGCTCCAAGATCCAGCAATGGGAAGCCTGTTTGCAAGGAGGGAGGACAGGGTGACCTGCCCGATGGAGAGGAATGTGCAATTTGCTTGTCTGCAGTCAAATCACTTCTGTTTCTCTTCCAACACCCTGCCTTGGTGTCTTCTCTGGGGACCCTAAAGGGAAGCTTTGCAGTGGCGTTTTAGTGCCCTTTGTAATGCAGTTACTTGCCAAGTTCTCCACCAAATGAAACATCTTGTGGGCTTGAGCACTAATTGGCTGGCCAGAGTACCCGCCCAGGGTCACTGCCAGGTGGCTGTGGACTTCTCCCTGTGCTCCACAGGGTGCTTTTTATAGCTGGTGGCTTGTGGCACAGGGCTGTGTGTTGTCTGGAGCTGAACTTCCCTTGTGGGAGGTAACAACAAGAGGTTGTTCTTTGCTGGAGGTTGTACCTGGTCTCCCTCATTAGTGCTCCCTAAGCATCACCTTCCCTTTTCTTCCCAGCTCCTGAATGTTTTAGCATAACCTTCAACTTCAGTCACTTTTATTTCTCAGCTGTGGCACGTATCCTTTCCCTCCTGTGGCACCAGCACAGCTCTGAGTCACTTTTTTGGGTACAAGTTCAAATGTCCATGGTCTCCTGTGCTGGCAGGATGCCCAAGTACAAGGAGAGAGTCACTTTGCCCTTCCAAATCAAGTTTTGAGTTAATTATCTGTTTACTTGGATAGAGTGTGTCCTTGCGTGGAGGGAAGATAATCTTGCCATCTGGATTAGGGTCAGAGAAGTTCAGAGCTTTGGCACGGCAGTGGGAGGAAGGGAGGGAGTGATGGGTGGCTCCCCAGGGGAAGGACAGGGGCCATAGGGCTGCTTGGGTATTTGAGGGCTGGGTGTTCCTCCTCGTGCTACCACAGACTCTGGGTATGGCTGTGGGCAAGTCTCAAGTCACTTAAACTCTGCCTTGGTAAGTGTAAAGGAGCAGTTCAAGGAGATGGAAGTTAAACTGGGAGAGATCATGGAGGGGACTGGGAAACCAGAGGCCCAGAAAGAGATGGATAGTAAATGCAATCTGCAGTGGAGTAAATCAGAAGTATTCATCATTTGTGTTGTAACACCCTGTTGTGGGGGTGCTCGCGGCAGTTGGTGCCACAGTCCTGCTCTGTGATTTATCAGCACAGCAGTGGGGCCAGGGCATCCTGTCACCTTGTGGGAAGGAGGGAGGAAGCCCCAGATCTGTGGGGTCTTCCCCCAGTAACACCTCAGGGGCTCTGTGGTGAGTAAGGGCTTTAGGAAAGGCTGGCCATGAGTCCCTGTTGAGTTTTGCTGGGGCATCAGTAGGAGCCTGGTTGGGCTCCCTGGCTGGAGTGTGGGGCTGCTCTGATGCTGCTGGCAGAGGGCGAGCAGAAATCACTTCAGATGGATCAGCATGGATACAACAGGAAGGGAGAAGCTTGATGGGACACCTTGGGGTGTAGAAGAACCTCAGTGTTGTGATGCAAGGCCTCTATCCAAAGAGTTGTTGAGCAGCCTTGTGCTCCTAAGACTAAATGTAAAGCAAAAAAGCATTTTCTGGATGTTCTTTAATGCTGTCCCATGTGGCTGCTGATGCTCATTGTTTTTCCTTGCTCACAGTGCCTCTGACTGCCATGGGGGAACCCAGCATGGACCCAACCATGTCTGCTCCCGACAGCACTGCGCAGCAGGACTCTCTCTTCAGCATGATGGACGTGTTCCTCATCTCCCTCATCACTGGACTTTTTACCTACTGGTTCTTCTTCCGCAAGAAAAAGGAGGAAGTGCCCGACCTCCCCAAAATGCAATCAGTGTAAGTAACAACTCTCAGGCTGCGTGGCACCAGTGGAGCCTTTCTCTCTTGCTCATGGTGGGTTCTGGGAGGCTCAGCTGGATTGTGGGCGGTCGGTGAGGGGGCGTTTCTCTGCCCTGAGCTGCTGTGTGTTCTGCTCACAATGCAGAAATCCCGGTGGAAGAGCCAGGCTGCAGTTCTGCCTTACCCCACCGTGTGGCCCAAATCGGGAATTGGCCTTTCCCAGGCAAGGCAGGAAAGCCTCTGGCTGTACTTCAAAACTCTTAAGGATTGCATTCTCGGTGTTTTCTGATAAAAGGCACATTTAGGTAAATCTGCAGAAAGGTAGACTTGCTCCTAAACAGGTTTCTATTGGAGATTCAGGTTTCTATTGGAGATTTTATCTACCCTTAGCTAGGAAGGAACGGAATAGTCTTGGGGAGCTGGGAGATAGTTCCTGGGATGAGCTGCTTGGCAGCTCCTGTAAAACTTGATTGGCTTTTGATGCCAGGTTACCACAGCAGCAGGAGACTGGATTTGGAGAGGAAGAGCTTTGTTCCACCCTATCTCCTGCAGAGGGCTTAGGATCAGGAGCGAGCCACACTGGTGGAGATCTGGGTGCATTTTGCTCCTTGTCTCAGTCACATTCCAAGCTTAACATCAGTTTTCTGCCGGACCTTTTAGCTCATTCTTTGTTTCTGGCATTGCAGGAGGTTGGAAAGTACATTTTCTGGCTGGGAGGGTTCTAAAGGGCAGCAGTGTCCCTGGCTGTGGTACCTTGTGCAGATGGGTGCACACGTGGCTGGCAGCAGCCCAGCTGCCTGTGCCTGCTCAGCCTTACCTTGGGAATGTGTTCTGTTGGATTGCTGGCATGCTTTCCCTCCCATGCCTGCCAGCCAGGGCTGTGTGTGTCTGTGCACGTGGTCGCCTCTGGAGATTGTAAGGAGAATGGCTGTGCTGCAGTGACAGCTGAGCTGGCTGGGCAAAGGGCAATGTCCATCTGAAATTGGATCCTGGCATGGCACAGCCTGGGCTCCCATGCTCCCCATCCTTGTGACTGATTCCACCTACAGCCCATCATGTGCAGCTCTTGCAGAGGCTGTGGTGACCTTGCAGAGAGGCTTTGACTTCTGGTTGTGTGTTACCACCTTGTGCTGCTGCAGGGCCTCAGCACGTGGGCTTCCACCCCAGCCTGGCTGCAGGTCCTGGCTCTGAGCTGCCTCACAGGCACTTTGTTTCCTCTGTGGGGTCTGTGCTGCCCTCTCTGTCTCTGTGAGCAGCTGTTCCTTGTGGGAGGTGTGGAACAGCAGCACCTCCTGTCCCCGATAACCAGAGAGGCGAGGTTGTTCTGCAAGTTATCTGACACAATTGTACTTTGGAAAAGTGTCAGCCAGGCAGGTGCAGAGTGACAGGAGGCTGTGAAGTGGTTTTTCTCTGTGCCCTGCTGCAGCCCTGCTGTGGTCATTGCATCAAGCTGGTCCAAGGGCAGTGTGACCCTAAAAGCCAAGGCTGTGGCTGGTGGCACATCCATCCTTCAGGACAGAGACAGTGACTTCCTGCAGCTTTTGCAGTCAGATTTTATGCGACATCTGGAACTGGGAAGAAAATGAGTGGGAGAACAAGCTTGGTCAGCCTTGGGTTTCCTTCCCTCCTGTAATCCTTGAATCTGGGGTAGAGTTTCCTTTCTGCTGAACAAGCAAATCAACAAGAGACACGATCACACTGTCAGCCCGGGCCTGTGACTGGCAGGTGGGCCCCTGGGCAGGCAGGGAAGCTGTCCCAGACCTGTGGAGGCAGAGAGGCTTCAGTGGGGCTGTCTCTGGCTGGAGTGGAGAGCCTTGACCTTTAGAGGGGTTGCATTTCTTCAGCTTGTTCTCTGCAGCTCTGCCTTGACTCACCAAAGCGTCCTGAAGTGCTTTATCTGATGACACTGGGTGATGGTTTGTGTTGTGTCACTTTGGCCCCCCAACTTCAGCCTCAGAATACTGGAGGATGAAGGTGCTGAATAACAATTCAGACACATCACAATGGCTTTAGTGATTTGTTTGCAGTGCTGAAGAGTGCAAGCAGGCTCTCTGACCTAAACACAGCATCCAGCACCTCAGTGCCCTTCTGGGGTTTTTGGGAGCAGCACACCTTCGTAAAAACATGTCAGCTCAGCAGGGTCTGCAGAGGAAGTGCCACTGCTGTTACTGCCCTTGGTTGTGGAAGAGCAGATGCGTGGTTGAAATGCCCTTTTCTATATGGCAGCTGAGCTGGGTTCTCTCAGCGTGGCCTGGGGAATGGTTATGATGTTGCCCCAGCAATGCATCTCCAGGTTCAGCCACAGCTCAGTGAGGGATCAGGCTGCTGGTCTTCATCCTTAAGCCAAGTGGAGCTGTCTTCCTGCCCGAAGTGCCCATAGAAGGGACAGAACCCAGCACGTGAGATGGTTTCCTGCATATGAGGTGTCCTGTACCTGTGACGTGTAACGGGGGTGTGTGGGCCAGGCTGGGATCCCACTGATTGAGCACTGCTGGTGTTTTGACCATTTTCAGACTTAATTAAAACCACCAGAGCAGCCCTCCCTGCTGCCTGCTCTGCAGATGTCATTAAGGAGAGCAGCTCTGGATCGTCACGCAGCCACGGCCACCGCGCTTCCTCGCATGGCCATTGCCGCAGAACGCAGGAATTTATTTTTATTCTTTGGCTGCTCCTCCTCTGGAAGTTTCTCAATCACAGATTTCTTTCCCTTCTCCTGTCCTCACTCTGCAGACAGTCATCCTGGGGAGATGCAGGCAGGACAGCCATTGGTATGCTGAGTGTCACCCTCTCCCTTCTCCCCCCTCTTTGGCATTGTTTGGGACAGAAATTGCCTTATCTCTATTCTGCAGCTCTGCAAAAATCCATTCCCTGGTACTTGTAGGGCTTCCTGTGGCAGGAATTGCTCCAAGTCCTTCGCCTGATTAGCTCTCTGCTGCCTGTGTGTGTGAGAGAGACCATCTCTAATTTAATTTAATAAGATCCTGAGGAAAACAAACTCCTTTGAGCTGCCTCTGTAATGGCACTGCCATAGTTACCCAAAGCATTGCTCACGCAATGTCTGGAATCATTTCATTCAGCAGCAACATCAAGCTGGGTTTTTTTTATTATTTTTTTTAAGAATATATATAAAAGCAGCTGTGATATAAACAGTTTCCAAGGGAACAAGGCTGGGGGAGGGTTTTGTGTCCCGTCCCCCTGCTCCGTGCGGATGGGAGAGGGACGTGTGCTGCGGAGGATCCTGGGAGGTTTCATTCTCCACTCCTAATTCCTTTCTGCCACTGCTGCCAGATGTTGCAGTTTCTCAGGACTGCGCAGATCCACTCAGTAACTTCCAAAGCCCCACCACGAGGATCAGGATCGGAGTGGACAGGACCACTCCTGCTATGACCCGTGCCGGGACCTTTTGTGCCGGCTCTCTTCTCCTCAACAAAAGGCTGACGCTTGGTTTAAATGCCCAGGAGGAGCAGAATGGAAAGGCCTGTGTGCGTGTGGCTCCAGAGCTAAGTTAGATCCGTCCCCCCAGAGCTCCCCTTGCAGACACACGGCCGCCCTGGACTCTTTGTCTGCCTTCTCCCTGCCCTGCCATGGGCTGTGTGTACTCGGCCCCGCGGGAAGAGCCGGCCGTGGCCAGGTGAGTTAC
Source organism: Picathartes gymnocephalus (assembly GCA_013390045.1). Classification (NCBI taxonomy): domain Eukaryota; kingdom Metazoa; phylum Chordata; class Aves; order Passeriformes; family Picathartidae; genus Picathartes; species Picathartes gymnocephalus. Next base: position 400,058 of record WEKY01032821.1, read on the forward strand.
TCTGCCCGACGGGCTGGTGGGATCCTTCCAGCTCCAGAGCTGGGTGGAGTGGGTGCCTCCTCCCTCTGCAGCAGGAGGAGAAGGAAGGGGAGAGGCTCTGCTTGGAAGCAGGCTGCTCCAGAGGAGACCCTGCTGTCGGTGCTCGGTTTCTCTGCAGCGTCCTCACTTCTGGATGTATCTGTGCTTTCAGTAGGAAAGCCATGGGAGCAGGAGCTTTCTGAAGGAGAGGTGTTCAGCTGAGACAGACTTTGGTATTGTTGCTGAGCTGCTGGGAGCTTCCTCCCCTGTCCTTTCTTTCTCCCGAAACCAAGGTGACAGAGAGCCCTGGGAGTTGTTTGTGCTGTGGGCTCTCCCCAAGGGTGGGAGAGCTGTACAAGCTACAGACTCACTCTGACAGTGGGGTTAATCCCCTTCCCTCCACCCTGTGCTTCTTGTAGTGCTTGTAGCTGCTACCCTCAGCTGTCTAAGCTGTAAGAGCAGTCCTTGCTGAGGACAAACTTCCAAGTTTCCCTGGCAGAGCAGTGAAAATGAGTGTATTTTCTGCCTTTGGTGGTTGTGTGTTTTCACTGCTCAGATTTTCAGGCCACCCTGATGAAGCAATTTCAGGGAGTTGTGTAGTCTTTTTTCCAAAGCCAGGCTCATTATTTCTTCTGTATCTGAGCCACAGCCTGTTCTCCACCACTCACTTCAGTGCAGGGTTTCCTGCTTTGAAAATGGACGAGCTCCATGTGCTGCACCCTTTTCTCTTCCAAAGGGAGCTTGCTGAAAGGATCTAAAAACTTTTATTTTTCTCCTCCTTTAAAAGCGTTTTGTTTAGTAGTTGACTCGACAGTTGTTGTACTTAGATCTCATTTGCAGAGGGCAGGAATTAAAGAAGTTCACCAAGGAGCCAAAAACTAAGAGGGAACTGTGTCCGAGAGCTCTCCCGAGCCGCTGTCCTGGCTGTGGGCATGGGCAGGACTGGGGCTGCTCCCTTAAGATATTCGTGATAGCCCTGTTCCCAACAGGAGACAAATGACAACATGGGGAGAGTGTCAACTGCTGAGAGAGCCAAGCAGGGGTGTGAAGGAGCTCTCCTGGGAGCACGGCTGCCTTGGGGAGCTTTTTGGGGTCGGCTTTGCTTGTCCTTTGTGTGTGCTTTGTCTTTTGCATGAGACTGTTGGTGCTCAGAGCTGTCAGGCCCAGTTATGGAGCTCCTTGATCCCTTTGGGTAGCAAGGGGTGCCTGAAGGGATGTTTTATGAACGTCCCCCACCCTGCTGTTCTGCGTGTGTGTGCTCTCTGCAAATGCCTCGGCACATCCGCAGGGTCCCTCCCTCTGGGCTACGGAGTTGAGGAAACTGTAAGCAAGCTCTTCACATTCTCACGTGGGCTGGAGCCAAAACCATTTTTTTTTTGCCTGGAGGCTTCTCTCTTCCCACAGGAGACCCAGCCTTGCATTCTTCCGTTGTGAAATGGAACTCCCACATTCCTCTTCCCTGCTACCAAAGTTTTGGTGGGGAGGACAGCAAGGGAGCTCCTGTCCTTGCCTGGTCTGAAAAGCTCCCAGCACCTAATCTGACTTGTAGCTATGGTCACCTCTGCTTGTGAGGCTCCCAGGGTCCCCAGGGCTGGGTTGTTTTCACTCCATGACACTGAAAATCCAAAGATGTGGTAAGGATAGCAAAGCTCTTCTGGCTCCCTCCTAACAGGGCAGCCACAGCAGTGTGAATCCCTACCTCCATGTTTCTGGCTCTGCTGTGGCTTGTCCCCCTGCCAAGCTAGAGAAAACCACATCCATACAATAATGCAAATGTTCTGTGCAGGAGATCCATCCTGGACGTGGGAATGAGCTCCACAGGACCTTGGCTGGCAGTGGTTGCCTTGCTGGGAGCTCTGTGGGTCTGATCAGCTGCGTGTGTCTGCTCCACAGGGCTCTCCAGCTCTGGGGCTCATGTCTGGCATGCTGTTTTGAGGTTAAAACAATTGGTTTTTAGCCCTGTTTGACTTCAGGTTTGGGGGATGTGCCCTGGGGAGGATGGCCATGGTGGTGTGGGAAGCAGGGAGTTCTCCATTCCCTTCTTTCAAACCATGGCTTGGCCCCTGAGACTTATCTGGAGACCTGCTCTTGTGAGATCCTTTAACCTGCTCAGCTGTGAAACCTCTCAGAGCAGTTGAAAAAGGTTTCCTGCTGGGCAGGACTGAGTGCCTGGGCTTTTCCTGTGGGAGGATCCACTGATGGGAGTCGGCAGGGTCTCAGCTTTTCCCCTCTGCTCCGAGTCCCTACTCCATGGTTGTGTGCAGAAGCCCTGTGTTTGAGCAGTGGTCTTCCCTGGGACAGGTGAATAACAGTGGTCAATGGAGATTCACACCCTTTTTGGGCAGCTTTCGTGAGGTCTGGAGGCCACTTTTTCCCCACTTGCTTATTCCTGACCTCAGAAATGAATGTGCTCATCTGAAAAGAGGTTCCTCCTGTCTTTCAGAGCAGCTCCAGTGAGAGACAGCAGCTTCATCGAGAAGATGAAGAAGACGGTAAGCTGCTTGTTGTGGGAAAGTGGGGGAGCTCATGTCCATCCCAGTTTCCTCCGGAGACTGTCAGCAGGAGGAGCTGGTTTGGATATAGACACATGCCTGCTGCAGAGAGCATCCAGAGGAAGGCTGTGTGAGCAGCCGGGAATAGCTCTTTTAGTCTGTGCCTGAGAGCTGTTCTTAGAGAAGAAATTAAAGTGAAAATTAGGTGGAAAAAAAAATAATGTAATATGAGATCAAAGTCAGGAGGGAAACGGCAGAGACTTTAAAGTCATTGGCTGGCAGTTGTTTGTCTGTGTGGTTGGCTCCCAGACTGGCTGGCTGTGGAATGGGAATTGTTGTACACAGAACTGTCAGCTTTTGACTTTGCTGGTCTGGACACAAGAGGAAGCAGAGGAAGAAGCAAGGGCTGGATGCATTTTCTGTTGTACTGCAAAGTAGCTGGCTTGCAGCAGAGCAGGAGCTCTGGTGCTTAGGCACTTGCCCAGGGCCTTTGGCAAGTTCTGCATTCTCATCCAGGGTGTTTCCTGTTTCCAGGAGTCACGCTGCAACCTCGAAGTTGAGAATAAATCTGGAAGGTTTATTCTTTGCTTTGGGTTTTAGTCTGACCTGAGTCTCCCCTCTGAGAGTGGCAAGAGTCATGTTCTCATTAACAGCTCAGCCTTGAGTTTTCTGCCAAACCCTTGGAGTCCTGCACAAGCGCAGACTCCTGGTTGCCTTTAGGTTGCAGTCCAGGATTCCTGATCCCAGGCATTTCCTTTGTCTGTGCTTCATCCATGCATTTGCCAAATGACTAATCACCATTTAAAAGGGATTTTTCTTTTTCCCCAGGGCCGAAATATAGTGGTTTTCTATGGTTCCCAGACGGGCACAGCAGAGGAGTTTGCCAATCGCCTCTCCAAAGATGCCCATCGCTATGGCCTCCGGGGTATGGCAGCAGATCCAGAGGAGTATGACCTGGTAATTTAGCCCTGAACAGCCTTGGGGTAGTGACAATCTTCCAGTGCCCCCTAAAAAAATCCAGTGACCCTGGCCAAGGGACAGTTGTGTCTTTAGGGAAGAGAAGATCAGCCTGAGAGATGCAGATCCAGGCTCGGTCCTTGCCATTCTACATTCTCCTGGTCCCTTAAAGCCTTATATGGGAAATCCCATTGCTTTTCTGGTGGGGTAGAAATATTGAATTGCAGTCCAGTGAGGGTGGTTGGCTTTATTTTCCCTGCCATTTTGGGTGGGTTTGGCCTTTCCCAGCCCCTTCTGTAAACGCGTGGTGCTGTTCACACACCTGCACTGTGGGAATAGGAACTGCCCGACAGCCACATCGTGGGATCCGTGAAGATTCCTTCTTTCCTCTCGTTGCAGTCGGACCTGAGTCGCCTCTCTGAGATTGACAAGTCCTTGGCTGTGTTCTGCATGGCCACCTATGGAGAGGGGGATCCCACGGATAATGCCCAGGATTTCTATGACTGGCTGCAGGAGGCCGACGCCGACCTCTCGGGTCTCCGGTTTGCGGTAAGTGGCCCCGTTCCAGTTTTTGTGTTGCATTTGGGCAGGAAGGCCAGGAACCCTCCAGTGTGGCTTGGGGGAAGGCCCAACACCATGTCTGTGCCTTGCACACCTTGTGTGGGATGTTGTCCCTGCTGTCTTCCTGCCCAGGGTTTGTGGACACTTGGCCAAGGTACATCTGGAGCCTTTAAATGCAAATGTCAGAGTTCTCTCTCCACTCCCTAAATCATGAGGGTTTGCTGGTATGAGCAGCCCCAAACAGCCCTGCAGGCACTGAGTACAAGTCTGTAAATGAGCTACAGGCTGCTGCTGCTCTTCAGAAGCTAATTGAGCAGCCTGGGGCCAAATCTTCTCCCACAAATTAAATCACTTGAAGGAGTGTGTAGCTCTCTTCCCGTGCTGAGCCGAATAACTGGCTGAGAAACAACCGCCTCACCTACACCCTGGCCAAATTCCTTAGGCAGCATAATAATTGCAAATGAGGGTAAAATCCACTGGTGGAGGTGTGAGGCTGCTCTGTGTGAAGCAGTGAGCAAACATTCACTGTGTGGTTTGTGGGTCTCCAGGCAGTCCAGGTTCTCACTGGTCCCACGAGCAGGAGCTCTTGGAAGTGAAGCCATGCTCAGGGGAGGTGCTGGTGCCTCCTGACCACACACTCTCCAGTGGCAGAGTTTTCCTCAAGAGCTGATGGGGGCCTGGGAGAGGTCTCACTGTCTTTCTGCAGCATCCTTGGCTGGGTGATAATGGATTCAGAAAGTCCACCTCCTACTTTTGCATGCTCATGAGCATTCCCTTCCAGGTCTTTGGGCTGGGGAACAAGACTTACGAGCACTTCAACGCCATGGGGAAGTACGTGGACAAGAGACTGGAGGAACTTGGAGCCCAGCGCATCTTTGAGCTTGGGCTGGGAGATGACGATGGCAAGTGAGTGCCTTGGGCTGAGGAGCTGACCAGAGCTGCCTGAAAGCATCTTGGGAGGGACCTTGGCAGGGAATTGGCTCTGCTACCAAGACAGGGCTACTCCACAGGGCTCGTTGTTGGGGTTGACATGTTTTAAGCGTGTGTGTGTCTGCAGTCTCTCCCACAATCAGATCCCTGTGCACAGGGAGTATCCTGAGGGATCCTGTGTCTGGGAAATCCCACATCAACTTTAAATGCCCATGGTTACCCACTGGAGCAGGCTTTACAGCCTCCTCTGCGTTTGCCCTGCTGCAGCCTGTGTGGATAAACTCACCCATCCCAGTGAAGGAGGCAGATTAATCTCCTTGGCAGGTGTTTTCTGGTGGCAGGCAGCAATTTTCCAACTTGGACAATTTTTTTTTTTTTTTTTTTTTTTTTTTTTTAAATTCTTTTTTTACCTCTCTGTGCTCTCCTGAGCACCTTAGGACATTACATCAACCTGTGGCTCTACCTCTAAGGTCTGCAAGGCCTTGTGGGAGGGATATGCCATGCGTGAAAGGCTCTAAGCCCAGAAAAATAAACAGTGCCATGGTGGAATCATGACCTTTTAGGAAGGTCACCTCATGCCAGGAGTGGGCAACGGGGAGCTGAGCTTTTTAAAGACTGAGCCTAGATAACAAAGGCTTCCTTGGCAGTCCTGGTGGAGGGAGGGGTGTCTGGTGTAGCAGCAGCTCCCACTCAGTGCTCTGCAGGCACTTTGCTGGTGATCTGTGGACATGTGGAGCTACCAAAAGTGCCTGGATCTAAGGCCAATGCCTTTTCCCACAGTGATGGGAGGAGAACCATAGGGATCTCAGATGGCTCCTCTGGGAATGGGGCTGGGTTATTGACTCTTTCTTCTGCCCTGGCTAGCCTGGAAGAAGACTTCATCACCTGGAGAGAGCAGTTCTGGCCAGCGGTGTGTGAGCACTTCGGGGTGGAGGCTACAGGAGAAGAGTCCAGGTGGGTTTGGGAGCAGCTCCTCTTGGGTGTCAGAGACTGGCCACCTCTGACTGGTGGCTGTGCCATCAGCCCTGGGCTGCTGTTCCCTTTTCCCTGCACTGCCTCCCCTTCCAGGCTTGAGGAGGGAGGGCACGAATGAAGTAGAGCAGGGAGTGGGGCTGTTTGGCCTGAGCTTGCTGTGGTGTGAGTTTGAGCCCAGCTCTGGATTCCTGTTCTGAGTGGGGAGGTGATGGGTTTGGTTCCTTGGGGATGGCTGTGCTGGTTATGAGGCTCCAGGGAGGCTGAGGGTCCCCTTGCTTTGGGCTTTCTGCTGACTCTGCCTGGTCCCTCCTGTCTCAAAAGGGGCAAAGGGCTGGAATTTGCACTTGTTTTTGAGCTGCAGCAAATCCAGCAAAGGAGATGATGGTTCCAGCTGTTCCTTGTGGGTTCCAGTTTGACTTTTTTCTCTTTTCTCTCCCCTTTCCCCCTCCAGCATCCGGCAGTACGAGCTGGTGGTGCACACAGATGTGAACATGAACAAAGTCTACACGGGGGAGATGGGCCGACTCAAGAGCTACGAGAACCAGAAGCCGTGAGTGCCAAACCCCCTGGACAGGGTGTACATGGGGCAGATCTTGGCTGGTGGCTCTTTGATGTTCCTAACAGCACCTCCTGTGCAGGCAGTGCCATTCCTGCAGCACAGCAGGTCTCTGCCCAAGAGAAATGGGCTCAGATCTCCACTGGGACTCTGAGATTCCCCAGTTAATCAATCATTCGTGGTGAGGAGATGGCTGTGGTCACGTGTGCTGTTTGGCTGGTACATCCACAGCATCTGTCCTGAGCCTTTCCTTGCCTGCAGTGGCCAATGCACGATGGCTGCTGGCAGCATTGCTGTGGGGAGATGAGCTTTAAACATTAATTCCAGCCAGAAATATTTCTTTGAAATGTGACAGTCCCTCCAGTCCAGTTCTCTGTCATGTATGCCTAGTGGGACAGAAGCTGTTGACTGCTGGGCTGTGCTGAGAAGGAAAAGGATCTGTTTTCTGTGCCAGTGTGGGGAGCAGCAGGATGATGATTTGGTTTGTGCTGTGGTGCAGTGTGCTTTGGAACAGGAACCAAATCATGGGAGCCTGCTCTGGAGGCAGAAGGAACATGCCTGGATACAAAGAGCTCCATGAGCTTGCAGGAGAGTAACCAGAGGGCTTGTGTCTTTCCCTGCAGCCCATTTGATGCCAAGAACCCTTTCCTGGCCCAGGTTACAGAGAACCGCAAGCTGAACGAGGGTGGAGAGCGACACTTGATGCACCTGGAGCTGGATATCTCCAATTCCAAAATCAGGTAGTTCCCTGGGGGAGACTGCTCCTCTGTTTTGTCAAGAGCAAAGAACAAGGATGTGGCACCAGCTTCATCCAGCCCTGCAGAACGGGAACTTGTTGCTTAACACTGTCCCTTTGGGCTTCTGTACCAGGTACCCCCTGTCAGGACTTGCTCCCACCTTTTGCACTGCTTTGGGACCATCCCGTCCCACCCCACATCCCTGTCCTACCTGAGTAGTCCTAGTTGCAAGAATTCTCTAGGAGTCACTCAATAAATGAGAGGGCAGCTGAGCTGTGAGAGAAGGGAGAGCTGGGGATTGCTCTTGCCTGTGTTTGCCTGGCTTAGGTGTACAAGCATAAAAGGAATGAAGCCCTGTTCTTAGAACCCTCTCACTGGCTTAACTTGTTAGGAAGTGATGAATCCAGGTGGCTTAACATAACAGTTGCAGAGGTTTTGAGGAGCTTTGGTCTGTTCTGTTGGGAAATTGACCTGTCCTTGATGGAACTCTGGCAAAACTGCTGTTACCTGGGAGGTCCCTTGTAAAAACCATGGGAAACCATTATCCCACAGTGTCACTGCCACTGCTGGCTCTGTGGATCCTGATGGTGCAGGTCCTGTGCATCAGACCTCAGTGATGTCCTGGTGCCTCTTGAACCAGCCCCCTTTTCTGGCTGAGCTACTGGGAGTGGTCAAGAAGTGGTGCAGGTGTTTCATGTGCTCTCCTCCTGCTCTGTGCCAGGTACGAGTCTGGGGACCATGTGGCCGTGTACCCAGCCAACGACTCCTCCCTGGTGAACCAGATTGGTGAGATCCTGGGCACGGATCTGGACACTGTCATGTCCCTGAATAACTTGGATGGTGAGTATGGATGGCCCCTGAGGGTCAGCAGTTCTCCTTCAGCTGTGGTCTCTGTCCTTCACTCTCAGATCCCATGGGGCACCTCCAGATGTCCCACAGCTCCTCTCAGTGCTGTGCTGTTTTAGCAGGGGCTCAGAGCCTGCTTGCTGAGAGCAGCTGAAGTGGGTCAGTTGTGAAATGTGCTTCGTGAGCCTATTCAACAACAAATTATGTAACAGCACACTCCTAATTATGGAGCATCAGCCCACCAGAGCATCCTTCAGCAGCCCCAGAGCTCCTCAGAGCCCTGAGTGTGTGAGATGTTCTTACTCAGTCCTGGGAGGAGGCACAGGCTTGGGGACTGAACTGCCAGGAGGGAGCACTTGTGCTGATCCAAAGAACACTTCCTGGGCAGCATTTCCAGCAGAGCCAGCCTCTGGCAGGAGGGAGATGGCAGCTGCTTCTCATTGCACTCCTGGAGCAGCACAGCCAGACCTGAGGCAGCAGATGTGCTGGCCCAAAGCTTGAGAGAGCTCCTGGTTTCTGGAGAGGAAGTGGATTTAATGCACTGCTGGAGCCTGTGGTGCCCTGTGCAGTGTCCTGTGTTGTCCAACCTCACGTTGTCATTCCTGTCCCTTAAGGATCTCTCAAGGCTGCACAGAATGACTCCAGCCTTGACTGCTGGCACAGCTGTACGTGGCTGACAGAGCCTAAGGACACTTTTGAGGCCAGATCTGATGGAGGTGTTTAAGTGCCTGAGGCCAAATTAGCCATGGAAGGCGGCGCCCCTGCTTAGCCTGGGGGTTTGCTGGACTCTGCCTGCACATCTCGGGCCAGGGAGCCCGTTGGGGAGCACAGGGTGTGTTTTTTGCTGCTGAAATGTCAGGCAGCATCTGTGAAACACAAAATGGGCTACTGGGAAATGGAGCTGCCTGGGGAGGGAGGTGAATTAGTGTGGAACTGGAGCTCTGACCCACAGGCTGCTCTCTCCTCCCTGAAGCCCACTCTGCTCTGTCTCCAGCCCTCACTGTGCGTAGCAGCTGGCACAAACCCTCTTTTAATGTAACAGCACGAGGTTGGACGATTTTTAATTTTTCTTTCTCTCCCACTTCTCCAGAGGAATCCAACAAGAAGCATCCTTTCCCCTGCCCCACGTCGTACCGGACAGCCCTGACCTACTACCTGGACATCACCAACCCTCCCCGCACCAACGTCCTGTACGAGCTGGCCCAGTACGCCACGGACGCGGGCGAGCAGGAGCGCCTCCGCAAAATGGCCTCCTCTGCTGCCGAGGGCAAGGTGGGAGCTCTGCCCTCCCCAGCTGGGCTGTGGGGGCTGGGGGATCCCCAAAAGGCACCCAGGGAGCCGAGGGGGTGTTTGCCAGCCGTGTGGGGAGGTTGTGATGCCCGTGCCCTGTGTGCCCGCAGGCGCTGTACCTGAGCTGGGTGGTGGAGGCCCGCAGGAACATCCTGGCCATCCTGCAGGACATGCCCTCGCTGCGCCCGCCCATCGACCACCTGTGCGAGCTGCTGCCCCGCCTGCAGGCCCGCTACTACTCCATTGCCTCCTCCTCCAAGGTGGGTGTGCTTCCAGCAGGGAGTGTGGCTGCGGAGGGACCGCTTCAGCTGCAGCTCCCCTCAGCTGGGAGCTTCTCCTGGTGACATTCGCTGTGAGAGGGGCAGATTTAGTTACCTCCCTGCGTGGAGTTATCCCAGCTTCCCACAGGGCCTGTGGAGAGTGCCGTGCTGCAGCCAGCTGTGCTCTGATACCACCACACTCCCTGGAGCCCTGCTCCTCTCTGCCCATGTGCCTGGCAAGGTGGCATTTCAGGGGCTGGTCAAAAGTCACTCTTTGTGCCTGAAGCCCTGAGGCTGTTGGCAACCTCCAGGGAAGCTAAGTGGTCCCATGATGAGATAAGGACAAGACAGAAGTCCTATGAGGAGCATGCAGGGAGGAATAGCTGTCTCAGCGTTAAAATTAGGCTAAACTTCTCCCTGTCCCTGAGCACAAGGCACTGAGCTGTGGGGTTGCTGGGGCTCCTTCTCTGCCAGGTGCCAACACCCCTTCCCTGCAGGTTCATCCCAACTCCATCCACATCTGTGCCGTGACGGTGGAGTACGAGACCAAGACGGGCCGCCTGAACAAAGGGGTGGCCACCAACTGGCTCAAGAGCAAGGTGCCTGAGCAGAACGGGAGCAGCTCCCTGGTGCCCATGTACGTCCGCAAGTCTCAATTCCGGCTGCCCTTCAAGCCCAGCACGCCCGTGATCATGATCGGGCCGGGCACTGGCATCGCCCCCTTCATCGGCTTCATCCAGGAGCGGGCCTGGCTGAAGCAGCAAGGTGAGTGCCCAGGAGCTCCCCTGCGGGCTGGAGCTGCTGCAGGACTCTGTGGGGCCAGTGGGTGCCTCCAAGGTGCAGCTTTGCTGCTCCTGCTGCTGGTGGGCCCAGCCAAAAGCAGAGTGGCGGGGCAGGGTGAACAGAGCTCAGTGGTTTTGGCCACAGGAGGATGCTTTGTTCTCCTCTTGGCCACGGAGGATGTTTGGGGGTGGACAGACCCAGGGCAGTTCTCTGACCTCTGCCACCACCCCACCTCTAATTAACCACTGTCAAGTCATTCAGACTCGGTTCTAAAGCTTGTAGCCACTTCTGGGAATCAGTCCTGAGCTTCCCCTTCTATCGGGAAGCCATTTTGCAGCTCTGCAAGCCCAGGGGAGGGGAGAGAACAGGGTTGGGGGCTGCTGGGGGTGGCAGGACATGGGGAGGTGAGGAGGGGACAGCCCTGGGGGCTGGCAGGGCCCAGCTGAGGGGGGCTGTGTGACCCTGCAGGCAAAGAGGTGGGCGAGACAGTGCTTTACTACGGCTGCCGCCGCGAGCATGAGGACTACCTGTACCGGGAGGAGCTGGCCCACTTCCAGAAGGAGGGAGTCCTCACCCAGCTCAACGTGGCCTTCTCCAGGGACCAGGCTGAGAAGGTACCACACCGTTTCCCCTGCCACTTGTTCCTGCTGCCCACCATGGCTCCCATGGCGGGCAGCAGCCCCCAGCACTTCCGCTGTCTCCCGGAGCCATGAGCACAGCCTTGGCTTCCCTCCCTCTGACAGGCCTGTGGTGTGGGGGCTCTGCTCCTCTCTCCTCACTCCCACCTTGTTTCCTGCCAGGTTTATGTCCAGCACTTACTGAAGAAGAACAAGGAAAATATCTGGAAGCTGGTTAACGAGGGGATGGCTCACATCTATGTGTGTGGGTAGGTCTGGGCATGGGACGGGCAATTGGGGACAATTCTCAGGAAAAGGAGTGTGACTCAGTTTCCCCAGCTGTGCATTACAAGGCCTGGGAGGGTTATGCTGCCTTTGTTCAGAGGAGGGCTGGGGTGAGCAAAGCCTCTGTGTCCAGGGGGAGGTGACAGGAGGGCTCTGTGGCTGTGCCGTGGTGTCTCACTCACTCCCCGTTTGCAGCGACGCCCGGAACATGGCCCGGGACGTGCAGAACACCTTCTACGAGATCGTGTCCGAGTTCGGGAACATGAGCCAGCCCCAGGCTGTGGACTATGTAAAGAAACTGATGACAAAGGGCCGCTACTCCCTGGATGTGTGGAGCTAAGGGCGGGGCTGGCGGGCCGGGGAGAGAACAGGTCCCCAGGCGTGGGCCAGGGGAGCTGGAAGTGCCTGCTCGCCCACTGCTGCTGTGGGTGACGGTGTCATCCCCAGCCCGTGGCTACCCCGCTGTCACTCCCAACCCTTCCTGGGCCTCACCAGCTCCTCGGGGCAGGCTGTGGATCCAGGGGGTGGAAAGGGTTGAGAGGGGCAGGGGGGTAGCTCAGGCTGCTGTCCAGGAGCTGTGGTGCCACCGGCACCTCAGGGTGCAGCCCATGGCACCAGCGTTTGCCTTGAGGCCAGGAGGGACTGACACTACCAGGGAGCTCTGGGGTCCTGCCCTGAACACGAGGTGTTGCCTTATCCCCGGGGCTGGAGCCCACCCTGGCCTGCAGGGACAGCAGAGGGGCGGAGGGGCTGTGCTGGGCTGGAATTGAGGCTTTGCCTCCCTCCTGCCAGCCCTGCTTGCCCAGCTCTGGGATGTGGGGCTGGCAGCTGGCTGTGGGCACAGAGCTGTCCCGTGGCTCCACCAGCATCCCGCTCCATTCCCGCTGCCCGCCTTGGCTCCAGCACCAGCGGGAAGGGGGTGGCTCCTCTCCCTCGGGAATACGCCCGGTTTGGGAGGCGGGGTCTCAGCCCGTAGGGCCCTGCAGCTCCCCTGAGCCCAGCCCCTTCCTCACACCGTGTACGGTCATTTTTTAAATACTGTTTTTATTTTGAACATCTTTGTGATTTAAGCATGGAAAAAAAAAAAAAAAAAAAAACCACAACAAAAAAAACCCCCAGACGTTAAAGCTGTCCAATGATTGTAAATTATTTAAATACATATGCCCTTGGAATAAAAATACTGTGTCTGGAGTTTGCTTCCTGCATTCTCTCTGCTCAGCCAGAGGGAAGAGGGGAGGCAGGAGGAGCGATGGATGATAACTGGGAGGAAATTCGAGGATGTGGTGGCAGCTCTGGGTTTCCCCAGAGTGCTGGGCTCAGGGAGGGGAGGGAGGATGGCAGTGGGGGGCTCTGGACTGGGGTGCAGCTGTGCCCAACCTGCTCTTTGGTTCTTCCAGAGCTCCCAGTGCTGGTACAGCAGGTACAGAGTGTCTCTTCCCCACTGCAGGGACACTGAGGTCCTGCTGGGCTCCTTGGGTGGCCACAGCCTGTGCAGGCTGGGGTGCCACAGGAAAGAGCCCCCCGTGCACCCCAGGCTGGTGGAAGGGCACAGGAAGATGGCTTTTCATGGAATCACGGGCTCATTGAGGCTGGAAAACTCCTCCAAACCATTGAGTCCAACCTTTAACCCAGCACTGCCAAACCCACCACTCATCCATGTCCCCAAGTGCCACATCTACATGGCTTTTAAACCCCTGCAGGGATGGTGACTCCACGACTGCCCTGGGCAGCCTCTGCCAGGGTTGGACAGCCCTTTTTTGTGAAGACATTTCCCTTAACATCCAGTTTAAACATCCCCTGGTGAAACCTGAGGCTGTTTTCCTCCTGTCCTATTGTTACAATTGTCCTATTGACCCCCACCTGCACTGTCCTTTCAGGGAGGTCGTGTCAGGACCCACTGACCTGACGAACCAAAGCCACAGAGCAGAGTGTGGAAGCTGTTCCCAGACTGTCCCGGTGACCTGGGGCAGCTCCTTCCCTTTATTTTCACAGGTGCACCCTCAGGAGATGCCAGCCCAGGGTGCTGCTTGCACAGCTCCAGCGTGAGGCCTCGACCAGGCTCCTGCTGCTCCCACCCCGGCCGTGCCCCAGCCAGCCCTTCCCCATGGACTGAAGGCGAGGCAGGAGCTGGGGCAGCCCTGGAATGCAGGAGCTGGGGCAGCCCTGGAATGCAGGAGCTGGGGCAGCCCTGGAATGCAGGGCTGTGCACAGCCCCAGCTGCCCTGGGAGTGATGAGGCTGCCCCAGAGCCTCTGCCCTCAACACACAGGGGCTGCCCTGGGTGCAGGGCTGGGGGAAAAAAGGGGGAGCCTTGAGCACCCCAGGGGCCACGTGAGGCAGTCCCTGGACACTGCCCTGTCCCAGTGGGGTGGGGAATAGCAGCATCCAGAGAACATCCCAGTACAAGGGAGGGGAGTGGCTGTCCCAAGCATCCTGCTCTTTGGATGTGGAAGGCAGCCAGGACGGGAGGTGCAGGGTGCTCCTGCCTCCAGGTGAGCGACTCCAGCACGGATCCAGCCCCATGGTGAGCACTTGGACTGTCCAGGAGCAGGCCCCAAGCTCTGTCCCACCCCCAGGCCTCCAAGGAATGGGATGAGACACCAGAGTCCGGACGGAATCGAGGAGATGGGGATCAGGGATGGAGCTGGCGGGGAGAAACAGTCCAGGCCCCCACACTGCCCCACTTCAGTTCTCCTTTGTGTCCTGGTTCTTGTTCTGAATTTTCTGGTGGACGACACGGAGGGTGGTGAAGAAGTTGCCCAGGAAGAGAATGAAGAAGGGGAGGCCGCACATGAGGACCTGTGTGAGGAGAGGCCGGAGTCAGCGGGAGGGACCTGCCTGGGGCACCCCCTGTCCCAGGGCATTCCCAGGAGCCTCCGTACCTGCCACTCCTTGCACTCGGGGTGCTGGATCATGCGGAACAGGGTGATGGCGTTGTAGAGCTGCCAGAACTGCAGGACAGAGGAGACTCAGGGGAGCTGCTGCTTTCAGAAGCTCAGTCCCAGGCTGACACTCATCCAGCCGCTGCCTCAGGGTATAAAACCCCTGCCGACCTCGTGTGAAACCCCATCCAGGCTCAGGGCCAGAGGGCCTGTTCCCAGCCAGGACATCCCCCCCAAGGGCCACGAGGAAGCCTCAGATCAGCCTTAACAATCTGACCAAGGAAGGACTCGATCCTTTGCAGCTGCAGCTCAAAGCTGGAAGGGCTTTGGAAAGGCTTTGGAAGGGTTCTCAACACGGCCCCCCTGCACTTGAGCACTCGGCAGAACCACCCCAGCTCCTCCCCATCTCACTTCGCCAGCTGTGGAGGTGGTGGGAGGGTGCTTGGGAGGGAAAGGCTCAGCATTTCTTGGAAGCATTTCCCTGCCTCCAGCATCCCGTATCACATGGCTGTGAGGTCTGTGCCATGTCCAGGCCACTGAGCACAGCTGGGAATGTGGCACATCCCGCTCCCACCCAAGCCTCTGGCATCTTGCAAGGACTGGTGCAGCCTCACCTGCCCAAAGAAGAGGAAGGGAAGGAGGAACGTGAGGCCTCTCCACATCCACGACTGGAAGCCCTCTGCAAAGCATGGAAGTTTTTGTGAGGACCCGGAAGGGGCTGGAGCCCAGCTCCTCCAGACGGGGAGGACAGGGAGGCTCCGTGCCCACACCGAGCCTGGCTGAGGAGGTCCTGCCATTCCAGCCTCACTGTGGGCACTTGCAGGGGGGACAGTGGCAGGGACTCCCAATCCAACGTATCAGAGCTGGCCCTCAGCTCCTGCTCTCAGTGTCACAGGGGCCGGGGAGGAGACAGCCCACAGTGCCTGAGGTGTTGGAGGGATGCTTCCTGTCTGAAGGAGCTTCCTGGGGAAACCTTGGATGCCCAGAGCCACATCCACTGCCACCTCTCATCCTGAGGGTGCCAGCTGTGGGCTGGTGGTCCCAGCAGAGCAGGAGGAGGAGGGGGACAATCAGCCTGTGGGGTGGTGCTGCCCCATGGGAGATGCTGCTCTGGGAGCTTTGGTTTCACTTGTAGCTTTTACTGTTCCTGCCACTGATAAAAGTGACCTCAAAACGAAGTGTCACCCTTTCCTTCAGTGGAACCCACAGCTCCCAGTGAGCTGAGCATCAGCCTGAGCTGGGAGGAGGCTGCTGGCAGCCTAAGACCACCAGCAAGGGGACATCCCACTCACCCACGGTCAGATCCATGTTGTGCCTCTCTCCCAGTGCCCGCAGCCGGTACAAGCACCCGCTCTGGTAGTAATACTGCAGGAACTGCACAAAGCCTGCAAGGAGAGCGTGGCTGCTGTCAGGAGCTGCCCAGGGATCACCTTCCAGCCTCAGCATCATCCCACAAAGGCCATCCCAGGCCAAGGGAACTGCCAGGTGAGCTGAGAGCTGTGAGCAGCTGCAGCCACATCTCCACGTGCTGCAGAGCTCTGCAGCCACTCTCAGCAGCCAGGGTGAGTCCCTGTCCCAGCACATGTGGCAGCACTTACTCTGGTACATGGAGAAGGAGAGAAACTGGTTCCTGAACATCTGGTACATGAGCCCATCTGGCCTGTGGAGAGACAGTGCTGGCTGGGGGATGTGGTGCTGGGAGGGGGACAGCCCTGCCTGTCCCACAGCCCCTATGGCCCCTTGGCCAGAGCTGCCCACAGTCCAGGCAAGCCCCCACAGGACAGGGGACACAGACTTACCACGTCAGCATGACACCTGAGAGGAAGGTGGAGATGTAGTGATGGAAAACCCACCAGCCTTTGATCCTGGAGGGCAGACACAGAGCAGCAGTGTCAGGTCTGGGGTGTGAATCCAGAGCCAAAGGCACCCCAAGAAAGTGGAGCAGCCCAGCCCCAGCCACCCCACAGCTTCCAGGGCTGGTTAGGAAACGGTCCCTGGAGCAGGACCCAGAGCCCCGGGGCTGGGCAGCACCAGGGCCCTTCCAGCTCCACCTTCCCACGCCGCCTCCACACGGGAGGTTCCTCCTGTCCCGCTCCTGCAGCTCCCAGCAGGGTTTGCCACACGCCCTGAGCAGGAGGGAGCTGCTCCCCTGTGCCGGGTCCCAACTCCCCCAGCCCTGCAGAGAAAGGCCAGCCCCCTGCACGCCCCCTCCCCGGGCCCAGGGGACTCACTTGGAGCCGTTGTTGATCAGGATGCTCTCGCGGATGGTGAGGGTGCAGTAGTACCACACCAGGAGGAAGTTAAAGACGGCGTCTGTCACCCTGGGTCACACAGAGCAGGGTGTGAAGGCACGTGCTGGGGCCACAGGCACCGTGACAGCCTGTGGGACACCCACCCCCGAGGGCAGGGACCTGCTGCCCAACAGCCACAAGGGCCATCCCGCCTCCAGGGATGCTTTACCAGGATCCCCCGTTCAGCTCTGGATATTCCAGGATGGGAGAGAAGGACAAGGGGGCTCTGGGGGGAGATCTCTGCCCAGCACCAAGCCAGACTCACCTGGAGTTGAGGAGGAACCGACAGGAGAAGGAGACAATGAGGAGGATGATGGTGAGGTAGAGCTTGAACTTCTCGTACTCATCTTTATATGCAAACCTGCAGGGAAGCACAAGGACAGGCTCGGAGCAAGGGGGCTGCTGGAAGTTTGCGTCCTCCCATCCCACCTGGCTGGGTAAAAGTGATGTTCTGTTGGGAACCTCTGGGACACAATCAGGAAAAGCCTTGCCCTGGGAGCATTTCTGAGAGCAGAGCACACCAGGCTGCTTCCACACAGCTGGGACACCTTCGAGTGTGTCTCAAAACCACCCCAAGCTGGTGGGTGGCCCTGGTGGGGAAGATGGGCAGACTGGGATCTGCACAGGTCTCCAAAGGGAGGACTGGGGAACAGAGGGAGAGGGGACACAGGCTCCTTCTGGGAATCTCTGGCATGGGAAATGCTCTTATGGGCCAAACCCAACTTTTGGTGTTTCCCTAAGGGAAGAAGACAGGGCTATCCACTGTCTGTCTTTCCTGGAAGTTCCTAACACAGTGGAAACATGGACATGGCTTCAGTGGAGGATGCCATTAACTTATCAGAGCTAATGGTCCATCCCAGCCCAGTGGCAGGAATGTGATGGGGAGCCAAGGATTTGGCTGATTCTTGGGAAATGTTGCAGAAAACAGCTCGGGAAGGGTTTCTACAGCAGGTGAGCCAGGCCAGCCCTGTGTCTGCCCGGGAGGAGCTGCTGTGCCTGGTGCCAAGGGGATCCCAAGCCAGGAGAAGCAGAGGTGCAGCGAGGAGGGGCCGTACTTGGCCTGTTTGCTGAGCAGAGTCACGTTCACGTTGCCCAGCACCAGACTCAGGTACAACCTGTGGAAAGAGCAGAGCGTTGGGACGGGGACCTGCCTGTGGAGCTGTCCCCTCTTGTGCCACCAGTGGGGCCAGGGATGAGCCCGCAGGTGTTTCCACTTGGAGCTGCCAGGCACAAACCCTCTGGAGTCCCCTCCCACGGGCAGGGGAGCACACAGCCCACACCTCCCACAGGCACTGGGGTGTTCACCGAGGCTTCCCCTCAGGCACAACCACTGTCCAAGGCTGGCTGAAGGCCATGAGGAGGCAGAGGAGTGAGGGGCAGCACTGCTGGCTCCTGCCCAGGTGTCCTTGGGGAGCCCAAGTGCAGCAGCACAGCTGTGACACTGCTGGGTACAGGGTGACAGCTCTGGGCCCGTTACAGCCACAGGGATGTGGAGGGTGGCCCTGGGGTCCCAGCTGGAGCTGAGGTGCCTCTCACCCGTTCTTCTTTGGCAGATAGGCCTCCATCTCAAAGAAAACATTCTGCCTGTCTTTAATCAGGCTCTGGGTCTCTTGGATGGACGCTTCCTGCTCGGGAGTCGCCTGGGCTTTGCATCTGGGGAGGAAACACAGGCACTGGCATCAGGAGAGCCTCTGTAACGTGATCAGCACTCCACAGATGACTGACTTGGGCAAGGACACCCCAAGGACAGGGAGGGTGGACGAGAGGCAAGTCCACAACTCCATCTGCAGGATGAGCTCCTCTGTCAGGCTGGGATGTTTCTCAAGAGAGGGGAGCAAGGTGAGGCCAGATGGGTCTCTCACCCTTGGGAAGGATGGGGAGAGCTTTGTGAAGGAGGGGAGCAGTTCATGGTACCTGCAAAACCCTTGCAAGCTCTGAACTGCAAATGGGGCACAAATCAGGGCAGAAGAAAGGGGGACTGGGGAAGATCAGCCTTCCCACAGCACTTGGCTCCAGAGAGGTTTGTGTTTGAGACACGAGGTGAGCTCAGCAGCCCCGTCCTTGCTGCTCTCCCCTCCTGTGCTGTCACGGAGCACTGACTCACTTCTTGAGGGAGAGCGACAGCTCCTTCAGCCGCTTCTTCTGCCGGGCAATGGAGCTGGAGATCCCATCCTGGAGCTTGGTCAGCTCCTCGAGTTTCTGCTTGTACAGCTTGTGGTTGTCCTGGCAAGGAGAGACCAGCACGCATTAGAGCTGCCTGCCCAGACACCCCTGTCCTTGGGCACTCTATGATGCTTCTGTCAAAAAATGCCTGTCAGTTAGCTGGACAAAGAGGAAGCAGTCCCAGCAGGGATGCAGCCAAGTGCCCGGTAACCCAACCGCACCTGGATAAGGCTGGTTGCATTTCTCCACTATATTTAGTAAGGAAAGGGGAGAGCTGCTGGATCAATGCTGCTGCTTGTCCAGGTCAGCTGGAAAACAGCCTCACCTCGGCCGCAGCAGCCTGAACGCTGTGTTACACACTGCTCACAACAACCCTTGGACTAGACCTTGGCACACACAAGTGTTAACCTCTGTAGCTCTTATCGACCACTTGATCACCAGATCTTAAAAGCTGTTCCCAAAGGAGAAAGGTGAAACCAAGAGCAGAGGAGGAAAACCTTCGCCCTCTGGTGACCGGCAAGGAAGGAATGGATCCCAGATAAATCACTGCTGTGGAGCCAGGACTGTGTCCCTGATTTATCCCAGGACATTCCCTGCTTGACCATCAAGCTTTCCTGCTGCCATCTAGAGTCACCTCCTTCTGGCTCTGGAGTTAACTGTGAGCAAGTGGCTTTTGTGACAAGTCCTTTAGCCGTGCCAGCACCTGAGCTCCTCGCTCGGAGACAGCCGGGATCAGGAGCCACCGCGGGAGGAGGTTTCCAAAGGGAAGGGCCGGCGCTGAGTGGCTGCACTCAGGGTTCGAAGTGGGCGACCCGGGACATCCACGCAACCCTTATGGAGCAAGAGGAGGTTTCTCAAAGCCTCCCTTGCCCCAGATCTGGGCACAGCCGCGACGTGTCCGCAACAACATCCGCTTCACCCCGCTCCCGGGGGGGAAGGAGGGGGAAAGGGAACGGGTGCAGCTGCAGCCGAGTGACCTGAGCGGCAGCAGGAGGTGGTTGGCCAAGCTTTCCCTTGGGTGACCCTGTGTGAGCTGAACCCTGCCCACTCCCCCGGCAGGCAGCGCCCTGGGGATTACACAAAGCAGGTGGAAGCACCTCTGATACCAGTCACCTTCCTGGCACGGAGCCCCCGGCCGGCCCCGGCGGTGGCAGGGAACGGCAGTCGGGACAAGGTGCCTGGCTGAAGCGTGCCTGCGTTCCGGGAGACCTCGGCTCCGCTGGCCGGCTGCCCTGCGGGGCTGGCTGGCTCCGGGCTGCCCCGAGCGGGCTGAGAGCAGCGACAAGGAGTGAAACGGCATCTGCGCACCTCGTCCGGCCGTGCCACGCCAAGCACTGCCGCTCCCCGCTGCCAGCCGGAAAACCGGGAGATCCGAGGTCTCCACGCCACGTCCACGGCGGGCTGGGGCATCACACAGGGGTACCCCGCTCTTAGCGAGCTCCGCGCCCCGGCACAGCCTGGCACCCCTGCCCTGCTCCGAAACGCTTTGCCCCAAGGCACAAGGCTCGTACCCGAGGGCAGGGACACTGGGGGAAAGCACCCGGACTGCAGAGGGGAGAGCCCGGCTGCCCGCGGTACCCGCTGGGGATGCTGCGGGGCACCCGCGGGCGATCTCCCACCCCCGGTGCCGGTAACCGCGGCGTGCCCCGCTCGGCCGGAGCGCTCCCTGGGGCCCTGCCCGGGGGTGTCCCGGGCCCGGTGGTACCTGGATGCGCTGGTAGCCGTCCTGCAGCTCCTCCCACTCGCGCAGGCACTCGGCGAGCGAGGCGCCCCAGGCCATGGCGGCGATGGCGGCGCTGACCGGCCCGGCCCGGCCCGGCCCGCGGAGCTGGGCCACGCCCCCTTCCGGACACGCCCCGGGGCGGGGCCGGGGCGGGGCCTCCTTTATTCCGTGTTTCCCTCTCCATCGGAGCCCGGAAAATGAGAAATTCCCATCAATCGCGGCCCTTCGCTGGAGCACCGGGCTGTGTGAGGTGCGCCGGGCTCGCTCGCAGCTCGGGCAGCTCCCGGGGTGGGTTCCCGGCCCTGGCCGCGCGTGTCTGAATGGCAAACCTAAACCCATCGCTAAATCCCAAACACAGAGCGCTGCGAAGCCAGGGAGTGTTTTCTGTCGTGTTTTATTTTGTGATGTCAACAGAATTCGGAGTGCTGTAAGAGAGAGGAGGGCACTGAGTGTAGGTTTCATGTGACAGCACTGAGGCTTTAAAATTACCAGCTGTGCCCAGAGGTTTGGTTGTAGGATTAGAAGGCAGCAAATGGGAAGGGTGGACTTGTCAACAGTCCAGCCAGCGGGTCTGTGAGAGGCCACGGGCATATCTGTGGGTAGCTGAGAAGGCACTCACAGGGCACAGGAACTTCTGAAAAATGGAAATTCTGTTGTCACCTTTCTGGGCTGGAAGTGGGCACTGTCAGACTCTTAATTTGCCATTCCAGACTACAGATCACAAACCTTTACAGAGATAACCCTACTGACTGCCCCACAGCTGTGCTTTGCTTACAAGAGAGTCGAGCTGTGTCTGATGGGCCACATCCTGCAGGACTTGCATTCCCCAAAGTGCCACCTCCTCTGGCACAGGTGAGCTCCCCAGAAGGCTCCAAATCTTGACCCAAAATGACATGGAGCTAAAGAAGAAAGCTTTTCCTTTACATTTGGGTCTTTTTTCACACAGCGTTCAAGTAACTTTCTCCCCAGAAAGGGGAGGGGAAGTGGCTTTCCCCTGGGATGTTCTCTGTCAGTAATTTGGTTCAGAGACGTCTGTGACTGGGCACCCATAGATTTGGGTCTCCCAGGCTGAGAGCTGTTCCACAAAGCCCCGGTTTGGTCTCATGTTCATTTGGCATTTCAGAAGGTATTTCCAAGCTCTCTGTAAACAGAAGGAAAGTAAAGAAGAGTTAGGAACTGAACAGAAAGTGGCTCTTGGGTATTTTCACAAAGCAGCTACACTTCAGTCAACACAGCTTTGTATTTTCTCCCTGTGCTGGACAGCAAGAACCTGCTGAGAGGAGTTTGGCTACCAAAGTGGGGACAGGCTGGATCCAGATGTGAACCTGAGAGAAACCTGTCCCCGTCATGCTCTGCTCTCCTGGATAACAAGGACAGCTCAGGCTGCTTTCACTGCTTGGTGTTATTCTACTCTGATGGAGCAATGCAATCCTGGATTTTCTGCCCTAAAATGCTTTTCCTACCACAGATGATTAGCAAAGCAGTGAGGTTATAAAGCAACAAAGGTTATCATGTTTTTGGATTGGTGTGACCTGATGTGGCAGAGCAGTTATGACCCTGCAGTTATCCCACTGTATTAATTACAACCATCTTAATTATTTGTTAGCTCCAAGTAATCACCTAGAAACTCTGACACACACGGGGCAGATTCACCAGCATTACTCCAGCTGCATCCCTGGGTTTTCCTGTCAGTGCTCATCTTCCTGCTCATAAAGGAGCTTGCCCCCTGCACATGGAGGGTTGCTTAAGTGTAATGAGAGCAAAGGTCAGCAGATAATGCTCCATTGGTTTGTTTTTCTAATCTTGCTGATTCTGCAGGCTCTGAGCCTGATCTTCCAATATTTACTCCTCTAGGTCCACAGTGTGGGTGTCTCTGGTTCCCCTGGACTCAACAAATCTACTCACATATTGATCACTAATAGAATCAGGGGCTGCACATCCCAACTCTGCCTTGCTTTTGCCTTTTTGGGAGCTTTCAAAGATCTTTGCCTGGATTGGCTGGAGGATCACACGGGAATCTGTTGCACTGCTTTTGTCTGCAAGAAACAAACTTGTCTGCCAGGGTAATCCCCCAGGAAAGCTTTGTCCAGCCAACAGTGGGCAAGCACTGCCTTGTCAATATTTTCTTCTTTTTGGTTTTTTTTTTTGGCATTTAGTAAAATGCTGAGACCAACCTGTTGATGCCAACTGAGAGGAGTGGCAAGGGTCAGCCTTTGCCTTTTGCACTGCCATTTGGAGGCACATTCAGTGATTGAGTGAGTGAGTGGCTGGTTATCAGCCTGCAGGAGCAATCAGAGCTCCGTTAGTGCAGGGACTGAACCGTGTCTGAGCCCTGCTGGCACCCTCAGCCTCTAATTATCCACTGGCACACAGCCATGGAAAGAGCGCTCCTCTTAGGCTGGACATGTTTGCACAAAATCAATCACCTTATTAGATACAGGCCAAGCTTTAGTGAAGTTGGGATCAATCCTTTCAAGCTCCAGAACTTTACAAACAAGGGTGAGGTTTTTAAGGAGAGGCTGGTCAGTTGCCATGGGAACTCTCCTGTTAGGAGGCACCAGCAGATGATGCCTGTGTTCTGTATGCAAAGGGAGAAAGGCCTGGCACCAGGGGAGAGGCCACCAGGCTCTTGCACAGCCAGGCCATTCCCAGGCATCCTTCATTCATTTCTTTCATTATTCTGAGCTATGGAACAGCCTGTACTGGCCATCTAACCTGTACATCCCTCCTGGGCAAGTATAATCCCATTCCAGATTTATACAGGAGTGTCTGTGGGAGGGGATTGCTTCTGGAGGAATAAAAAAGGATTTTGGAAGAAGTCAATGCTGAAGTCAATGGTAAGTGCAAACACGGGGTTCTGAACTTCACTCGTGTCATGGAATTAAGAGATAGGATTAACTGCAGTAGCTTCCACTCTTTTCCTCAAATCCAGGAGAGAAACACCACGTTCTGTATCCACAGCTTTGCTTTTATAGCCCTTTAGTTAAGTAGGCAAAACAAAAATATCACAGGTTCTAGAGTAAGGACACACAGATCCAAAATCACACCTAAGCCACCTCCTCAATGGTGTAAAGAAGATGCAATCTCAGTTCCATTATCAGGTGGATACTGTGCATGAAATCACAGAGAATGTCAAATTACTACAGTGATGGGGTTTCAGAGAGAGAAATGAAGTGCAGAGCCAGTTTCTGTGGGGACTGTGACAGTGCCATACCTGCAGGGAGAAGCGGCAGGAGTGCATCAGATAGGCCATGGTGGCTGTGCTGCTCCGGCTTATCCCCAGGCTGGAGAACACCAGCACTGCTCCCACGTCCAGCTGAGCATCTGAGTCAAGAAATGCCAATCACAAATTAGTGAGCTGGGAAATGGAGCTTCCCGTGGCACAGTCAAGCACTAATTTGGTGACAGCTGACAAGGGAGCTGCAGCCTGAGAGACAGGAGCCCTCAGGAACCCTGACAGCAGCAGATGGGCACTGCCAGCTCCCATTTCTGTAAGCATTTGCCTTCCTTAAAAATCCACAGTTAAAACATGGCCTCAAAGAGCAGCACCAATGACAATGACCCCTCAATGCTTCATTACACATCAGTGTCACCTTCACACCAGGGATCTGAGGAAAAGTGGTCTTTCATGACCTATCAGCTGTGGTCAGCATCACAAACTCTCCCCATACAGGTTTAAAGGTATTGAAATTTTATTTTGCCTGGAAGTTTGCATATTTAATTAATAACCTTTTAGTTCTTTTTCTCCCTCTCTAGACAGAATGATGTTTTTAAAACATGAGCAACTGAACTCCAGAATTCATAGAGCAAAGCCTTTTCTTTTAGTGTTGTCAAAATGTTTTGCTTGCTCTTTTTTTCCCCAAGCACTAAACCAACATTTAAAAACTTCTTTCTATTGTGAGATACTAGTTCTGTCCTAAGATCTGAGTAGAACTGGCCTCACTCCAGTGTACACCTGGCACGAGGACATGCACACTCCTCTTGGAGTATGTGGAGAGCTTTAGTCTCGTGTTCCAGTTTGAGTAATCTGCTCTCCATTGCCAAGTAAACAGTTCCACTATCAGGTAAACAGTGTCACACTTCCACAATTGTAGCTAATGGAGTCTTGTAGTCTGGTTTGGAAACGGCCACAAGCTATGTGTGATGTCTAAAGGAAACTTCTGAAATACTACTGGGAAAAAGCAAGAGGCACAATGAAAGGCAAGTAAGTGAATGTCAGCATTTGGGTTGGGTTTCATTATTTGGGCAAATAATGAAATTCAGTTCAGGACTACAAAATTATATCCTCAAATGTTGTTTCTTTGTGTGCAGTTGTCATGTCTGATATTGTACTTGGATTAAGGTCTGTGGGGACAAGGTGGTCTTTTGCTTCTGGCTCTGTCCAGCACAGGTCAGCAGGGCCTTGGTCTGTGGCAGGTATTATTTGATAAGCACAATAAAACATAACGACATGGTTGGACAGCATCAGGACAGAGCTGCAGGAGCTGTGTCTGCAGTGCAGCTGCAGGCACTGAGCTGCAGAGTGTGTTTTTTCTTGCCCTATCTGAGGTAATCAGCTGAAGGCAGGTTCATGCTGTCCAACCTGAAAGTCTTACTGGGCCCTACGGTGGGTCTGCACTGCAAAGCACAAAGATTATCAATGCCTTGTGCTGAGTTCTCTAATGAGTGTCACATTCTGGTTCAAATAAAGCTCAACATTTGGGCTGGTGAGAGTCAAAGGGCTGTTGCAAAGGAATAAGAGGGAATCCTCTGAAGCCCTGGCAGACACCCTGCAGCAAAGCCTTTTCAGATTGGGTGGAAAGCTTCCTGTTATCAGAGTGAGGCATCCTTTAAACTGAGCAGGGCCATCAGGCAGGTGCTCTGTAAAATCTCCTCTCTGTCCATCAGGCTGCTTAATGAGGCAGCTCTGGTATCCATCAGGGTGTGGGCTTGCTTACCCTCCTGTCTGGGCTTCTTGTCACTCCCATCTAATATCCCACAGTGAGCAAGGGCTCAGGAATTCCAGATCAGGATCCACTCACCTATGAAATGAGAGATGGTGCGGAAGGAAGAAAAAAGATCTGCTTCAAGTGAATCTGGAACAGATACATGGAGGGATTTACCTTCTTCTGCAAACCTGGGAAATGAGCATACAGACCACATGAAGCAGAGAAGAAGCTTTGACAAGATGTGTTTGTTGGAGGCAAGGTGATCATTTTGTTTGCTGTTACATGTGTGAGTTTTTCATCATCATCATCATTAACATGATAAGGCATTTGTTATGGTGAGGCACAGAGATGTTTGTAACACAGAACCAGTTTAATCACTGATTTTCCATTTCAATGGTATCAGCATTGATGTCTCAACCTACAGCTGAGAGATAAATGAAAGCAGATGAACTGAAAGCAGGTGTGCTTTCACAGAGTGTGTTGGCTGTTTTGTGGAGCCCCCCAGTTCACTTCATGTGGTTTTCTCTGGCAGCATCTCCTCCTTCCGCTCAGAGAACTCACGGGGCAAAAAATTGGTGAGGAATTTCCAAAATGTGAAAGCACATCATGCAGAGGGCATAGGAATATTACCCATAGTGCAGAGACATTCCTCTGGATCCGAAGGCATGAGAAATGTATTGGTGTATATGTGCTGGGGTGGGTTACTGGATTTGTTACTTTGTTTGAGTCACCATCTTCAGAAATGCCACTGGATTTTTCACTGTGTAATTGCATTTCCAGCGAGGATTGCAGACTGAGCTGACTGGTCATGGACAGAGTAAGGAAGGAAGGAAGACCAAAACTGTGCCATATTGGTGGTTTAGCTTTTACACTGATGTGTTTGTAAGATTTTGCGCTGAAAGATATTTGGAGTTACAGGTTTTTCCTGAAGAGTGGTGGTATGTGATAGACCTGAAATACCAAGGGCTTCCCAGTCCTCCTGTTACCCAATTCACCCGTGGCATGGTCAAGGGCTGCAGGTCTGTGTTGCTGTTGTGCCAACTCTGGAGCAGAAATTAGAAAAAAGAGCATGAAATGGCACTGGAATCTGCACAGAGGTTTCCTTGGAAGGCCACAGGCACTGACTCCTCTGCCAAAAAACTCTGTGTCACCTCATTTTCTCACATCACAGACACTGGTGAGGGTAAGCCTTGAACAGTTTAACTTACAGTGTTACAGGCTCTTCAGAGATGTTGACCAGTGCTTTGATCTTCAGATCTTTCTGAATTTGTTTGTCACTGGCCTGCTTGAAATTGCCCATATATAACTTTGCAGGCAATATTTCTACAGGGTATGGCTGGAAGGTGTCTAGTTCCTGCCAGAAAGAAACCACAGGCTCAGGTTAGAGAGTGTCTTTGCTCCCCTTAGCTCAGTAAGTTCTTATACAGAAGTCATGTGAAGAATGGAACAGGCACTTAGTCAGCAGCCCATGACACATTTTAGTGTAATGATTCATTCAATCACCTGGATTTGCTGTATATTGAAGTCTTTGCTAATTTTACTGAGAATAATTAGCAGCCTCATTGTTGTTGTGGCACATTACTTGAAGCAAATCCTAACCAAACAGGAGGTGGAATACATCCTTTCCATTTTCTGGAGGGGCTGCAGCATGACAGGTTTGTTTGATGTTCTCCCTGGTTACTGTTTGCAAGGCTAAATGAAATCATCTGCCACCTGCAGAGCTGCAGGTGCCCTGGAGTGGCACAGCACAAATCTGCAGCTGCATCCGGTGTCGGCAGCGTGGAGACTGAGAAGGAAAACACACAAGTAGCCAACAGAGCCTCGACATCCCTGAGGGGCACGTGGATACTTGGATACTGCTCCAGGAGCACAAAGGAGCAGCCTAACAATTTAAACCAGCAAGCAGCTTAAACTGAGAGGCAAGGAGGTGCCCTGTGTCCAGCTGAGTCTGATGGGGAAGCTCAGCAGTGAGCTGCCCTTCACAGAGCAGCACAAAGTGAATCGATTTTCTCTCCCGTGCTGTAGCATCCACAGGTTAGCACCGTGTCAGGGGCAAATTATTTCCTGGGAACCAGAAGGGAACAATGGGAAAAAAATACACCTTGGAATGAAATGCTCTGTTGTCCAGCACCTTCTTAAGCTGCCCTGCCTGTCCTAAATGTGCAATAAAGGGTAGTTGTTTCTAATAAGCTAAATAGATTGATGTTTATAGGTGAAACCAAGCAATCAGGATACCAGTGTTTGAGTGGATGGCTGTTTTCTTCCTGGGCCTATTGAAACAAGGCACCAGTATTTGCTTTGTGACCCTGCCCCATCAAAAGACATGGATCACAGTGCTTGGTAGGAATTGTACTTCTGTTTGAAAACATTTGCTGTGTACTGTGCCAGAGAACCACGTGTGAGAGAGGAGCCTGCTTCTTGTCATCATTTGCTACTGTTTGTTCAGTTATCTCTACTCTCCATAGGCCATTTTGGGGTTATCAGGGGAACATTCCCAGCTTGTTTCCATAAACTCCCTTTCACGCAATAGAAGAGGAAAAAGCATGGCTGTAAAAGATTCAGTGGTGAGACAGTAGCTCAAATTACATTTAATTCCTTTGCCTGTAATTACTGTGATACCAGGTTTGCAATACCACCTAACTTGAATTAACCAGCCTCCATCAGTTGAATATGAATATCTTCTACTTGGAAATTAGTCTCATCTCACCTGAGGCATCCACAGTGTCTTCTGGCTCTTCAGGAAATGGTAACAAGCTGAAAAACGCCTGTACCCTCCCTTCAGGAGGAGCACGGGGTGACGGGTGAACTGCTCCAAGTTTCTGGCATGGAGGAGGGCATCTCCACCCTCAGTATCTAAAGAGATCAAAGAGCTGTTTGCCAGGGCAGGATCAGTCTCCATCTGCCTCCCTGATACCCACAGAAAATCTCTTTTCATTCCATCTAATGCTCTGGAGAAAACTTTGTTAATTTAAATTTAATAATCTTAGTTTTATAGAGGTCCTTTTCTTTAGTCTGCTTTAGGCAAACAGGAAAAAAGGAAGTGTCTTAAGTAATTTTTTCACAAATGTTTTAAACACTTCCCTCGGTGAAGTAAATTATATGATATGGCTGCTCCTCCTCCTTTTCCTTCTCCCAAGGAATCCATCCTGCTTCCCTCTAGCTTTGTCTGCTTTAGAAATAGATCAGCACAATAAAAACCCAGTTCTGATTTTTCACACCTTCCCTTTGCTGCCTCTCCACTGAGCATTTGGGAACCTGCTTGCTTTATTCATTCCCCTACACCCCCACTTTTTTTTCTTTAAAAAGTGATGTAAATCTTTGCTAAAACTCTTGTAGCCTTTGTACAGCTCAAACAAACATACAGAATTTGTTCTGCCCACAGCAGAACTCCTTGCCAAAGGATGTGTGAAAACCAAACATTTCCATGGTTCGAGGAAGACTGAACAATGACATGGAAAAGTTTCCAGCGCTTCACATTTCTTGGTGAACTCCATCAAATCCACTACCCCCATTAAAGGCATATCATTTTAAATATGATGAAATGAAAGCCTTTTGTGACCCTCAAAGAAGGAAGTACTCACCCTGGGAACACATGGAACCTGAGCTGCTGATTTCAGTCTCTGAAGCAACACTGCTCCCTGAAAGGCAATTGTTGGACAAGCCAAATCTCAGGGAAATGTGGCAAAAAAAAGAACCCATTCCTCACATGCAACAAGGAGCTTCAGAGGATCTTCCACAGATGGGAAACCAGAGCTGCCAGGATGCTTTGAAATGAAACCTGGATTTTTGAAGCCTGGGAACATACACAACACAGTGAAAAAACAGAGGCAGAGCACAGTTTTTCACATAAAACTGGGAACATTTACATCTCTTCCAATAAAATTAAATGAGGAATGGGAAGAATCTCTATCCAGAAGTGAGCTCTTGAGTGACACGGGTCACAAGTACCTGTTTCTTTCTCCTCCTCCTGATTGTCACTGCAGCCCAAGAAGCCGGTGTCGTGGTCATACACCACACAGTATCTGACATAGCCCAGCTCCTCGGGATTCGGGATCAGGTACTCCCCCGCAGGACTCTACCAAAATCACAGAGGAATTTCATCAGGAGCACGGCTCCACTCTCCTCTGGTGGCATCAGCGCTCCTGACACCTTGCAAGTTACAACTCTCTAGCTACATGTTGGGTTTGTACGTGTGGGTGGACACGATGCTGACAGCCCCGGCTGGAAGTCAGGAATTATGCAAATCCTGCTGATTGCTCCACCAGCAGCAGCGGTGCAGATGCCAGCGCTGTCCTTGTGAGGCAAGGCTGCACTGTGTGAGTTCTTGTGCAATGTTTTTCCTGATATTCAGCTCCTACGTGCCAATCCTTGAGGCTGCTGGAGCCACCTTTGCTTTGTGACAGAATACATCCCCCCAGTGGCAGCCCCGGGACACGGCCGAGGCAGGGCAGGGGCTGGGACATCTCCCGTGGGTTTCAGATCAGTTTTGGCTTCCTGCTAGTTGCTAAATCCAGGGATGGTTCACACAAACAGCAATCCCCTCACCAGCTGAATCCTTTGGGCTGTAATAATGTGGCTCTTATCAAATTCAGGCTGCGAACGGGCATCTGAAAAAAAACAACCAAGACAGAGAAATTGGCTTTTAAAGCTGGAATCCTGTTTGTATTTTGGCAGTGGGAATTCAGGCACTGGCATCACTCAGAAAAAGAGATTTGGGGATGTGGCACTTGGGGATATGGTTTAGGGGTGGTTATGGCATTGCAGGGTCAGCTTTTGGACTGGATGATCTTGAAGGTCTCTTGATGATTCTGTGATTTGTTTTTTTAGAAACTGAGGCCTTCTTGTGTGGGTATAACAAACTCTAGGGCTGATGTGAGTCTGTGTGGAATACCACGTGATAACCAGCAGTGTTAGTCCTGACCCAAGTGTGCTCCTGCAGCATTGCCAGCATCAATCCTGTGCTTTGCCCTGTGCCTGTCCAGCAGCTCTGCCTCTGCTGCTCCAGAGCTGGGGAGAGGGGCACTGGCAAGACCCCAACCCCACTCCCAAACTGGCTGACTCCCTTACCAAAACATTTAATGACATTGCAATATCAGGCACCCTTCTGGGAGTAATGGCACTATGCAAAATTGAAGTGGTTATCAGGAATCTTTGTGTAATGGTTGAGAAATCTAGTCCAGCTCTAAAACCTCTGCAAGTAGCAGGGGAGAGTGTGTATCCATGGGACTGATCAGAGCACGGAGAGCTGAGCATGAGGAAAGCCAAAGCAGCACCAGGTCACAGCACCTGAAATGGGATGGGAGGAAGGTCCCAAGTGCAAGGCCCCAGAAATGACGAGAAGCGATGTGTGTGCTTTTCCTCACAAGCCGCGTTGGCTCAGGATATCTGCCCAGGCTGAGCACAGTGCCTGGCTGCAGGCAGGGACAGGGGCAGGCAGGTGCAGAAGAAGCAGGCAGGGGAAGCGGCAGGCAGGGACAGGGGCATAGACAGGGACAGGGGCAGGCAGGGACAGGCCTGTGCCCCGGCCTCACCCAGCAGGCACAGGTAGTTGGGCTCCGTCAGCCGGGATCTCCGCCAGTACTGGTTGATGATGTTGTAGAGGTGTCGGGGCTCGCAGAACATCACCCCTGCCATCCCCCACCCGCCCAGCTGTCGCCGACTATCGCGACACGCCGCTCCCCTCTCCTCGCCCGGCCGCAGGCAGCGACGCCCGCCGGTCTCCACGGTTACCTCAGGCGGGATCTCGCGAGATTTGCCCTCTTCCCCTTTCTCGCCGCGGGCAGCGGTCTCGCGAGAGCGGCGGGCGGGGCCGCGCAGGCGCGGCCCCGCGCGCCGGGGGGGGTNCGCGCAGCCTGTGGAGGACGTTGGATTCACCGATCCCGCCAGAGCCGCCGCTCGCCCAGCCGTGCCCGCCATGCTGTCCCGCCTCAGCACCGCCACCGCCCTGCGCCGCGGCATCGCCACCTCCGCACAGGTACACTGCCCGCACACCCACACCGCCCCTCGGTGAAGCTCCGCACTTCCTCCTCCGTTCTGGGGCGGCTGCGGAGCTCAGGGGGGAAGCCGGGTAGGAGCCCCGGTGCTGCTCGGTGATGGGGCTGTGGAGCGCAGGCTCTGCCCAGTGAAGGGGTGCAGGGCGAGAATGCAGGCCTGGTCGTTCTCCTTTCTGGGCCTGCAAGGCCGGGGTTGGACAGAGTTCCTTCTCCGGGGCTGCAGGATTTGGGTGGAGTGCGGGCCCTCGATGAGGGACTTTGAGGCCAGGAAGGAGCCCCGGCCCTGGTCGGTGAGGGGGTATGGAACCATGAGTCTCCTGGGTGAGGGACTGCGAGGCTCGAGTGGAGCCTAGACCCCTCCTCGGAGTGGGGCTACGGGGCTCGGGTGGAGCCCGGGGAAAGCCCCATACCCTCGGTGAGGGGCTGCGGGGCCGGAGAGAAGCCCGGGGCCTCAGTGAGGGGACTGGAGCCCGGGGCCGCCCCAGTGAGGGGCTGCAGGGCTCGGGTGCAGCCCTGAACTTCCTCGGAGAGGGGCTGGGAGCGTGTGGCGGTGCCTCAGGCAGAGCAGGGAGCGCGGGGATGTTGCGGAGCGTGGCTCGGGGGTCTCGGTGCTGGGCGTGCCGGACTGTGCTCGGTGACAGCACCGTGGCCCTGCGGGTCTCGGCCCGGCAGCTCCTGCCCTGCTCCAGCCAGGCTGCGAGTGTGATAATCCTGTATGAACTCCTGTCTCTGATGGTGTGCAGAGGGTGATGGGTTTGCTGCTTTCTCCCTCCAGTGCAAAAATGCCCCTGCGTTCTGAAGGTGTTAAGAGCTAAAGCTGGTGGTTGGTGTTTAGCAGTAATCCTTCATGTGCCGAAATCCACCGTGCTGGCTGCAAACCACGGCTGCTGTGGCTGCACGGAGAGAGACCGACCTCTGTCCGATGTTGATAATCCCGGTGGGATGTAAAAGAGTGATTATTGCAGCTATAAAGATGTGCTGTACTGGAGAGCCGTGTCTAAGTCTTCAAATGGGAACTGTATTTATTAGCAGTGAGGTTTTGACCCCACGGGGTCACTTCAATCACAAATGGGGCTCAGCAGTGACTCATGCCAGACTTTGCTTCCTGTTAAGGAGTTTTATGCAAAATTATATTTGTTACAGTAGCAAGAAAACTGGGCTGAGGTTAGTCTGGTGCAGTTCTTCGGTAGATTATTTCCCATCATAGCACAGTAATTAAGCTGTTCATGAAGGGACGTGGATCTATTATGGCTTTTATCTGGTAAGATTGTGATAGAGAATGGCTTTCTCAGCAATAATTGTTACATCTCCACAGGAGTTTTCCATAACTTTGTCAGAATGGTGCACTTTAAGATTGTTCTGGCCCCTGGAAGCTGCTTTCCTCTTGTGGAGCAGCACTTTGCAAAGCATTTGTGAGAGAAATTGCACCCTGCCAGTACCTGAGTAAAGATAAAATTGGTTCTCAGGGCAACCAAGCAGAGTGGATTTTACTTGATTTCTCAACCACATGATCAAAGCTGGAAATTGTAGTCACTTAATGTTCTTTGTCCTCAATCCTGAGGCATCTGCGGGTGCTATTTTGGATTTATATCAGGTGTAAACATTTTCTTCACATATATGCAGTGATTATTACATTTATTGTAGTCCGTTAAACATATTGATTTGGCAAATGGAAACCAGATTTGCCCTAAATCAGGCCTGGCCCACGAGAGTGGCAGTTATTAGACAGGTATTTCCACTGGGAGAAAGGTGATCCTTTAGGTTCCTTTGCCCTAGCCTTGCTTTCCTTTTGAGCTTCAGATCACAGGTAACCATCTCCTCCAACTTGTCCTACCAATAAACCTGATGGATCTCTGGGAGGCTGCTGTGAGGGTCATTTTCTGTAGGTTTAGACTATCAAGTTTGCATAGTACTAGGTAAAAAATTGAGAAATAGAACTAAAAGTAAAGAAAGAGTGGTGAAATCCCCAAGGTCACTGTGGGGATAACTGCCAGAACAGCTCTACAACGTGTTTGTTGTCTCTTTTGCACAGAACAATGCCAAGGTGGCAGTGCTGGGGGCCTCGGGGGGCATTGGGCAGCCCCTGTCCCTGCTGCTGAAGAACAGCCCTCTGGTGAGCAAGCTCAGCCTCTACGACATCGCTCACACTCCAGGCGTGGCAGCTGACCTGAGCCACATCGAGACCAGAGCCGGTGTCAAAGGTACCCTGGGAATGGCCTGAGTTCCAAAGGGATCCTCCCAAAGGGGTGGCTCTGACACAGAATGCCCATTACTTGTGATCCAGAAGCCCAGTATCAATTTAAGTAGCTTTTTCCTCAAGTAGTGAATGATTAATTGAGGTTTAGCTGATTGGATTGACATGTATGGAGATGAAAATGGGCTGTGGTTGCACTGTTGAAGGGGAATTTGTGATATCTGGCAGGAAACATTCAGTGAAGTTTTCTCAGTGTGTTGAATTTTAAAATTTGGCTAGAAATAGATTTAACACTCCCTGGGTGTCCACATGAATTCTTTTCTCTTAGATTCTGATGAAATCAAAACTTAATCTGCTCTTCTTTCTTTATCTGAAGATCACCGAAAGGTGACATTTTACATGAATATGTCTGTCTGCAGTTCTTTGGGGGCACTGATTCTGGTGCCAGGGCTTTGGGAGAGTAAATGCACGTAGCAGGGGGAACTAGGAGTTTGGAAAACAGGTGAAGGTGAGATTGTCACCACTCTCACTCTGTAAGTTTTGAAACAAGGATAAAACATCAAATGGAATCTGTCCATAATTGTTTCTTTACTTTTCAGCATTAAGTCTGAATTGAAGGTTAAATTTAAAAAAGGACTTGGATGCCTCTGGGCATGATTTTGTACTTCAAAGTACAGCTATTTAATAACTGTCAAAAACATAATGCCTGACTGTCTTCCTTTTCAGGCTTCATGGGACCTGAGCAGTTGCCAGAATGTCTGAAGGGCTGTGATGTTGTTGTTATTCCAGCAGGAGTCCCTAGAAAACCAGGTAGGTTTTCTTTGTTGGAAAACCCCAGGGCTGCTTTGAAGTGGATTTCTGCGGTTCTGCTGCTCAAACAGAGCTGTGTCTGGTGGGGTGTAAGGGGTCTGTTAATGCCCCTGCCCCAGAGCTCCTTGTGGGATCAGGCAGCTCATTCAACCTCTCTTAGACTGTCCCTTGTGAAATGGGCTGGATTGATTTCTGGAGTTCCTACTTGGGGCTGAGCTGCAAAGATTTTCATGCAAGTGATTCTAAATCTCCCTTAGTGTTTGTTGTCCCAGAGCAGTGCTCAAGGAATAGAGACTGGTTCTTTGTTTTGTTTCTCAGCAGAACAGAAATAATCCATTTTGTTTTGCATCACTTGTGCAGCAGCTTCTTGGAGTATCTCCGAATAAATGCTGTTAAGCCTTCCTGTCATGTTTCTGACGTGCTCCATTTCCATTCTGTTTTCCAGTATCCTATTAGGAACGTAACAAAATTCTAGACTTTAATGCCTAGCTCTTCCTAAGTCTTCATTTTTCATGGTTAAAGTAGTTGCTGCAGTAGAAATGGGGATGGCACTTACACAACCAGCAATATTTTGCATGCAGCAGTTGACATTTAAAGTGCAGTTGTGGAAGTGATTTAAAGAGGGAGGAGAATTCATCTTGGGAGTAGTTGTGCTGCTCTGAGCACCACTGGTGTGGGTTGTGTTTGCCACACTGTACTTCAGGCAGCCTCAGTGAAGTGAGTTCTGACAATGGGCAGTTGGGCTGATTGCTCCTGGAAAGGGTTGATCTCTTTATTAGTGAGAGGAGTTACTTGTGGAGCCAGTTCATTGCTGCAACTGGAGAACTTGTTCTTGATCTGTGAAACCAGAAGCTGATGTGTGTCTGTCCAGAGCACAATATTGGGTTTTGATTGGATTTCCTGCCCATGATGGTAACTTCGGGTAACTTAAAATCCTGCCCTGGCTGTGTTTTAGGCATGACCCGTGATGACCTGTTCAACACCAATGCCAGCATTGTTGCCTCTTTGACATCTGCCTGTGCAAAGCACTGTCCAGAAGCCATGATCTGTATTATTTCTAACCCAGTAAGTTTTTTCTGGAGACCTTGGAATATAGAGGAAAAACATCACCAAATTCTAGACTGAGAATACTAGAGTAATCCAAATTCCTACTAATTTTGACCAGTATCTTTAAAGTCTGCAGTGTATTTGCAGAAGAGCCTGGTTCTACTAACCCATTTTTCTTGGCTATATTTAATTCAGAGAAAACTTGGATATAAAAGTGCTTAATATCTCAAAGTCTTTGTGACTGGTTTTAATGCAGGCTGGTGTATTAGCTGGGATAAGAGCCTTAGCTCACTAAGGGAGGAGCCTTTGTAATGGGAATGAACAAATTTATTGTCTTAATGGTTATTTAAAATTAATGATTTTTATTCCAGCCTGACTGTAAATTGCTCTTCAATTTAGGCATTAAAGTAATTGGATACATTTGATTCCAAATTGGAAGCACAGTTCGAGTTGTTAATTGGCCTGTTAAGTTCATGCATTGACTTTGTTACTAAACTACTTTTAATCAGTGCTTGCCTCTTCTTGCTTGTAGGTAAATTCAACCATCCCCATAACTTCAGAAGTCTTCAAGAAGCACGGTGTGTATAATCCCAACAAAATCTTTGGTGTTACCACACTGGACATCGTCAGAGCGAATACTTTTGTGGCTGAACTAAAGGCAGGTCATGGTTAACATGCAGGGGGAGGGATACTGCCTGCTTTGATCATCAGAGCTATAAAGAAATGCTTCCAAAGTCACTGCAGAGAGCCAAAGGAGCTCAGATTTCTGTGCAGCTAGAGGCAAAGGCAGTGATTCCCTGTCTCCCTTATTCAGAGGATCCTGAAGATAAGGTTTCTTGCAAAATGTGGTTCAAGAGACTTTGACCTTTCCTTTTCATAGCTGTGCCCTGCAAGTGAGCTACATGTTGGCCTTAATTCCCTTGGCGTTCCCAACCCTGCCATGCAACCAGAGGAGAGGGTTGAGTTGTGGTGTGTGTTTGCAAGTCAAACTGTGCTGTGTGTCACAGGATACTCTGCAAAGTATCAAGAGCTGTAACAGGTTACTGCTCTTAATAGCCCTGGTGGTGTTTATGTTGTGCTGCTCTTTATCCAAACCTGCAGTAATAATATCCTGTAACTGTATGAAGTGATCAGAGTCCTGCTCTGTAGATGTGGCGTTGTTGCTGGAGTACAGCTGCCTCTGGAACTCCTGCCCTGTGTGTCCTGATATCCAGGGCAGAGAGTGAAGTGTGGTGTTTTCACTTGCTTTTCTTGCCTGTGTGCTTCAGAAGCTGGAAAGTTTCATGTTTCCTTTAGGGCTTGGATCCAGCTCGAGTAAGTGTTCCAGTTATTGGTGGCCATGCTGGGAAGACCATCATCCCTCTGATCTCTCAGGTAAGTCAGGGTGACAGCTGTATGTGGCAGCACACTTGTCAGCATGTTAGGGTTGATAAAAAGTGCCTTTGTGGTGGCAGGTAATGTGCTAGGATAGAGCACAGAGAGTCTTCCCTGCTCATGGCTGCTTTCCTTCTGGGATGTGGTGCAGGATGAGGTGGAAGTCAACAATCCAAGTCTGAGCCCCTCTGGGTAGTGTAAACAGTTCCAGCTTTCCTCTGAAGGAGTTTGGGAGAAGAACTGAGGGGTAGTGTGCGTATTCAGGTGTCCTGGCACTGTTTGTGACAGGAATGACAGGAATACCTGGCTTCAGGAGAAAAACTGAATAGATTTTGCTGTGATGGACTGGAAACCCCACTTGAACCTCCAGCATGGAAAGGCACAGCTCAGGCTGTGCAGGGAGGCCTGTTCCAGCCATGACTGGTAGCCAGTCCCTTCATGCATCTCAGCCAGACTGAAATGCACTTCTAAAGCAGCTGCAGTCTCGTGGGGAGATGCTGGGATGTAGCCAAGGAGCAATCTGTAATAAAGGGGGAAAGCTGTGCTCTGAGTGGGGAATAAAGTATCCTTCACAGAAGGATTTTCTTAGGGCTTTGGAGCAGCTGAATGCTGAGAGGTGCTTTGGTTAAACAGTCCGTTGGGACAGACACAACTGTGCTTAAGCTCCTGCTGTAGCTGTATCTGAAGGTTCAGTGAATTCCTAAATACTGCTGGGAAACTGGATCTTTCATAAGGCTTGACTTCCATAATGCCACGGTGACCCAATTATTTACAAGATGACTTTCTTAAATTCCTAATGCTTGGAGGATGTCTGTATTGCACAGGACTACACAGTACTGAGGAACCATGGCAAGCCCTGGTTTGGCTGTGAAGCTGTGGTTTGTCCCTGAGGAAGCTGGGCATGGTTGGGTTCCTGTTCCAGGCCATGCAGTAACCCCAGCCCTGATGACTTTTGCAGCTGGGCGATGTCACACAAGCTGTGAGCCGGGGAAACCCATTTTGCCCAGTTGAGAACTGTTGGTAACAACTGCAGTGGTACAAAAAGTATTGTGTGCTTTATGCTGAATCTGGAGGGGCTCTGGTATTGGTAGTAACTTCTTTTTTCCCCATCCAGTGCACACCAAAAGTGGAGTTTCCTCAGGATCAGCTGGAGAAGCTTACAGCAAGAATTCAAGAAGCTGGGACTGAAGTTGTCCAAGCTAAAGCAGGAGCAGGTGGGTTCTTGAGTAAAGCTTGCAAGTAATTTGTACTGACTGTCTGTAGGGCTGCAGTCCTCTGCAGTTTAATCTTATTAGCAGGTT
Source organism: Picathartes gymnocephalus (assembly GCA_013390045.1). NCBI lineage: Eukaryota > Metazoa > Chordata > Aves > Passeriformes > Picathartidae > Picathartes > Picathartes gymnocephalus. Next base: position 438,070 of record WEKY01032821.1, read on the forward strand.
AGGAATTGCTGGTTGCCAATCTAACTGCTCTGTTATGTCAGCTGCTGCCTGAACTGTGCTACTGAAAAACAGCTCAGTATGTAAGACTAGATAGTAATTGATACCACACCACCTATGGCTTTAAAAAGAATCTTCTCTGTCAAATTAAGCTGTTTCTTTTATAAATCTGGTCAGTTAGATACATGTAGCTGGCCAAAAGCTGCTGCTTTATCCAACTGGCTGTGAGCTTGAGGTCAATGACACTGCATTATTACAGCTCTGTAAACACACGGGTATGGAAACCTTTGATGCTAAAGGAAATAGCAAATTTCAACATGATCTGTTCTGAAAGTGGTTTAACTCTTCCAGGATCTGCCACCTTGTCTATGGCCTATGCTGGTGCTCGATTTGTGTTCTCCCTGCTGGATGCCATGAATGGAAAGCAGGGGGTTGTTGAATGTGCCTTTGTTCGATCGGATGTGACAGAGGTCCCGTACTTCTCTACACCTCTGCAGCTGGGGGTATGTACTTTACATCACAAGCCTTACAAACGACAGCTACTGGTTGTGTCATGTGGGTTTTACTCAGTGGTTTCAGTTTAGCTGAATGCCTGCTATTGCTGGAGTTAACAGCTGAGTGTGTCTTTAAGAATCTGCAATAGTTGGGTGTGATACTTCAGCACACAGCTCTGCTTCACAAGGGTGCTGCTGCTTTTATCTGCTCTTAGACTGCAGGTCATTGAGTAACCAGAGATTCAGGCTTGGCTTAAGGGGTCATGCCTGCCTCAAGTCAGGCCTGATTACTCTGGGCTTTCATATGATTAACCAGAGTCAGCAATCCTGTCTCCTCAGCTTGATCTGCTGCAAACAAATCCCTCAGAAATGGAGGCACATGGGGAGCTGTGGCATGGATTAGGATTAGTAGCTTGCTTTCAGGACCTCTGCTGAACTCTGAAAGAAGTGTTCTTTTTGTCACCCATACCCTGGGTATGCAACGATGCTGCAGCCCTGTTGTAGCTGCTGGGATGCAGAGGGTGGTGTTTGCTGTGTTAGTGGCAGGCTGGTGAGGGGGGATGGAAGCAGAGGGTTATTGGGAGGGAATGTAGACATCTTGAAAATCTAGGAGTGCCACTCTGAGGCAACTTGAGATGGCAAGCAAAGGACATACACCAGAGGAGATCCTCTTGCCAGATGGTGGGGCTGGAGTTAGGAAGGATCAGTTGGTGTCAGTTTCCTCTTGAAGGAGCTGCTGGGTTGGTTTCTGGCTTCACACTTGTGTGCAGTGAATGAGAAGTTTGTGAGGGCTGTAGAAGTTGCCACAGACAGTAAGAGGTTTCTGAGGCTTTCCAGGAAGTACAAGGTTGGCAGACTAGAGATGACACAGGTGCCAGGCTGGGTCTCTGTCTCAGCTGGATAATACTTAGAGCTGTTAAGCTACTCTTTAGGTCATTCAATGAATGGTTAATCCTTAAATCCTCTTTCCCTCAGAAAAAAGGAATTGAGAAGAACCTGGGCCTTGGCAAGCTCTCCCCGTTTGAAGAGAAGATGGTTGCTGCAGCCATGACTGAGCTGAAGGGTTCTATTAAGAAAGGAGAGGAATTTGCAAAGAACTTCAAGTGAAGACTTGACGACGGGGAGGAATTAACTTCCTTAATTTATTAAGGCATCATGTCACTTTATGACTTCTGATTCAAAGCTCATGCTTTGATTGAAGTCTGCCTGTATTAGCTTGATGCTTGTTGCCAGTGCAGAGTCTAATCATCAATAAAACAGCCTCATTTTTTCAGTGTACCATGTGGAGTTGTCCTGATCTGCTTGTCCTTTGGAAGGTGGAGGCTGTAGGTCTCTGAGAGGGAATTGGTTTCAGCAGTGGTGAAATAGCCTTGGAAAGGGGGTGAACTGATTACTCCCAACTCTGCTGATGCCTGGGATTGAGCTCCTTGTTCAGCACAGCCACTAGGAACCAGGTGTGACCAGATCAAGATGGGTATAGGGGCTGCACAAGGGACAACTGAGTGAAATGATCCAAAAGGTGTTTTTTCAGGAGGTGGCATTACCTCTGTTACCTTGTATTACCTTAATCTCTTACGTAATTTGATTTTAAAGGAGCTAGTGAAAGAGCACAGCATTAGAAACGTCAGTCCTACACTAAGACAATAATTAAACTGCCGAGAGCGACTTCTTTCTAGTTAGGAACAAAAACCTTGATTTAGCATCCCCATAAATTTCTCTTACATTCATCCTCTTGTGAATATAAAAATAAATGTCTGCAAGAAGATGGTGATGACGAGTTCTGTTGCTGACTTTGAAGGTAAGCTTTAATGAAGGAAGCTATTAATTCACTCTCCCTCCGTGCTCTGCGCTGCTTACGCTGTTGCTTTGAATTGCTCTCATCTGTGTAGGTTGAATTCTTAGTTGAACAGACTTTATTTTGATGAGTGAAGGAAAAGCCAAAGCCTAGCACCTCTGGAGGAACTGAGGTGAATGTTGGTTTGAGCCAGAGAACATGGAGTAGTTGCTTACAAGAAAGGTACCTAAGTGGTAGATGCTCTTTGGTCACTGCCTTTTATTTTCATCCCACGTGTATTTTTTTTTCTGAGCTCTCTGAACTGGGTTTTATTTTTTTGATTTTAATTAGTTCATCATTCTGAACCAGATCACACAGTTGTGACTGTTGTAGATGCATGGAGAATAAAGTGCCTGGTTCTTTTCCTGCCCTGTGGAAGATGTGGGCAAGGAGGACAGCAAGCACAGTCCTTGTCACTCCTCTGCAGAAATTCAGTGTGTTAAAAGCTTGGTTTCTTTACAGGAATAGTAATGAAATAGAAGTGTTGGCAGTCATTACTCAGCAGGCTTGGAACAAAGTAATTATTAGGTGGTATTAATAGAATTAAAGAACTAAAGGTTGTGTTGGAGAAGGGCAGGGGAGGATGTCGGAACAGGAGGACACTGAGGAGCAGTGACAGGGCCAGACCTGGTAAATGTGGCAGAGACTGTTCCAAACAATAGATGGAAAGCAGACTGCTCTAACTGGATGTCGGGGTCTTGCAGGCCTGTCAGCAATTTCAAACCTGAAATAATAGGCAGCACAGGATACTAAAAACGCTATGTAGGCACCTGCCAGAGGGGTGTGTCCCAGTCTGGGTGCCCAGGTGGTCCAGGGGCACTGCTCCACGAGGCCACAGGCAAAGCCCTGCCTTGCAACCAGCAGGACAGGAACACATACTTCTTCCAGTCCTGCTCTTTTTAATACAGCAGATAGAGCAGATTTCTGAGCATTGGAGACCTTTTAGAGCTTGAGGTTCATCGGGTGGCTTAGGTTATTCAATCTTTTCTTGTGTCAGCACTCCAAACCCAGCAGAGTCTGAGGGAATTGCATGGACAAGCAAAAAGCTTTGCTTGTACCAGTAGGGACTCTGGGGCAGCATGGGCGAGTGGAGCTGAGGTGGAAGAGGATTATGTCTCAGCACCTGCTGACGTGTAGGTTCTCCAGGGTCTCCTTCAAATCTCCTGAGTGTTAACAAAGTCCCTGCACTGTTGGAATTTTGGGGTTGTTTCTTCTTCCCCGCCAATCCCATGCTGCATTTTTGGAGTTGCAGCTATTCCCTGTGCCTGGAAATCTGCTCCCTTTTGGGAAAGGAGACGAGACACCCTTCTTGTGGCTTTCTGCAATGAAGTCAGAGGCCAGAAGGACACTGGCTAAAGGTGAGAAATGGACTTGTGTAGGCGTTCCCTTCTCAGTTAACATGCTGTCCCTGTGGCTGAGCAGTGCTATGGTGGGTAACAATCCCTCTGAAGATTGGAGGTGGTTTGCAAAACTCTGGGACATCCCACCCCTTCTCTCTGAGCAGATTCCCTGGAGGAGGAAAGGGTCTGGGGCATACCCCTCCCCGGGAGGAGCAGGAATCAGCTGGGTGTACCCAGATAAGCCAACGCTCTGTCGTGGAAGTTGTTTCCTGGAGCTGTGGCTGTGAGACACACGACCTTCATCCTCTCTGCTGTCAGTTCTGCCGCGGGGCTGCCCTGCTGAGTCACAGCACTTGCTCCAGTGCTGGCAGCCTTTGTGTTTACCTCCCGTGGAGGGGAGTGACCAGGTCTGGAGGAGGTGAAAAACCTGCCCTGTGCAGATCTCTTGGGTTTCATCCTTTTTACTGAGCAGGCTTCTGTCTTGATGGTCTCTAGGCACCTCTTCCCTTGCAGCATCATTTCTGCACACGGAGCTGCCGCCTCCTCGGGCAGCCCAGCTCAGCACCGGAGCACAGATGTCAAGACACAGAGGAGATGTGCGTGGAGAGTAATAAATAAAGATTCTCCAGATGGCCATATGTCAGGTCACTCGAGCCCACCTGCTGCTCCCATGCTGCTGCAGCAGCGTGTTAAATGCAACAAAGGATAGAACAAGGAGAAAAGCAAATGCTGAATGGTGTAACTCAGGTCTCATCCTGATCATCACTGCCCCAGGGCGCTTCAGGTGGGATGACCATAGGAGCAGCCTGGCAGACTTGTGTCCCTTATCCCTCGGAAATCTGTTTTCCCCTCCTGGCTCTGTGCTTTGGTGTGGGGGTACAAACCTCCCACCCCAAGCCCCATCTCAGCCTGGGGGCCTCTGGGTGCTGAGAGATGGCAGCAGCTGCTTGCCTTGGGGTAAGGCTGGTACAGCTGCAGCAGGCGTGGCTGAGCCTGAGGACAATCCGTGGCATTTTGGTGATATTTAGGAGAAGCAGAGGAAACAACAACAGTTTAGTGCAGCCTCTGCCTTGCCAAAGCTGGCTGCCTTCCCAGCTCCAGCAAAAGAGCAAAACTGGAGGGGCTGGAGGTACTTCAGATAGGTGCTGGGTAACTATTGCTCTCTCTCAGGAGCCCACCTCTAAAATTCAGAATCTCCAGTGCTTTCTCCCTCACAAAAGCTGCCAGGACAGAGAGCTACTGCTGCTCTTTCCCTCCCCTGGGCAGCTCAGCATCTGCACCAGCAGCACTGGGGTACCCTGTGCTCGGCCTCGCATTACTGGGGCTGGCAGTGCAGAGCAGGCATCGCATCCTCTGCCCAGGAATGGGGCGAGGAGAGGCCGAAATACACCCTGAGGCTGGTTGGGCGTGGCTGGGGGGCGCAGGCAGATCTCCCCCACAGCCAGCTCATCTTTCCCCTTCCCTGGCAGGGCATGGGCAAATGGCTTTAACGTGAGCAGGAGCATCACAAACCACCGGAGCTGCAGATTTGGCTTTGTAGAGGCCTCTCCCCCTCCCCTGACTCTCCCGCCTGGCCACAGGCGGTGTGAAATCACCACCTTTGCATTCCCTGCTCTTGATTTACTGAAATGCCCGAGAGCTCCCACTTCCCTCCGGGGTGCCTCAAAGCAGAGCTGGAGAGCGGCGCTGAGGCGGGAGGGTTTGTTTGCATTTACAGGGAAACCTGTTAATAAAGGAGACCAAAGGGACTGCTCTTTTCCTGGCTGCGGGAACAGATGGCTGGATAACGCCGTGCAATTAATATGCAGGGAGTCCTGCCGGGGCAGGGATTTGATTGCCTGTTAGGAGAGGTTAGCACACTCAAGCTGAGCTCTGCCACCACACTGCCTGTCCCTGGCACCTGCTGCCTGCAGGGACACTTGGACAGATTGGATGGGGTCACAGATGAGACTGTGGCACTGGACATGAGGCAGGATGCAGCTGGGGACTCTGGGACAGTGGCAGGTCTCTGCTTCTCCCATGCTGGGTGATGCTCTGGGAGGGTTTGCCCTTTGGGTTTGTAAAAGCAAAGGATGGCTCTGGTGATGAATGACAGATCAGAGGTACTTGCAGGCTGGAAGGGCAACACTGGATCGTTCTTTTCTCCTGGACTTGTTACCTCTGGGTAAGGAGGTGCCAAGGAAAGCAGCAGGCAGGAGCTCCTGGATGAGCCGAGGGAGGTGGGCACAGGATGTGGGCATCTCCTTGCTGCAGCACAGCGCGGATACAGAACCGCTTCAAAGATAAATCCACAGGGAAGAAAATCCCCTGCCAAGCGCTAGGAGGGTTCGGGAACCCTGGGGAAGCAGGAAACCCAGCACAGCCACCCCAGCACTGAGCTGGGGCCACGCGGCCACACGGTCAAGCCCAAATCGATGGGAGCCTCCAGCCGCCGGCCACGAGTGAATGGCCCAAGGTCACCCTGGGCACGCGTGGGGCTGTTCCAACACCCTGTCCCCATCCTACCCTGGGCTCTCACAGGACCGAGGTGCCCCAGCCCCTTCCCCTTCGTGCCTTTGCTTTGTCCCCCCCCATTTTCTGGTATTTTCTTCCCCACCTGCCTCGTCGGGGCTGCTGAGCACCATGAAAAGCAGCGCCAGGCTTTGATCAGGGGCTGCTGCCTGTGCCGTGCCAGCAGCACGTTCCCACCCGGCACCGCCACTCCCGGCCGCCCTTTCTTCTGCATCAGGAGGAGGCTGCTGGAGATGTCGAACCTCAGCGCAAATCCTTGCAATTAGGCCTGTTCTGCTGCCTGCCTCGTTTGATCTCCTTTAATTATTTATCACCTTTTCTTTCTCCTTCTCTTTCCTAAATCCTCAGTTTCTTTCAAGTGATGATTTTCCTCCTCTCCCCCCAGCCGTGGCTGGCTCTGCCTGTTTGCCTGCAATTACCGACCCTTCTGCTCCTTCCATCTCTCCCCTTTTGTTCTCCACCAGATCGCCCCTTCTCGCTGCTCTCACGGCTACACCCTGCCTGCCTGCCTGGCAGCTTTTATTCCCTGCTTTTCTCGATTTTTCCCACCTGGATGGCTATTGCCCTTCTCCATCCCGTCCCAGGCGTGCTTCTGGCTGTTTGCTGCCTGTGCCAGCTCTCTGGCTGGGATCCTGGGCTGGCCTGTGCTCCATCTCCCACTGCTGTTCTCCCAGGCTACTGGTCAAATCCTGGTGTGGTTCTGCTACAAAGCCCTGGCTCCTGGCCAACACCAGGAAGTCCCATGGGGCTCCTGCCCCCACCTATGCCAGGGTCTCCCTGTGCTGCTTTTTCATCTCTCATCCTCTTTGTTTCCCGGGACCCGATGCATTATTCAGCGCTGCGGAGGCTGCGGGCTGTCGGGAAGATAATGGTGCTGCAAAGGGCACGGGCTCACCCTGGCGATGCTGGATTTTCCTGTCATGGGCTGATTTCCCCCTCTGGCATTAAACCAGGAATAGCCCTGACCATGCAGGAGGTTCCTCCTAGGAGGTGACATCTGCTGTCAGCCCTGGGGGGTGACATGGCAGGGACAAAGGTAGGAGCAAGAGGAGGCAGCAGTGGCCTTGGCAGTGCTCCAGGGGCTGCATCTCCCAAACCCAGCCCCACTGCTTGGCTGGGGTTTAACAGAGACACAGGTCCAACACATGGCCACTTGTTCATGTGGTTCTTACATGGATTTTGGATGCAGGATGCAGGTTTTTCTCAGCAGATGTAGCAAACAACCCCAAACTGCTGTTTAATCCTTGTGGAAAGAGGATGCTCATGCCCTCCTACCCTGTTTGCATCTGGGCATTGTGAATCCCCAGCTGGATCTGTCCCCGTGGCCTGCTGCCACCTCAACCCTGTGCACAGGGATGGGGAGGAAGGTGAGGGATGGAGTGATTTTGGGTTGGTGTTGCTGGCAGCATTTTGGTTCCTGGGTCTGTCCTCCCTCAGGAAACAGAGCATCACCCAGCTGTCACCAATTGTGGAGCCATCCCCACCAGGACAGACCTCTCCAGCCTTGGCTGTCCCCAGAAAAGCTCCCTTCAGACCCCAGCTCTGGCTCCCCATCCCTGTCTCTGCAGCAACTCCCTCCCCAAATCCAGCTCCGAGGCCAGATCCCCCATGGAGTGAGAGCCAGGTGCCTTTGTTGGGCTCAGTTTGGGAACCTGCAGCCAGAGTCAGGAGGGAGCTGTGGTCACACGGGATGCAGAGCCCAGGCAGTGCAGGGGAAACTGAGGCACGGGTGGCACCAGGTGTCCCCAACCAGGTGCTTTTGGTGTCCCTGGCAGAGCAGCCGAGGTGAATTCAGAGTGTTTTGGGCAGCTCAGCCCTGGCCATGGCCACACTGGGCAGTTTTGAGGAGACTTAGGGGAGGTTTGGGAGCTTTCCCCCTCCTCCGGTTTCACCATTTCCTGGCCGCCAAGGAGGGCGAGTGCTCGGCATCACTGAAGGAAATGGAAATTAATTACGGGCTCGTTAACACCGACTCATTACCTGAGCTGCAGCACTGGGGAATGTCCCCACTGGGGACCTGACACCTCCCACATCACCACAACACCCCCGCCCTCCCAAAGACCCCACACCTGCTGGGATGGGGGTGTTCCAGGTGCTCCCAGGCAGTGCTGGGGAATCAGCTGGGAACTGGGCAGGGCTGGGAGGCACTGGGCTGGCACTGGGACCACTGGGGGCATCGTGGTGAGGAGGTATGGGGTGGGATGAAATTCAGGGTGGGGTATGGGATGGGATGTGATTCGGAGTAGGATATGAGATGGGATACAGGGTGGAATGAGATGGAGTACAGGGTGGAATATGGGATAAGATGCAGGGTGGGGTATGGGATGGGATTTAGGATATGGGATGGGATGGGGTGGGATGGGATGGGATACAGAGTGTGGTATGGGATAGGATGCAGTGTGGGATATGGGATGGGATGGAGGGTGGGATGTGGGATGGGTTGGGATTCAGGGTAAGTTACGGGATGAGATGGAATACAGAATGGGATGGGGTACAGGGTGGGGGCATTTCTGCCAGTTGCATTCCTCAGGC
>WEKY01032821.1:448427-470640 GCA_013390045.1 Picathartes gymnocephalus
AGGGGGCGCGGGGGGCGGTGGGACCCCAGTGGGGACTGGAGGAGAGGCTGGGAGGTGCAGGCGGTGAGGGAGGACGGGGCCCCCCCCACCCATCCTGTGATGCTCGCTGGGGGCAGGGAGGTGAGGACCCCCAGGGATGGGGATTGGAGGTGCGGTGCTCCTCAGGGGGCTGGGAGCTGGGGTCTTCAAAGGGACATGGATGGAAGGGAGGGGTAAGGCGTGCGTCGTATTGTGGGTGCTGGGACAGCTGGGGACCCCGCCGGGAGGAGTGTGCCGAGGATGTCCCTCCATGAGGTTTGGTGCTCCTGAGAGTGTGGGATGGGGTGAGAAGCCTGGAGATGAGGTGCTTTTTGGGGCACAGGGGGTCCCTCCAGGGACGTGGATGTGCCGGGGGCTCCCTGGTCCTGAGGGAGTGGCTGGGGGGGGGCACCCATATCCCTCTATTCCATTCTGGGGGGAGATAGGCTGGGACTGGGACAGTGGGTGACCCCCAGCAGTAGGTTTTGGGCTGGGAAGGACGGGACAGTGTCGAGCCCTCAGCAGATGCTAGTGCCTTGTGTGGTGCAGGGGGGAGACGAGGCTGAGACAAGATCCACAAAGCCCCTCTCTCTGCTGCGTGGACCCCCAGGCTGTGCTGGGGAGGGTTTGGCTGACGAGATTTCAAACCCTGCGGGTGTTGCACGAGAGAAGGAGAGGGGCAAGGCTTGGCAGCGGGGAGCCACAGCAGCAATTCAACCGCTTGTCTTTTGGGAGTGTTTTGTGCTTCTCCTTCCCAGATCAGGAGGTTTGTCCCCAGGGATGTCCGGGCTGTGCCACTCAGGGGGCTGGTGGCGAGGGGTCAGGCCGTGGCTCAGGGGGAGCAGGTAGCTTTCAGAGGACACAGGTTCATTCACTCCCTCCAGCGTGAGGTTTCAGACTGGATGTGTCTTGGTTTGCCTGTGCTCCCACTGCTATAGGAGGCTCACCTGGGGGCTGGCAGCATTTGAGGGTGTCTCAGGTTGATGACAAATGTCAAGGACCTTCTTCGAGGGTGCAGGTGCTCGTGCCCTGACTGATTTCCTTGTCTTGGCATGTGGATCCTTCTCTGGCAGGAGCACAGGGACACCCCTGCTGGGGGGGCTTTGGGGACAGTGTTTGTGTCCAAACACACATTGTCATCACTCTGTCCCACTCTACCAGTGTGGCCTCACACAATGCCACCCTCTGTGTCTCACCTGCTTTTCCCCGAAATCCTCCTGGCATCCCACCTGCCTCCTCCTGCCCCAGGACTCATCCTGGCAACACGTGCAGGGAATGTTAGGGGCTTTCAGAGCCAGAAGTTGGGTAGATTTTAAGGGAACCTTTGGTCCTTGGTCACTGTTGGGAATGGCAAGCAGGGGTTTTGCCAGGCAGAGGGGTGTGGGGGTCTTATTTGGCTTGGTGCCAAGAAAATGATGCTTCTCCCCAGGACAAAGGGTCTCGTGCGCCAGGGGTCAGATGCAGCTGTGGGTGGATGTGTGGCAACGGGTCCTGGAGGCTGCTGGAAGAGGGGACAGAGGGTGCTCACCCCGTATCTCGGGGCAGGGGGTGCCTGAGGCGTGCAGGTCACCCTATGGGCTTAGTCCTTATGCTGAGGGTCTGCCGGATGTGGGGCTCCCCAACCCTAAAGCCCTTTCTCCTCCTCCTCCTCCTTCCTGTCTCCCAGCTCCCGTTTTCCCGGGCCAGGTGGCCCGTGGCTTATATAATGTGCTCAAACCCCGGAATAGCTCCTCCCGTTACACAACCACCCAGCCAGCCACGGGGGGGCATGGTGGGGGGGATTCCCGGCTGGATGCTCCCCCTGCACTGGCCGTGACCCCCCTCTACCTGCAGTGCTCAACCCCAGGGGGTGTTCACCGGGATTGTGTCCCCATTGGGGAAGGTGACCTCATTGTGACAGTCATCCCCCTGCTCCTGCATGTGCTCAATAATTGCATTTATTTGTAGTAGTGTTATTACTCCCCTTCCTCAGAAGGGTGATGGGCCTCGGGCTGACCGTGCCTCCTCCTGACTCCTTGCCTAGCAAAGCAAATGACCTCAATGGTGCAAAACGCGGGGTGGCTGTTCCCCTTCTCCATCCCCATTCTTTATTTAAGCACCTCCTGTTTGGGGAAGGTCTGGCAGGGCATTCCCAAGGGGATGAGGAAAGTGTGGCCAGAGCGGTACAAGAATGGCGATCCCAAAGGAAAACCCAGCACCTGGATCTGCTGCCTCTCCACTCGGCTTGGGGGGATTGCTGTGGCCACGTGGATGTGCTGCTCCTTTCCCTCATTCCCGATTCAGGATTGGGCTCACTGCGTGGGTCCTGGGGCTGCTCCCTATCATGGTGTGACCCCTTTCCCACCAGCTCTTCTCCAGCCATAGCTGAGAACAGAGCTTCTCAATAGCCAACAACCCAAGGAGTTCAGGCGGTGGGGGGCTTCAGCCATGGCATTTTGGGGACAGGAGTAAATTCTGGCTCCTCACCCTCCACTGTGCCCTTTTCCCTGGATCCTCTCCAGGGGATCTCTGTGCCCACATCCCTGTGTGATGCTTGTCTGATGGGGGACCAGTCCCCAACCCTGGCTCCCCCATCCCTGCATCCCCAAGCCAGGAAGGAGCCCAGTTGCTTAGCAACTGTTTAGCTTCTCCACCAGCCTCCTCATCTATTTAAAAAAAAAATATATATTTTTATATATATATATATATATATATATGCACAGACGTAGGTATGCACAGGCAGCTGCAGCTCCTGACCTCCCAGCCAACATCTATATATTCTTTACTAATTGCTTTAAAGTCTGTCAGATGTCAAAGTTTGGTTGGGCAGCTATAGGAAAGGATGCCCTGGGCTTGGGGAAATGGGGATGGAAGCACTGGGATGGCTGTCACCAACCCCTTCCCATTGCCCCTTCCCACAGGCATCTTCCCTGTGGCTTGGGGCTGGAGGGCAGCGATAACGAGCCCCAGAATGGCTGCACTTTTAGAGCTAGATTTGCCTTTTTTCCTCGTTCTTGAAGGTCTGACTCATGGTTTTTGGCACTGGAAGGCAGCTCCAGAGAAGGTCAGCCCAATTAATGGCAGCAGCCCTGGACTTTTCCTCCTTGTAACTCCAGCTGGGTGTTTAGAGGAGGCCGACTGCCTGGCCATGGTGTTCTGGCATATTTTGTGCCCTGAAAAAAAAGATCTCCTCCCAGCTGTCGCCACAGCACAGAGAGGGGTTGAGGCTGTACATGCTCGGGGACAGGGTTATGGTTTCAGCCGGCGGTGGTGTGTCCTGATGAGATCCCAACAGGCAGGAGAACCATGGGAACTACCCCTCAGCCTCTCTGGAGTGACTGGATCATCCTCACCTCATCTGGGCTGTCCCCGGCGTGTTGGGGCCGAGCTCTGGCACGCTCAGTGCACGAGCGGTCCAGGGAGCCGCCGTGCTGGGCTCGCTGCCCACATCCCGTGCCCGCATCCCGGCACGCGGGTGCTCACGGCCGCCCCGGCTGGTGCAGCTGGATGTGGCGAGAATTAATGGAGCACCGGCCGGAGGCGGCTTTCATTAACACCGAGGCACGGGGAAGGGGCAGGCTGCCGGGGGACCGCTGCCGCCTTTCCCCAGAGAGGGAGAGATGCCAGGAGAGCATCCAGGCACCCGGGAGAGCATCCAGGCGCTGCCGCCCCCCCGGCGCTGCCATCCCCGCTCCCCCCGGGAAGCGGCTCCATCCGCAGTACGGCGGCGGGGCCCTGCGGCGGCTGCTCAGCGCCGGGGGCTGCGGGCATGGCCCGGGGGCTCAGCGGGGCTCAAAGGGGATTTCAGCAGAGCCGGCTGGGAAGGGGCTTGTGCTGGGCTGGGAAATAAAAGATCCAAAGCAGTTTGGTGAAATAACATTCTTTTCCCCATTATTTTGCTTCTTTCCTTTCCGACTGGAGTTCTGAACCCGAAGCCCAGGTGGGACAGCCCCAGGGCTGGGACATGGGGACGGTCACATCCTGGGGCCACCCCACCCCAGCCCACAGCGAGTGAGCTCTGTTCACAGCTTGGCTGGAAACCAGCAACCCCAAAACTTGGCCCAAAGCTGGCAGAGCCTGTCCTGGCTGTGTGGCAGGGGCACAGTGCTGTGTGTCTATCCTTCCGTCTGTCCTGGCAGTCTCCAGGCTGGCCCTGTGGGTGCCCGGGTCCTCCACACCCTGTGTGAGATTCAGCATGGCTGGGAAGGGAGGGAGAGACCCGGGCATGGGATGGAGGATGGTGGTGGAGGGTGAGGCGAGGAGAATGGAAAAGAGGGATGAAGATGGAAGATGGGGATGAGGAGGAGAATGGACAATAGGCATGGGAATGGGGATGAGAATGGTGGATGGGGATGAGAATGGTGGATGGGGATGATGATGAGGAAGGGGATAAGGAGAAGCATGGGGGATGACGAGGAGGATGGAATTTGGGCATGAGAGTGAAGATAGGGATGGAGGATGAGGATGGAAGATGGGGCATCTCTGAACACTTCCAAAAGCTCTAATCCAGGCATCAGAAAGCACCTGCAAGCTGCACAGCTGGATTGACCTCCCCAAGGCCCAAGGTGGCATGTGGGAGGAGGATCAGGATCCCAAAACATGTGGGTGAATGCCTGGTTAATATAGGAAAAGAGGGATTTGCTCAGGAGTCTCCCTAGCAGCTGCAGCCCACGGTGCCAGGGGGTTTGGGCCCTCCTGGGTGCCAGAAAGGGAATTTGGGAGGTGGGAGTGGCTGTCAGCAACTGTCCCCAGCTACATCCTGCAGCCTTTGGGAGTGTGTGGAGACACAGAGCTCGCCCCAGGATGCCTCCTCTCCCTCTGGGCGAGGCAGCCGGGCAGCAGCTGCCAGTGATTGATGTTTTGTGGGTAATTACTGCAGATAATGAAATATTTAACCATCAACTTTATTATTGGGGTAGCGCCGAGCCAGGCAGGAAGCCACTGCTGTTTGGACAGGGCTGTGCTGATGGGTTTGGTGCTGATTTTGGGGCTGGCAGAGCCGGGTGGTCCCTGTGTGGTGGCCGATGGATTGAGGTCGTGGTGGTGGCAGCCACTCTGTGTCCCTGAGCTGTCCCTTGCGGGTGCAGGGCATCACTGGGGTTCTCCTGGCAGGGTAGGGAGAGCACAGACCCAGCCGGGGAACATGGGCTCCCTCTGCCCTGGTGCCTTGTCCCCATTGTCACCAGCAGTGTAGGGCTGGCTCTGTTGGGCACCCAGGGATTCGCCTGGGGCCCCTTTGGAGAGCCAGGGGGAGGGTTGTGGCTGGGTTTTCCCCATTCCTTTGTTTCTCTGCCCGTGCTGTGGCTGAGGCAGGGGGCTTATTGGCAGCTCCCGCGGTGGATGTTGCTCAGGGCTGAGGGGACACTGGGATGCAGTACCGTGTCCATCCCCAGTCCGGCTCCACCTCCCTGGCCCCAGTACAAGGGGGATTTCTCCAGCTCCATCCTTTTCATGGAAAAAGGGAGCATTTTCTGGCGGCTCTGCATACCTCCCCCACCATGCAGCCTTCTCCCACAGGTACCCATCCAGCTGCCAGTTTATCTCCATCTACCTGCCCAGCTCTATATCCCACACACTCTCAAGGTTTCTCAGCAATGAATTTATCCACTGCTGGGCTCAGGATAAAATGAATTCCCACTGGGAACAAGCAAGCAGAGGCTGCTGCAGGAAGCATCCTATCCTTTCCCCTCTCCTTCCCTGAGCCCTTCTGTGGGGGAAGGTTTCTAGTGGGGAGCTTCCCCCTTTCCCTGATTTCCTTCCAGGTTTTTGGCTTCATGTCCTGATGGGAGAAAGAGGGAGAGGAGCCCCCAAGGCAGGTTTTTCTGCATGTGTCTCTGTTCTCCAGCCTGGAGCCACCCTGGGATATGGAGGGGGCTGGGTTCAGGGTGAGCAGGGAGGGCTGAGCAGGGCTGTGGGGTATTATGGGGTTTGAAATGTGGGTGCTGCCAGCAAGGAGGGGCCGAGGGACCCTCCAAGTGCAGGGATGAGCATCTAGGAGTGCAGAGCCCTGGCTGGCTCCTGCTGCACCAGCAGGATTTCCCCTGTGCCTCTGCAGAAATAAAGGCTGCTGGCTCCTCTCTGCATGGTAGTAATGGGGGGAAAAAAGGGAGAAAAAAGCCTTGTAATTAAGCACTCAGCTGCTGTCCCACCTGGGCAGGCTTGTCAGGGGATAAATGACTGTGTGGGGCAGCCAGTGGCAGTGGGAAAATCAGGGATGTCCTGTGGGGATGCCGTGGGGTGGGGAGATGTCTCCTGGCCAGGTTGGGATCCCCACCACCCTGGGGAGGGTTCCAAGGTATTTTCTCTCCTCAGACAGCAAATAAACATTGTCAAAGCCCCTCGTGGGTGATCTGCATTCCCACCCTGGCTCTGTTCCAGCTGGCATGGCCATGGAAAACTCTGAACTGCCTGGTATCCTGGTGGAATGGCACACTGGGAATGGCAAGCCTTTCCTGGGCTTGAAACAGTGTGGATCAGTCCATGGTCCATCTGCCCTTCCTGCCTCTGATGGGCTTAGGGATCCCTCCTTCCCTGGGCCAGTGTTTGCCCCATCCTCCATGGGCAGCGTGTGTCAGCCCCTCAGGGGCTGGCTGCTTCCCACGTAGGAGATGACATGCAGGCACCACCTATCCTTGGAAAAGCCTCTCCAGCAGGATCCCTGGGACAGAAACACCTTAGAGAAGTGACTTCTGGCAAAAGCTGCATCTCCAAGCCCAAACCCAGCTTGGAGAGTGAGGCAGGATGCACTCTGCCTTTGGTCCTGATGGTTTCTCTTTGTGCAGGGCCCCTGTAAAGCCCAGGCAGTGCCTCTGCAGTCTGGTGGAGCTGGTGGTTAAGGCAGCAGATCTCCAGCGGAGCATCTCGTGCTCGGGAGAGGGCTGGAGTGCTGGGCAGGGGAGCTGGGGCATGGCAGGACAACAGGGACAGTGAGGAATGGGTGCTCAGCCATGCACCGATGGCCTGAGGGTGCTGAGACAGGGCTGTGTCTGTCTGCTTGATCCAGGAGATTTGGGAGCATCTCCTCCCTCAGGCTCGGGGAGCATCAGCCGGAGCCTCAGCACGGCAGAGCTGCTCGGGAACGGCTGTCCTCTTCCAGGGGTTATTTTGGGAGCCACGTGAGGACACATTGGCTGTGGTGGTGGAAAGAGGAGGCAGAGACACGTGAAGGTGAAGGAGCAGGGAGAAGGCAGGGAGCAGAAGCTGGTGGGGATCCACATCGCTCCTTACAGCCGACACTGGGCCATGGCAGAGGGTGTCAGGCCATGGCCCAAGAGCATCTGCAAGTGTTTGCTGCCTGAGCCAGACATCAGGATGTCCCACCATTGCAACCAAAGCAGCCAGTGCAGCTGGGAAATGCAAGGGGATATCTGAGGTGTTTGGGTCCATTTCCTTGCTGAGTGAGACAGTGTCCTTAGGGGACTGTGAGGATGGATGCCTGTCCCTGCTCCAAACCCACACTGGCAGACAACAGGGTCCATGGGGCTGGGAGGGACCCCTGCCCACCTGTCCTGCTGCTGCTGCTGCTGTATAGTCTTGGCTCCCACAAACCCAGCCTTGGCTAGGTTTTTCCAGAACAAGGCTGGAGCAGAGCATCCTCCTCTCTTTCCCAGGAGCCAGCCCTCTTGGCACAGTGATGGGAGTAGCCCTAGCCTTGCTTTGAGGATGAGGAAACTGAAGCAAGGTGCTTCAGTGACAGCTAGTCACTGTCCCCATCAATCTGCTTTCAAGATTGGTTTTGCCCTGAGGTCCTAGCAGGGTCCCCTCGCTGTCATGGGGTGAGAGGGGAAGCAGGGCAGGGACTGACCCTGACTCTCTCTCTCCCGCGCAGGCGATCATGGCTCTCTACAACAATGGGGCCGACGTGCCCTCGCCCCAGGAAGCCTCCAACGGCTTCCCCCAGCCCGGCGCCTCGGGGACGTGGCACAAGGGCGAGGAGGAGGTGCGGCTGGTGGAGCCCAGCATGGTGAAGAAGGCTCACCGGGAAATCCTGGACCATGAGCGCAAGCGGCGGGTGGAGCTGAAGTGCATGGAGCTGCAGGAGATGATGGAGGAGCAGGGGTGAGTCGTGGGGATATCGGGGATTGGATCCTCCTGACCTGTTGGCACCTTGTTGTCCCCCTTTAAAAATTACCTTGATGTGGGAAATGTCCCCATTTGGAAGTAAATCCACTTTTGAGTGAATCCAACAGCTTTGGTGGGTTGGTCTGTGGAGGGAAATGGCTCCAAGTAATGCAGACCTAGGAGTTCATCCCCTTTTCCCTGCTTGGAAATCTGGGCTCCCAGCTTGTCAAGCAGGGAAAGCTGAAGCAGGCAGGAGGAGTGAAGTTGCTCGTGGTTGTGCAAGTCATCAGTGTCACCTATCCTGTGCCCCACATGCCTGGGATGTGAGATCCCAGAAGAGAGCTGGGGTTTAGTCACAGGAGAGGCTGTTTTGGGGCTTCAGTTTGTCCTGTCTTCCTTCTCCTCCCCAGTTTTGGGTCATAGGACTCCCATCCTGCCAATGCCATGGCTAGGCACTGCAAGCTGCTCCCCAGCCTTTGCTCTCCCATTGGGAAAAAAAGAGCTAGGGAAAAACCCAAGGAGCTGGAGACCATCCATTCCTGGGTGGACAGAAGGAACTGGAGGGCCAGAAAGGAGACCCCCATCCCTACCAATTATGGCTGTGCTTTCTCTGGCAGCAGCCAAACACCCTGATCCCTCTGACAGCTCTCTAAAACCTGATGGATGGAGCAAATTCTTCAGCACACTTGGGTAGACGGGGATTGGTATCAGCTGGGGAGAAGGAAAATGGATTGAGGGAAGGCTTTGCCAAGGCTTTCATTAAGAGTGCAAGCGTGACCTAGAATTAAATTGTCTCACACAGGCTGGAATAATGATTGTGCCTAATTTGTCATTATGGAAATAAATAAGGCTGACCTGGCGCTTTGGGGAGCCCAGAGCCTCCTGTTGGGTTCCTGAGCCCTAGTAGGGATCTTACTACTGGTAGTATCATTACTGCAATGGGTAATAGCAACGCTGCAACCAGGATTGTTGTTATTGCTATAATTGCTTTGCTGTTATTAAGGCTATTAATAACACTGATGATGGTGATACACTAAAATGATAATATAATTACAGTAATAATCTTGGTCAACCTACTTAATCCTCCGCCTGCTCTTCCCCTCCACACCAGGGCTTTCCAGGGGGATTCCATGAGAAGGGATTTGCACACCTGAGGTTTCTGCCTGGACCAGGGGCAGCCTCCTGGCCATGGCCTTGGGGGAGTTGTTGATGAGGGCAGAGCCCCAGGATGGATGTGAGTGTCAGCAGAGGGGGTTCTGCAGGGATTTGAGCACTCCCTTGTTTCCTTGAAGGCGGATGGCTCCTCCTGCCTGTGCTGTAGCTCACTCCAGGCTGCCTGCACCATTATTCCCTTCCTGCAGGCTGGATTCCTTGTCTGGAAAAGAAGTGTCAGCAGATTTTCTTTCTTTCCAAATCCATTCTATATATTAAATGCAAAAGCAGACCCCCTCCAAGGGGGTTATAAGCAGCACCATGGGAATGCAGGAGGGAAAGGGCTGGTGGTGCTTCTACCTCCATTCCTGGAGGTGGTGGGGAGTTCCTTTCCTTGGCCTCCCCCGACAGATTTGCTAATGGCCCAGCCGCAATGGCCCATCTGTCACCTCCTGTTTGGCCTCATGTCCCCTCTCTAAGAGCACTGGCCATGTTCTTAATATGCTGCAGCAAATGCTCAGCTCGGGCAGACATCTTCCTGCTGCTGTGGGCTGGCTGATGTCCATGGGATGGCTGGGGACAGTGGCTCTGTCCTTGTGGGATGGCCATTCTGCCCAGCTGGGTGCACCACCATCGAGGAAGTGGAGCAGAGCAGCATTTGGGGATGCTGCCCTGGTTTTGGGGCTCCTCATGCCCAGGTGCAAGGTGAGGGAAAGCAGCCAGGCTGCCTCCATGTCCTGTTACCAGCCTTCCTTCTGTGTGGAGTCTGGCTGGGGAATTAATGAGAGCCTTTCAGTGCAAATGTGTTCGCTAATATTAATTCCCCTCTCCTTGCTGTTCCGCTTCATGGACACTGCAGGAGGGGTGGGTGATGCCACGTGCCCCAGGGCACCCAGAGAGAGCACTGCCAGGGGCACCACTGTCCCCAGCATGGGCTGTGTGAAGTGCCAGCCTTGGGGACTGCAGGGCTAGGCCTGGCTGTGATATCCAGTTTTCTGGGCTTGTGGCAGCAATGCTGATGGGATGTGGTGGAAAGGGTGGGCCATGAGCAGCCCCTGTAGAGGCTGTGGCTGAGGACAGGGACACACACAGAGCTCGACCCCTTCCCTCCTAGTGTGGCAGCATGGTGGTGACATGAGGTCCCTCTCCCTTTGCCCTGTCCCGTGGGATGATGCCGAAAGCATCATGGGTCTCTCCACCACATCCCTCCGTTGGGATGTTTTCAGTTGAGGAGGATGCTCAGGTGCCCTTGTGCAGCCACGGGATGTGGCACAGGACCACCCACCCAGGGCTGTCACCTCTCCCTTCCCAGGGACACCTCGGGGATGGTGGGAGCACCACAGTTTGCAGTGGCTGTTCTCAGATGCCAGGACACAGTGATTAGTGTCTCTCGTTAATAACCCTGCAGCGGCCTGAGTCAGCGCTCAGCGTTAGCGCAGAGCTGGCACGGCTTTCAGGGCCCTGGAGCATCACAGGGACGAGCAGAGGGAGCTCGTGATGGGACAGAAATGCTGGGAGTGAACCCCAAAATCACTGGCTGCAATGGTGGCACTGCCAAGGGAGTTTGGTGGGGACTTGCCCCAAAGCCTGGGGCGGTCACGGCGAATGGCAACTTCATGGTCACACTTTTCCCCCTTCCTGCTGTCCATTCCTCTGCCAAGCACTACTGGGAGGGGAAGGCAAGAGAGAGGAGGGGATAGAGAGTGGTGGCAGGGTACTGAGCAGAGGTCCGGCTGTCCTCCAGGCCCCGATGACTGTCACCATGCCACCTCCCCTTTTGACTGGCCCCTTGGGCCATGTGTCACTCCCAAAGGTATAGAGGTCATCACCACGTCCATGGGGAGCCCATGCTCCAACCAGAGCAGCCCTGACCATGTCTTTGCCCATCCAGGTACTCCGAAGAGGAGATCCGGCAGAAAGTGGGGACCTTTCGGCAAATGCTGATGGAGAAGGAGGGTGTGCTCACCAGGGAGGACCAGCACGGGCGCCAAATGTAAGTCAGGCAGCTTCCAGTTGGCCCATCCGTGTGTCTCATCCCAGAGAGGCACATCCTAGATTGTCTCTGAGTATCAATGGGCAGGATAAGAGTACATCTAGGCATGACTGGACAGATGGATCTACATGGAGAGGGTAAAGAGATGGATGGATGGATGGATGGATGGATGGATGGATGGATGGTTGGTTGTTGGATTTGAGTCAATGTGTTTTTGATTTGATGGTTGGTTGGTTGGTTGATTGGCTGTTCAGTGAGCTGGAGGCAGGGTTTGCCCCTCTGAGGCAGTATCCTCTGGAGAGGTTAAAGGTTATCCTGCACTGCTCTTTTGGAGACCTCTGGATGCTGTGCAGAGGCCAGCATTGCAATGCTCCTGTCCCAAGGGTGAAACCCAAGTGTAGAAGGTCTCAATGCTTGGCTCACCCCACCAGCCAGGGGGGAGGGACCCCATGGAAGAAGCTTCTCCAAGGAGATCCTGCAATGTTCCTCTGCTTCTAATCACTCCTCACAGTGCCTGGTCCTGAGGGGCTGCATCTGCTCTGGAAGGGGGCTTAGGGCTCAAGTTTGATGTCCAAAGCAGCCCAGCTCCTCCCGGGGACATACCAGTTGCTGTTCCTGCCCTGCACACGACTGTCTCCAGCCTCACCAGGGTCCACCCCGGCTCAATGATGATTTATCAGTGCAATGCTTAATGGCCCAGGCAGCATGGCTGGCCCGGCGTGCCCCATCCATCAGCCTGGAAACCAGGTCACTTGGGACAGGAATAGATGCGGCAGGTTCACTGAATATTAATGCTTCATTAGGGTCAGGAAATCAGGGCGAGGGGGGAGGCAGGGAAGCCGTGGCAGCAGGGAGAGCCTCCCTCACACCACTCTGCTGGCATACCAGGCAGGGAGGGACACAAGGACATGGCTGTGCCCTGCCTGGACGGAGCACATGGGCTTTGGACAGCCTGAAACATTCACGATCTTCCTCCAGGCAGGAAAAAAACAAGGCATGGGGAAAACCAACCAGCCCAGGTGACTGAGCATCATGCCTGAGGTGTTAACAAGTGGCCTTTGCCGGTGGGGGCAGAAGTAATTTCCAGGGCATCTTCCTGGCAGGCTTGTTAGGGCCAGCACTGTAACAAGCACATGGGGAAGCCAAAGGTGCCTTAAGGTTACCCAGGCAGCCCTGCCTGTCACCTTTACAGGCTTGGTTTTGCAAAACGAAGGGTAATCATTAAAGATTAGCCCCAGGGCTATAAATAATAGTGCTGAGCTGGAAGGAGCAGTCTCAGAGCAAAGGATTGCTCGGAGCAGAGCAAAGCTGGAGGCACTTGAGGCTGGTAGGAGCTGGGTCCAAAGGAGGTGGCTCTTCAAGCAGCAGGGATCTGAGCTGCTGAAGGATGCCCTGTGTGGCAAAGACCTGTGCTGCACGAAGAGACTGGACAAGGGGGTTAAATAAGCTTTAAATAAAGAGTCTCAGCCCTTGGGGTGGCTGGGAGAGTGCTCAGCAGAACATCTCGTGGGCTGGTCCTGTTCCAGCACTGCTCTGGGCTTTTACCACTCAGTCCTTGGCTGCTGGGACTGTGAGTCCGAACCAGCTGGTCCTATTTCAAAGCCAATGTGAGAGCTCGGCATCATCTGCATAACTCCCCAGGGAAAACTGAGGCACAGAGCAGAGCTGTAACCACCTGAGTCCCTGGCTTTGCTCTTTGTGCTCTCCCAGCTCCAGTCTCTGTGTGCACAGCTCGGTACAGCCCAGGCCCCAAGTAGAAGGGCTTGATGGACAGGTTGGTGGGATTGCAGACAAAGGCAAGCATGTGCCGGGCAGGGAGGGGATAATTGGAACAGCACAAGGCTGGTCTTGAGCTGCTGAGCACAGCTAATGGGTGAGATGCTGGCAGCAGGCTCCGGTGTGGAGCCCTGCCTGCTCACGGAGCAGAGACACACACAGGGAATTATCCCTGCTCCCTTCTCTCCTTGCTTCTTTCTCCCCCTTCCCACGGTTGGGTGGGTGGTTGAAAGGCTGTTCCTACCCTTGGGATGTGGCCAAAGCAGGAATCACTTGGAGAGGACCCAGAAAGCCATGGCTGTGGTGCAGAAGGGAGCCCGAGACCCGCTTGAGCAATCGTCCGTGGTTAGGGGAGGGTGCCTCGTGTGTAGTTTCGGTCCAAGACATTTCTAATTAGGTTAAACAGCCCATGGCCTGCCTGTGGCCAAGGATGCCAGCATGTGGCAGCATGTGCCAGCATCTGCAGTCTGGGACTGGGAGCTGCCCTTTGCTCAAGCACTGGCCAGACTGCCAAGGGACTGATACTGGGGCTGCACTTCACCAGCATCGCTGACTGCTCGCCTCTGGGCTGGGAAGGGCAGAGGAACCCACATCAGGGTTCTGAGGGCAAATCTCCCTTGGGAAGCAAACACCTCGGCTGGTGTGGTGCTGGGCACCCTCCGAGCCTGTTCCCATCTCTTAAGTTTCCCTCCAGAGTACCTGGATGTCCTCTTTCCTCCATGAGTGGGATGTCCTACATCCCCCAAGAGCAAACGAGAGGCTCCCCGTGGGGTTTGCTCCTGGGGCTGATGGCAGAGCTGGATCAGTGAGGTGGGAGCAGCAGGAGGAGGTCGGGCAGGGACTCCTGAGACTGTCCTAGTCCAGCTGCCAGGCCTCTGCCAAGCTCTGCCCACAGCCCTGGTAGTCAATGGCAACCTCATGCCGGTTTCCATGGCAGTGGGAAAAATTAATGCTGACAAAGTCACTCAGGAGAGAGAGGAGACTCTGATGGCTCCTGATGGCATGATGTCCCCCTACTCCTTGTTCACCTGGCCCTAGGAGGGGCATTGACCATTACCCACCTGAAGCTCCAGTGCTGAGCTGGTGGTGCTGGTCTGGGCCTCAAGGCCCAGACCATCCTGGGCAGTTCCCACCTAAATTTCCTGGTCTTCTGCTGGCTGCTCTCACCCTTATCCAGGCCTACCACCCACCTGGGCTGACCCAGCCTCCCGCTCAGCCCCAGCACTTGAGCAAAGCCAAAAGGGGCTCGAATGAGGCTGAGGCTGGACCCTGTAGGGAGATGGTGGCCCAAGTCTCACAGTGTCCCTGTGCCAGCCTGGTGGGGATCTCTGCGGGGATTGGAGCTGCAGGAAGACCCTGAGCAGACCTCCACCCTTTGCTGTGTGGGGACATCAAGGGATATGACCAAAGTCCCCTGGGGATGCTGTGGCAGAAGGAGTGTCCCCCAGCCCCTGTAGCTGCATTGGGGCTGCCCCAGCTGCTCCAGTGGGAGACAGGGAATGGGGATCCCCAAATTAATCCTGCTCTTCCTCCTTTGGCAGTGTGATAGAAAACCACCACGGGGCAGATGGGGAGGAGTACGCGGTGGAGTATCCCGACTACGGAGAGGGCTGCCTGCTGCAGTGCGACTGCTCGGCCGAGTGCTACCGCGAGGACAGCAGCCACCGCGAGTACAGGTTTGCGTGGATTTTGGGGACCTGGTGTCCACAGCATCCCCATCCAGGGACACAGAGGGCGGGGGTCTGTTCCTTCTTCTTTCCCCAACCCTGCCCGTGTCTCCCACAGGCTGAAAAGACGCTCGAGCAGCTCCACCTCTCCTCCACCCAAGAAGAAAAAGAAGAAGAAATCAGGTCACCGCCGGAGCCGGTGAGTCCCTGGCTGTCCATGTGCTGTCCCCTCTCTCTGGAGGGGAGCTCACCTCCCAGCTCAGCCTTTCCCCAGGCTCTGCACGGGCAAGCCACCCCATTTTAGGGGGCAGCACATCCCTGAATGTGTACCCTTAAGAGGTACAATGGATCTGCATGTACTGATACTGCAACACGCACGTGTGTGCACACACCCACTGCATGCACTGGTGGGACCTTGCCTGGTCCATGTCGGGAAGGAGCTCGCTGCCACGGGGCACAGCATCAGGCAGGATATGGCTCCTTGAAGGGTCCAGCTACCCACAACCTCACGAGTTAGCACTGGGCAGCCTGGGCAGGATGCTGTCCCTAATGTCCTTTTCTTCTCTGCCTTTCCCATGGCAGCAAAAAGAGGAAACCCGGCTCAGAGCGCAGGTGAGTGACCACTGGGCTGGGTGGGCTGTGGGGTCCCCTCTGGGCTTGCAAGGCCACTGGCACGGGCTGGCCTCTACCACCCACTGTCCCCTTCTGAAATCCCACTGGGAATTGGCCACCTTGTCTCGTGCTGGAGGCTGTGGAGCCCACGAGGTGGCAATGAGGGGCATTCCAGAATTGAAGGCAGCCAGAGCTCTTCTGCCAAAAGTCCCTTTCTGGCCCCCAGCCCAAATCCCCCAGGAAATAACTGCCATGCGATGTTCATGCATCCCATGGGGTGGTCCAGGGGAAGCAATGTGACTGGGGGTGGTGGGACCAGGCTCCCCTGGGCCAGGGGGAAGAGGCTGGGGAGTGCCTTGCTCCCTGCTCAAGGGCACCCACTTCCCCTCTAGCTGTGACAGCTCTTCACCCATCCGCAAGGAAAAGAAAAAGAAGACTGGAAAGAAACACAGACGTGACAGGTAGGATGGACACAACAGCAGGCTGGGGACAGCAGGGGTGGGGATGGGGGGGCTGGTTGGGACTGCCCAGGCCCTTGGGCTGGGGTTGGATTTAGACATGGATAGGGATGGACGCTGATGGCTTTTCATGGGGCCATCACCTCCTCACAGCCACTGTCACCTGCCCCATCCAGTGGCCCACCTTGGGGCCATACCCCTGTCCTTCTCCTCATGCCTGGAAACTGCCCAGCCTTTGCTCTCCACTGGCCATATCAGTGTGTCTCCTTCATCTCTCCCTCCTCTTCATCCCTTAGGTCTGAATCGGGGTCACGAAAAAAGAGAAGACACAGGTAAGAGTGACGGCTACCAGGAGCCAGCCCACTGCCACCAGCTGCCAGCTTCCCCTGCCGGGGACCCCCTGTGTCCTGCCCTCCTGCTGTCCCCTTCCCTCTGCCCATTGTGATGGACTCCCTTACCCCACAGCTGGACACTGCTGAGTGTTCCCCACCCTTGGATGTGGCACAGGGCCACTCTGGCTGAATGTGGGGTCCCACATGGACCCGAATGTGCCCCAGGGGAGAAGGGGGTATCCCAGGCAGTCATGGCCAGGGCAAACCTTGACAGTTGCCCTGCTCTGCAGATGCCCTCTGCCAACACTATTTTAGGGTGAAAGGAGTGAAAAACAGACAAAGGGTGCCAGAGAGGGCGCAGGGCAACACAAGTGGGGGGAGTGACAATGGGCCTGAGCCCTGAGGATGCTGAGAAGAGCAAATTACCCCCCTTCCTGCTGCCAATCCCTCCTGCCTGGCCTCACCAGCATACACCTGACCCCACAGTCCCCCCAAAGACATCTGGGATCCCCACTGTGCTTCGAACCTCAATAGAGCCCAGCTCCAGACGAGGCAGGTCCTCCCCCTCGCTCCTCCCGCAGCCTCAGCCCCTCTGGGGGGCTGGGAAAGCCACCCCCAGGTGCTGCCCCCGCTCCCACGTCTGCAGCTTTCGGCTCTTCCCGCAGGTCCCGAAGCCCCAAGAACAAACGGAAAGAGAAAAACAAAGAGCGCAAGAGGTGAGGGGCCGGGCTGGCGCGGGGAGAGGGGCTCTCTGCGTTCCTGCGTGTTCCCCGGGGAGGCTCAGCCTGTCCCTCGGCCCCCGGCCGCCCTCTCCGCAGGTCCCGCAGCGAGTCCCCGGCCTGGCGCTCACACCGCCGCAGCTCCTGCAGCTCCCACAGCGCCTCGCTCTCCTCCGACGACAGCGGCTCTAAATCCCCCGGCAGGTAGGGACAGTCCGGGACCCCCGTCACACCCACAGCCCCCAGCCCCTGCGATGGGACCCTGTGGGGTAGAGGGCAGGCGCAGAGATGTCCTTGTGATGGACACCCTTATGTCGTGGAGGGCAGGGAGGTGGGAGGCAGAGGTGCCCAAGGGATGGGGACCTTGGAGGATGGAGAGCAGGGAGTGGGTGGCACAGGTGTTCTAGGGATGGGGACCCCGGGGGATGAAGGGCAGAGGCAGGTGGCAGAGGCATCCCTGAGACAGGTATAGAGGGGAGTGGGATGGAGCTGCAGCACCTCTGGAAGGTTTGGGAACACGGTCCCCAGACGGGGTTTCAATTTTTAGCTAGAGGAAGCACAAAGCACCAGTTCTCATCCCATTTCTGGCTTCGGTGAAGCCTGTGCTGCCGCCGGCCGCTCTGCCGGAGCCGGGCCAAGGGCGGGGCCGTGCTCGGGGCCGCGGGTGCCGGCAGCTGACGGTGCGGTTCCCCTCAGGCTGAGCCCCAAACGCCGGCAGGATGGCCCCAAGGGCAGCAGCGCCCGCTCCAGCCGCAGCCCGTCCTCCCCCTCGCCCCAGCGCTCGGCCTCGCCGCACCAGAACGGGCACAAGGGCAGCGCCCAGAACGGCCGCCACAGCCACGGCGCCCCGCTCCTGGAGCCCTCGGATGTACGTAGGCTTTTCTTGGATCACTCTTCACTTCCCTCCCCTCCTACCTGCACAGGACTGGCCCTTCCTCTCCCCTCTTTCCCCACTCTCTCGGCTCCCCGCCCTGCCCAGCCGGAGCACACGGGGGAGATGTGGCGTGCAGGTTGCACCCTCCCAGCACTCACCAAGCCCGCGCTGGGAGCACGATCTCCCTGGGGGAGCCAGCCCATCACCTCGAGGCAGGGATCAGGGCAGCCGGCAGATCATCCCTCCCCCAAACCAACACGTCACCCTGCGGATGTCATCCCCCTGGAATGATGGCTTGGCAGGCCAGCATCACCTGCCAGGATCACCAGGACTCAGCACCTCCCTGAGACTGGTCCCAGACAGCCAAAAAATGGGCAAAGCATGAAAATTCTTGTTTGCCCACCAACCTCAATCCTCCGTAGTGCCAAGGGGCCAGCACCAGTGCTCAGGACCCCAACACCTAGTCTGGCCAAGTTAGGGTCTGGAGGGAATTTGATGCTGGATGCTCAGATTTTAGGACCTTGAGGTCCTTATGGCAGGTGATATAGGAGCTGAGCATCCCGTGGGTCTTGGTGAAATCTGGGGGACTGCTCCCTTGCTGAGTGGGGCAAAGCCTTAACCCAGTGGGCCCAGGGGGCCAGCCCCAGTTTAACCAGTGCTACGATGGTGAGGAGCCTGCTTTGGCTAACGGGGTCTGGAGGCAGGGCTGAGTGAAGGCAGGGCACTGCAGGACTCCACTATTAGGGCCCACACAGGTCCCCACTTGCCCCAGGGAACTCTATTCCCACAGGTGAGGTCCTGTGGGGATGCTCCTGGGCTGGCAGCACCCAACGCTGACACCCCAACACCTGCAGGGCCAGGGGCACCCTGGAAAACGGGGCCGGGAGTCCCCGACCCCACATCCACGTCCCCTTTGCCCTTCCCAGCCCAGCACCCCCCAGCAGCACCCAGCACCCTGCCCACCTCTCGGGGCACCTCTCTGCTTTCTTCTTTCCTGTGGTTTCGGCTGGGGCGTGGGGGGGTTCGGGTGCCGAGGCGCCGCCCCCCAGGCGCTCGGCTGGCCCCGCTCTCGCCCTGCCCACCCCAGCATCGCCCAGGCCGCCGAGCTCCCTTGGCTCCCCGGCACCAGCGGGACTTTTCTCCAACAACTTTCTCTCTTTCTCTCTCAATCTCTCTCTCTCTCTCTCTCTCTCTCTCTTCTTTCTCTCTCTGGTTTCTATTTTTTATTTTTTTTTCTTTTTAATCCCATCTGTGTTTTTCTTTAGCCTCCCATTTGAAAAAAACCCAAACGGTAATATACACTTCCATTTCTTGCTCAGCAGAAGCAGGGACGAGGGGGAGGGAAGGGCAATGAAACGTGCTTTTTTCCCCGCCCCCTTGTTTTAGTTTCCTTTCTCATGGTTTCTTTTCTTTTCCCTTGTGATGTACAGAAATGCAAACGATATATATTTCTCTTATTTTTATTTCCCCCCCACCCCGTCGTCGTCGTGTTGTTCTAGAATTTTTGCTTTTGTGTGTGTTAATGTGGAGAAGAAAAAAAAAAAAAAAAAAACAAAACAAAAACAAAAACCTGATGTGTTTTCTAAATATTTACGACCGCTGAATATTGTATTTCCATTTTCTATATTTTGAACAAGGAATTTAAAAGGGAAGAGAACCCAGCAGCTCTACACTGCAAAGGGAGTGAATTGCCCTTTTCCTCTTCAAATTGGCAACTGCCCGGTGTCCTCGGCTGGATCCTGCTGCCGTGGCGAGGTTTTCCTCCCCGGCTGCAGGATGAGGCCGCTGGGTGCGGGGTTATCCAAGCACCCTGCGGTCACCCCGCATCCTGCATCCCGACAGGATGAGTACTGAGCATCTTCGGTACCCGGCCCCCTCCCCACCTCCTGCAGACCCCCCAAAAGCTCCGGGCTCAGCCCGTCCGCTGGGTGAGCCGTGCCCACCCCAGCACCCGGGGGTGCCCCGGGGCGCTGCGCGGCGTTGCCTTCCCTTTTAAATACCCAGTCCTGTCTCCATCCATCCCTGCTGCCTTCCCAGCCTTCCTCATGGGTCTCTCCTCCTCCTCCTCGCACACACGCACTCTCCAGCCCCTCTTTCTCTCCGGTTTTCTTTGGGCCAACACAACCCGACATCCCTCGCCGTGTCCCACCTCCATCCATCGCCTTCCCTGCATGTTATCCGGGGCTTTGCCATGTTATAGAGTGACTTTTTAAGACTGAACCGCAGCCTGATCTGGTTAAAGACATCAGCCAGCCACCCCCCTGCTCGGCGGCCGGCCGCAGCCTTTCCACTGAAAAACAAACAAACAAACAAAAAGTTTTAAAAAAGATAATAAAAATTAAAAGCTAAAGAGACCAATTTTAAAAATAATTTAAAAAATTCTAAGCAAATCAAATGGGATTAGCCGAGGGGTCTGGATCGCCGTACTAAAGAGTCCTTGTCTTTTTCCCATTCTGCCCTCCAAATGTGGAGATTATTGTTTTCTTTTTTTATTATTGCATTCCTGTCACTGCCAATTTCGAAGGTAGGTATTTCGTCCACCTCTGCACGTTCACTTCTGCAGATGAGCCTGTTGAAAAGCACCGTAGCTTGATTTAATGTTATTTTCTCTTTCTTTCTGACTTTCTTTCTCTTTCTTTCTCACTCTCCTTCTCTGTCTCTCATTTTGTCTCTTTTTGGTGGCTATATATAATTTTTTTTTATTTGTATGATTTTCCCCAGTTAGCTGCAAAGCCATGCTCTTCTCTTACGTTCTTTATTTTTATACTTTTTTTTTTGCCCTGTCCACGTAATATTTTTTTCTTTTTCTCCCCCTTTTCTCTTCCCCGTCTCCTCGTGCTGTCGGTAGAATGCATTTCTGTGTCTTTCAGCCCTCCGAATTTGTGTTCGTTTCCATTCAGGGGCCGAGCACGGCTGTTCCCTTTCAGTCCCCCATCAGTGGCCGGGTAATGAAGGCGAATATAATTAGGGAGAAATAGGGGCAGTGGCCACCGGTAGAAGTGGGCATAAGGGGTTTTGGGGTGGATGGATTGGGCAAGAAATGAGAAATTTGGGGAGATGTGTGGGTTTAGCCCCTCTCTGGGGAGAAAAAAAAACCAGCTCAGGGAAAATACTGAGGGAGGCTGCAGTGGGGAAAGGTTTAAATCTTCCTGCCTGGAGAGAGGCAGGTCCAGGACATCCCGGTGTGTGAGGGGCAGGGGACAGCATCCCTGCCCTGGCTGTCCCGTCCCCACAAGTGCCCAGTGAGTGTTTTCCCTTTTAGGCTGAGTCTTTGCCAATTTGGATTTATTTGGGATGCTTTTACCTTTGTTGCCTTCCTGGTTCGTCAGGGCAGGAGACTCCAGGGTTTGGGTGGGAACCCTGCATCCCACAGCCTGAGCCCACAGCATGGCCAGCCAGTGCCAAAATGCAGAGAGGAACCCCCTCTCTTTCTCTCTTCATCATCCTCTTCTTCTTCTTCATCTTCTTTGCTTTAATGTTCCTCTGCTGGGATGTGGGGCTGGGCAGGGGCTCCCCTGATCCCCCATTCCGGGGCTGCTGCATCTCCCTGGAGCAGATCCATGTCCCCCAGTGCTTGCAGGGCAGGGCTGATGGTCACTGCCAGCCTCCCCCTTGCTGCAGCCATTGCAACAGCAACAGATTTGTAATAAGAACCCCAAATCCCCCCATTTTGGCTGCAGCTTGCTGCTCTGTGGCTGAAGGGATTGGCTTATCCATGGGGACAAGGGATGTGGAGCAGTCTGGGATGCTCGGGGACATGGAAGCCTCGTGTCCCTTGTGTAGCATTTTCGTGGTGGTCCCCAGAATCCCAGCCCTTCACCGTGCCCCCTTCTTTTTTGGGGAAGAAAAGTGGCTTTTAGGACACAGTGGGATGGGTGGAGAGAACCTCAGCCTCAAGGATTCACTGACCATTCATTGGTGTATTTGGGGCAGGGGGATGGTGAGGAATTGGGGTCACCAGCCCTGGGCGTGGTGGCACAATCCTGGCACCACCCCGATATCCCTGAACCCCCTTTGATCCCCTCAGCTGGACTGAGCAACACCCTGTGCAGGATTCACCCTCCCAGGGATTCTCAGGGACCTGGCACTGGGCTGTGGCTGGGGGGAAGGAGACCCCAAAGCCCCCCGAGCTGGGGTTTGCCAGTTTGGGCAGGACTGGTGTTGCAGGAGCTGTTTCCACCCATCCTTTCGGTCTTGTAGTGTTTGCAAAGATGGGGGGAACACCCAGGCAGCGTTTGTGGCTTAGAGGAACTCAGATATTTGGGAGCCTCAGGGCTGGGCAAAATCCCCTGAGGTGTCAGTGAGAGCCTGGCTCAGGGCTTGGCCACGGTGGTGGCCCAAGGTTTCCCCTCCCGTAGGAGAAGTGAGTTGGTTTGTTTTATTTCTCCTCTCTCTGGCTCTGTCTCTGTCTCTCCTCCTTCTCTCGCTCTTTCTTTCTCTCTTGCATTTTTGTGAATCTAATGATGCACTTATATTGCCCCGCTTTTCCCTTCTCTTCATACCTTACCTACTAAAGGAGGAAATGCCACTTTTTTGGTAAGTGGATGTTAACCAAGAGGGACTTAAAAAAAA
>WEKY01032821.1:480921-503227 GCA_013390045.1 Picathartes gymnocephalus
CCCCGCCCCCAGCTGCCCCCTCACACCCGCCCCCTTTTTACTGTTGATTTTGTACTCACCCTGCCATTGAGTGCCTTGAATAAATGTGAAGGAACCGACAGAATCAGCCGGAATAAAAGCTGGTGAAAGAAACCTGTCCCTGTGGCGTGTCTGTCCCCCATGGCTGCCTGGGGCCAGAGGGGTCAGCAGGAGGGTCCCCGAGCCCTGCCCAGCACCTGGGCTCTGCAACCCAGGGCTCCACAACCCAGGGCTCCACATCCCAGGTCTACAACGTGGGCCCAGCACCCTGGGATCAATGTCCCAGACCTTCACAGCCTGAGTCTCCCTGTCCTGGATATCCCACACCTGGGTCTCTTACATCTCCACATCCAAACCTCCAGCATCCTGGGGGCTTTACATCCCAGATCTCCAACATCTCTGGTGTTCACATGCCAGGTCTCCAACATCCCTGACTCAGTGTCCCAGTTTTCCACAACCTGGGTCTCCTACATCCCAGGTGTCCCCAGTCCCAGATCGCAGCACAGTGAGTCTCCTCATCCCTGCTCTCTGGGTCTCCACATGCCATATCAGAATATTTGGGGTGTCCACACCCCAGCGTCACCATCCTGGGATGCTGCATCCCTGAAAAACAAGTACACACACTCCCACTTCAGATCAGAGGGCAAACAGAGGCTTCATAGGCAGGAGCTCTGGTTGGGGACTCCCCACCCAGGCAGTGCAGCCCCTTGAGCCCCAGTCCTGCCCTCCAGTGCTCCCCCTTCCCTCCACCCCATTGTCTCAGGGGTCAGGTTGGGGGTTCAGCTCAGGGCCCACAGCCTCTCTGGGGGGTGAAGAGGGGCTGGGTTGTGGTCCCAGTGCCGTTTGGCCTCGGCTGGCCCCGTGTCCCCAGTGCCCTCCATGACCCCGGGTCCCTGGGCAGGACTGGCCCTACATGGCCGAGGTCAGGCCCATGGCTTCGATGTTCCCCAATGTTCCCTGCTCTGTCAAATCCCACTAATCCCCCCTGAGTCATCCTGCTGGCTGACGGTGACCTGGGAGGAATCCTGCAGCTGTGAGGCCCCTCTCCAAGCTCAGGGGCTCCACGTGCCCCCTGAGCCCCTGCCCCACACCCCTCTGCCCAGCAGTCTCGGGTGTGATGAGTTTGGCAGGTCTCAGGTAAACACCGAGGATCAATCCCTGATCCCGGCGATCAATTCCTGCTGCCGGGGGTCACGCCCGTGCCTGGGGGGTTCCCGTGTCTGTGTGAGTCGGCGTGTGTGGCTTTTCCAGCCCAGGCTTGGCTCCAGGGGGAAGAAGCCCCCGAGGAGCATCCCCGGCGCCCTCCCCTCTCTGTGGCCACGCCGCGGTGACTTCCGCTTCCCGAAAAGCCGCCGAGCCGGGGCTGGGGGCTGTGGCAGCACCACGGCGCTGGGATGGGGGTCGGGGTGGCCCTCTCTGTGTGGGGGTGCTCGGTGAGCCCCCAGCCCCTCCTTGGCACGGCCCAGGGGCTGTTCCCAGCCCCTTCCCGGGGGTGTCGGTCCCGCAGCCCCGATCCCTCGCAGGGCGCGTGAGTCAAGGCGCATTTTCTGTTTATAGTTTCCCGGGGAGGGGAGTATTTTTACAGCGTGAGTCACCGCGCGTGTGGCTGCGAGCGGAAAACCATCGGGAAGGGAGAGAGCTGGGGAAGGGCGGAGGTGAGGCAGCACCCACCCAACCCACTCCTGAACCCACGGGACCCTCCCCACGGCTCCCACCGCCCCGCAGGGCGCTCGCCTCGGCCCCGGGGAGGAGCCTGGCCAAGCCTCAACCCGCAGGGATGCGCATCCTCTGCAGATCCTCTGCAGCAGCGGAAGGGAGGCGGCCCCGGGAGCAGAACCCAGGCCGTTCCTGAGCCCCCCCCCGTCCCACGAAGCCTCCCAGAAAGTCGAGACAGGCGATAACAATTAAGCAGCGCTGACGTCAGATCTGTAAGTTTATTTGCTCAATGTACGACGGCTACATAATGACTCACA
Source organism: Picathartes gymnocephalus (assembly GCA_013390045.1). Taxonomy (NCBI): domain Eukaryota; kingdom Metazoa; phylum Chordata; class Aves; order Passeriformes; family Picathartidae; genus Picathartes; species Picathartes gymnocephalus. Next base: position 482,913 of record WEKY01032821.1, read on the forward strand.
TTCATGATATTCCATCACTGAGGAAAAACTGCTAAGAATGGTCCGTGTGTGAAATAATTCGTTACAGAAACACGGAGTTGGAAAAATAATCACTGATTAGACCTTAAAAATAGTTCACTGCATAACATGACAAAAAGCACAAACAAAGGCTCATTCAAAGAACACAGTCATTGTTCTCCTACACTGTAATAGTTATAATTTCACCATGACGAACACCAGACATTAAGATTAAGCTAACACTGGTGTTTTCTTTTGCTTTTTTTTTTCCTTTTTAAAAACAAAATCATATATAATTGCATGTCACTATAGCAACATCCATAACAGATCAGTTTGTTACGATCACTATTTGGTAGAGCAAACTTTACCCCCGAAAAAAAAAAAGGAAAGAAAAATAAATTAAAAAACTTTAAAAAATTTTTGAAGACTATTTTGTCATAGGAATACATAACATCTACAGTATAAGTTAATAAATTTCAAGCTACTGTATAGAAATACGACACTAGCATGCACAATATTGTATCAATAGAGTAATGGAGCAGTAATCATTTCACTGGAGAGACAGTATCATAGGCAAGTGCATCTCTTAAAAAATGAAAGAAACCATTCAAGCTGCTTAAAAATCAAGTCCCTGACCCCCACTCCGTTTTTAGCCCTCTTGTGCCATCTCTCCTGCATAAGTTTCCTAAAGCAGCCAGAGCAAAAAGCCAAAAAGAGTAGTAATTATTCGGGGAGGAAAAAAAAAAAAAAAAAGAAAAAAAAAAAAAAAAGAAGAAGAAGAAGCAGCAGCAGCTAGGTTTTGTAATTCCAGTAAATCACTTCCAAATTATACAGCTGGGACAACACTGCTCACGGGGGTCGATGAGAGGGAGGTCAGAAGCCTAAAGCATCTCCCGGTCCCGGCACCGCGCGCCTCTCGCCGCGGGATGCTGCGCCCCCGGCTCCCTGCGGGAGACTCGGAGCAGGGGAACCCCGGCCCAAACAAAGCCGTGCCGGGGCAGGGCCGGGGCTGAGGCGCTCCCGGGCAGAGGCTCGGGGCCGGCGGGAGGGGCTGGAGCCGTGCCCGTCCCCCCTGGCAGCGGGAGCAGCGCTGCCGTGTGTGCCTCACCACGAGGCGCTCGGGCTGGCTCTCGCAAGGGACAGGGAAAGCCTGGTTCCAAAATCGGCATCAGAATCGCTACAAGGAATTAAAGCACGAGCGCGGTTTCTCCTCACTGCGCGGCGCTGGGGGAAGCGCTGCAGGGCGCAGCACTCCGCGAGCCAGAGAACAGCAGTGAACCTCCAACAATCATGGAAAAAAATCAAAATTAAAGCTAAATTTACTCAAAATGGGGTAAGTATTACCTGCTAAGCAACTCAGATGCCCCGACTCCCACCCCCGGCCAGATCAGACTCAGAAAAGATTTTGCTAAGAAGAGAACTAAGTTCCTGGGCTCCTGATGGTGGATAGAAATGTCTATGATTGTAGCTCTTCCCTTGAGGAATTTCTCTACCAAATTAGCGTCTAAGCTCCTGAAGTTCACTCATTACACCACAAGCTTCCCCAGGAGAAAGGAAAACACACCCGGCTTCCCTGGTGACAAACAAGGGAGCCCTGGGTGCTGGAGATCTGCTGACAAACCTCATGGTACAGTGGGAGAAAGTCAGGCAGAGTGAAATGGCAGTGCAATCCCTGAGGAAGCAGCTGTGGCACCTTAAATCAGGATGGTCTTTTGAAATACCAAACACAGTACATGACATACAGACCTGAATGCTCTTTTTAAAATTTTTTTTTATTGTTTTTTATTTAAGTGGCATTTTTAAGTTTAAACACTTCCCCCTTTGTCTGATTAAGTTCTTAAACCTTTTGCTGTGGACTTAAAATAGTTGAAACAGCCGCTAGCCAAGCACCTGTTAAGCTGTTGACCAAAAAACTAGAGCAGCTTTGATGTTCCTCGGGCGGGCGGTCTTCTTGCCTTGGGCGACACAGAATAGCTAAAGCCAGTCCACAGGCGAGGACTGCTCAGGAAGGCAAGCCAAAAGAACTAGCAAAAGAAAGAAAAACAGACAATCAAAGGCTTGATGTCATATGGCTGTAATGTAGAAATACTGTAAACTGCAATTTAGTGTTAATACTGTAAGCTACCCTAATAAATATCTCAACCAAAAAAAAAAAAAGAAAAAAAAAAGAAAAAAAACGAAAAAAAAGATTGGATGGCCTAAATCCCAGGGCTTTGCAAGCCCCAAATTCTTTAGTTTTGTTGGTTTTATTTTTAACTCCTTCTCAATTTGGGGATTTGCAGCTGCACCCTGGCAGGCAGAGCGCTGCAGAGAGAGGCCCCGCGACGTGGTGCGGGCACACGGCACCTGGGCTGCGGAAACAAACGCTCGAAGCCTTACTGGAACCACAGAACTCCCTTTTTTTTTTTTTTTTTTTTAAATGTTTTTGCGTTGCTTTCCTTAAAAACGAGGGCCATTCCATCCACGCAAATTCGTCTTAAAACCCTTTTTTATTTCTAGCAATAAAGTTAAATTAAAGACAGCTCCACTTGTATTAATAATCTACAGAACAGTCCATATGCCAGTGAGGCTGCTATTCCATACCAGCACAGCCAGCCTGACTTCCACTAGTGGTGTTTTGGCAAAAATGTCAACGAGGCAATCAAAGACAGGTTGTGGGGGGCCTCCCTGGGAAGGTGTCCCCTCCCTTTCCCTCCCCCACCCCGGACCCCCCCCACTCGTGGGAAAAAAATAAAGACTGCAGTAGTTAGCATCAGCGTGCGGCTGCCAGTCCATCGGGGGGGTCTAGTTGTTGCCTTCTCCGCCGTCGTCGTCTTGCTGATCACTCGTCCAGAGCGTTAGGTTGTCGCGGAGGAGCTGCATGATGAGCGTTGAGTCCTTGTAGGAGTCCTCGTTGAGGGTGTCCAGCTCGGCAATGGCGTCGTCGAAGGCCGTCTTGGCCAGGTGGCAGGCCTGCTCCGGCGCGTTCTGGATCTCGTAGTAGAAAACCGAGTAGTTAAGCGCCAGCCCCAGCCGGATGGGGTGGGTGGGCTGCATGTGCTCCTTGCTGATCTCATGGGCTTCGCTATAGGCCTTCTCCGAAGACTCCACCACGGTCGCCCTCTTCTCCCCGGTGGCCACCTCGGCCAGGTAGCGGTAATAGTCCCCTTTCATCTTCAGGTAGAAGACTTTGCTCTCGTACTGCGTCTCGCTGCAGTTCTTGATCAGGTAGTTGTCCAGCAGGCTCAGCACATCCTGGCACACGGCTTCCAACTCCTTCTCGATCTTCTCGCGGTAGGCACGGACCATCTCGATCTTCTTCTCGTTGCCATCGGCAGAGGTCTTCTGCTCGATGCTGCTGATGACTCGCCAGGACGAGCGCCGTGCCCCCACCACATTCTTGTAGGCAACGGACAACAGGTTCCTCTCTTCGTTGGACAGGGGCTCGTTCAGCTCCGTCACCTGCGTGGAGAGAGGGAGAGAGAAAAGAGATGCTTGGGTTAAGTCCCAGCTGTTTGACATTCCCATCACACCTTTGGGTGTTCCTGTGCATCTCTAGAGAGAGGCAGGAGGCAGTTGGCTCGCAAAGTCCTGCTCTGCCATCCAGCTCTGTCGTCTGCTCCCATTCCAGCAGGAGCCAGCTGGGAAATCATGCTGTGGTCCAGACCCACAACAAAAGGAGCAGGGGTTGGGTTTTATTTGAGAGAACAGCATTTTCCAGAATGAGAAAGATCTTCTAGGAAAGAGATGCTTTTCACCTGTAGGATGAAAGTTGGGCTTGGTGATGCAGGGGAGAGGGACAGTCAAAGCAAGAGGGAGGAGACGGTCCAGGGTTATGAGCTACCTGCATGGATTAACACCACCAGAGCTAAAGGGTGTTCATCTTTTCTGCTTCACGTGAGCCCAGGGCTTCCGAGATACCCAAAGAATCTCTGAGATGGCACAATTACAACTGCCTCAGGTACCTGCACAGATGAGAACTTAAAAGCTCACATGGCGAGGAGGAAATCCCCCACACTGGATTTTCCTCACTGAGGTTAACAGTGTTAACTCACACCCTCACCCTCCTCATGCACCGCAAAAAAACCACAGGGATTATGGAGATGATGAGCACAGCACTCCCTCAGTTACTTGGGATGCATCACTTGGTATCACAATAATCCCATTCCAGCTCCCACAACACCATTGCTGGCTGGAGCCGCCCAGGCAGCACCTTTGGCCAAGGACTGCATCAGCTTCCCACCCTGAGGGGCAGGAGAAGCCCTTGGGGCAGACAGGACGCAGCAGCTCCACATGGCTGCTCCCCTGGGGTGGTTACAGCTGCCAAGTGGCACTTTGAGCCTGGGCGTGGCCACTGTCCCCTTTCCCCCAGGACACACCCCTGCCCCACATGCACATCCTGGGCACAGCCACCCGGGAATCAGGCCAGCAGTGCAAGAACCTGTGAGCCACCTCATGGCAGTAAAGGATTAGGTAATGGTTTGGACGTGAAAGGCTTCTGCAAACACTGAGTCACTTTCACAAGGATCTGTAAGGACAAGGTTTGCTCTGGGCCCAGATAACCACATTTATGGTGGGGATCAGGAGGCCAAAGGCCCAGCCCAGGACCTCATTTGAATGGCCTGGAATGACTCACAGTTGCTCACACCATATTGACCTGCACATTCCACAACATCCACACCTCCTGCAGCTCTTCAGCCATGCTCTGGCTAATGTCTCCTCCCAAAACCAGGCTACCAAAACCAGCCTGTTTCCCCCACAGCAAGTAGAGTCTCTGATCAGACCCCCCGTAGCCCTTTCCCTCAAGGCAGAGACAGACAACAAGCAGACCCTCCACTCCCACCCCCACCGCTGTGTGGATCTGTACTGCTCCACAGGATGCTCTAGAGCCTGGCAGAGGAACAGCAGACGATCCTTTTCCATACACAAGAGGGTCTTCCTGTGCAAAGCAGCACTAGTGCTTCTGCTCCAGGGTAAGAGACAGCCGAGGGACCAGGGAAATGGGTGTCACATTAATGAGGGCAGGATCTCCTGGGACTATTGCCAGCCGCCAGCAGCACAGGACAAAGAGCACAGGGCAGGGTTCCAGGGCAGCTCCCAGGGTTCCCACCCAAGGTAAGCAGGGCAGCGATGCCCAGGCCATCCAGCAGCTCCCTGTGCCAGACCAACCCTCACACGCCTCTCCCAGCCAGGACAACGGTGACTGTTGAACCACAGGGCCCTGGGATCCCTGTGATATCCTCCTTCCTGCAGCTGGGCCAGGCAGGGCCCAACCACAGTGTGCCCAAATAGCTGTGAGACACTCGTATGCCACCTCCAGCCTGCCTAGTGCTCTGAGGTCTCTACTCTGCAGTTTTACAGAATGTCTCCCTTCATTCTCCCCTCTCAGTGACACCTGCACAAACAGAGTAATGATTCTGCGAGCTAAAGACATCCCCCTGCCCCAGAGCTTATGGGTTGTCTGTCCTCAGAGATACTAAAAACTCCATCAGGTTACCTGAGGACTTGTCCCACCTAAGCTGCCCTGTTTTGGGTAAGGGATTTGGAACTAAAAACATCCAGAAATCCCAGCCTGAGTTATTCTCTTCCTGTAAATGGAGTGTCCAACACCAACAACGACACAAGACACTCACTGATTCCATGAGTTTTCTGTCCTGACAGGGGCTGTGGATTGATCACCACACGAAATCTTGCTTTTAGCAAGGTGCTCCCTGAGAAGAGAGACCAGTTTTAAAGTGAGGACCAAACAGATGATTTAAAGCTGCCCCACAGCCACGTCTGCAGATACTTATCACTGCAGGAAGAAGTAGATTTACCTCCTCTCACCAGAAGAGTCTTGCTGGAGGACAGATTTATTAAAACTACAGGGAGTTTCGTGGGATTAGCTTTGCCATAAACATTTTAAATTCGAAGCTATTAAGGATTACAGAGGAAAGTTGCCTGTCAAAACCCTTTCAACAAACTGGCTGACAGATGGAAGGTACACCTGTGGAGACAGCAGATTTCCCCAGGGAGCTCACAGGGAACTTGTAAAAGCAGGAAGGGAGCCTTGTTAACCATGTCACTGCTTTCTAGCAGGACCCAGACTCCCAGGAAGGAGTACTGCAGAGACATGGCCAAGATGAGACATGGGTGGGGACAAGGACTACATCCCTCAGCACCAGGAGAGGGAAGAGGCTGTAGTCCCACACATTTCAGTTTGTAACTGAGCAGAGGGAAGAAGAACAGAAAACCATCTGGCTCTTGCATTCCCAGCAGGAAGAAAATGCAAGATGTCCAGGACACAAGGTATCTACAGCAGGATACACTGAGCTGCCTTATCAGAGTCAGAAAACAGTGCAAAAGATGTACCCCAAGTTCAGCTGCCTTTGAGGACATCCCTGCCCTCTATCTGCCCAGAGCTGCCTGCTGGCCCTCAGCTACAGCCAAGAGCCTGCTGCCTGCGCTGGCATTTCCTGCCACACTCCAGGCTGTGCAGTCACTGTCACTCTGTTCTTCCCACAGCACTGCACCAACGCTCATCCCCAGCAGAAAGCACTCCAACACCTCTGCACCAGCCTGTCACATGCATGTGCGGCTGTGCCTTCTCTGTAGCCTATACCGGCCAAACAAATGCTGATTTATTTTTTTTCTTACACCGCAGGATGCCGAAACAAAGTGAGTCCAATCAAGCCACAGGCTAAACACAGCAGGTTCTGATATACTGAATTTGTAGCATTGCACTGAATGCCTCTGATATAACATCAAATAAGGTAATATCCTGCATCAAGCCTGGATCACACTGCAACAGTCACATTACAGAAGGGCAGAACATTCCCCCTTCCTAACTCACACCCTAAAGGGGTCTCAAAGAAGGGCAGCACCTTGATCAGGTCCCCTGATGCCATTTCCAGCACTGTTGCATGGAGTCAGAGACTTCAAATAGCCAAAGGAAAATCTTAATTTGGCATTAGGAAGGCTTAGCAGGAGCACAAAGCCATAAATCCCTGGCTGGAGTCTACCTGCTCTTTGGGAAGCTCAGTCATTTTGGACTTCCACTTCCCTGGCTGCCAGCAGAGAATAGCAGAATTTGCTCTGCAAATCTCAGTAACTGTCCAGCCTCATCCCACTCGAATGCCCATGGAGACTGGGGAGAAGGGCAGGAGATGCATCAGTCTGAAATGGTGTCAAGTCCTGGATGTGGCATAAACAGCCAAGGACAAGGAACTGATCCACATGGTGGAAACTTGATAGAGGAAAGTCTTTTAGCTATTCTGGAAAAAAAAAAAAAAAGGAGAACACAGCTGCCAGGAGCAGACTGCACAAGGACACCAGGCAGGGAGTACAGGGAGCTTGGCATGGAGCAGTCCATGCTGCCAGGCTCTGGCTGGGAGGCACATTCCACCACCAAGCTGGAGGACACTGCCAGTTCCAGTCTCACCAGTTCCTCTGATGGCACAGTGTCTGCACCACCAAGACTCAAGTGCCCTTAAGCCATGGGGAAACTCCATGACTTCCCACTGGACAAGAATTACTGGAAGTTTAGGGTTTATACTGCTTGGGAGACCAGAGGCTTGTACAAATCCAAGCCCTCTGATTTGCAACGAAGCACTGCAGAGGAGGCACCATCTCTGAGAAGGTTTTCCTGATTTCTCCACTACAGCTGGAGCTCTGACTCAGCACCCTGCTCAAAATCTGGCAGGCTCCCCATATGCCCAAGGATCACATTGCAGCTAGGGAAGGTTCAGCCTCATGAGGAGAAGCCAGGGAACAAGAAAAACTTCACCTGCCCCTAATGTCAAGGTATGTACATTCCAAAAGCCCAAGGGTTGGTTCTACAGCACCTTCTTTCTGGAAGTATCCCAATTAACAGGCTTTGGTGAGACCCACAGGGAAGGTTTGCTCCCAGAGAACAGCAAGTTAGGTTGGTTAGGGGCTTTCCAGGACTCCCATCCTCCACTCCTCACCTTCAATGAGTAGGTCTGTGTATACATCAGGAAATGATCATTTTTGAGGTCCTTTCAGTGACTGCACTGAAAATCCATCACAGGACTTAGTTCCACCTGTTTATCCTTGCACACTTTTCACTTAGTTTGATAATTAAGTGCCCGCCCATTTACAGCTTCTGCCTGGCTTTGATGTCTTATCTTAAAGCAGACAGCACTGACAAGCTGAGAGGACCCAGAGATCCTTCCCTGGGGAATACCATCAACATCTGACAGTTTAACCCACGTTATAAACCTGAACACTTGCTCTTCTTATTGCCTAAAAGAGAATCCAAGTCCTTCAAGACATCAGACATGTACAAAAGAGTGAAGCTTTTCTGAAGAGACAGAGACAGCCATGAGAACTTCAAACTGTTCACTGAGAACAGCTTTTAAAGATCAGCAGAGCTCCTCTCCCACCAGGATACACAACATCCATCTCCCCTTCAGCACTCATGCTTCCTGTTCTATCTACAGCTTCTGCAGCATGCAATTAAGTTTGTTATCTCTCCACACAAACCCTAGCAAGTGCCATTTTTTCCTTCACATGCAGCTCGTTAGTTCGAGCTCTGGCCTGAAGGTCCCCTTCTCTGTTTCATTTTTTGAAAGGCAAATGTGCTTTTGAAACAATGTTCTGACCAAGTCCAACCATCGACATTCCTTCTTGGTCTGTAGCCACTGGCAAGGGGAGCAACTAGCACATAACCCCTCCAGGTTCAAGCAGCTGAAGAAGTTCACAATACCTGCAGACACATTACCTTCCCCCTCATCTCCAGCTGCTGTCTCATGGTGGGACCCCACCACCCATGTGCAAGGGCAAGAGGACATGGCGTCAGGCTGTGCAAGGGGAGGTTCAGGCTGGACATCAGGAAGATTTTCTTCACAGAAAGGGAGGGTTGTCAGGCATCGGAAGGGGCTGCCCAGGGAGTTGGTGGAGTCCCCATCCCTGGAAGTACTCAAGAAATGACCGGACATAGCATGCAGTTCACTGGTCTGGTTGACAAGGCGGTGACTGGTTAAAGGTTGGACTCTGTAACCTTGGAGGTCTTCTCCAACCTTAATGATTCTGTGACAAGACCACCTCCAGCAGCCCAAGTGCTGTCATTTTGGAAGGTCATGACTGACAGACTGCCTGTTTTTTTCTGTCCCCAGCTTGCCCTAACTTGAAGAAATGGCTGCCCTCAAGCACATAAAATTGTCACCATTACCCAGCAGTCTGGTGACAGTCACGACTCGATGTCACTCAACCTCACCAAGAACAGCTTCTCCCCAAGTGCCAGAGCGAGCTGTCCTACAACTCCATCACAGCAGTCGGAAAAATGCTTTTCTTAAGCACTGTCCTACTTTGGCAAAGTAGGCGTGTGTTAAACCAGACCTAAATCTAAAATGTTACCGGATTGGTTTGGGTTCTTTTCCCCTGCTGCCTTGCCTTCGCCCCCATGTCACACTTCCAAAGTGGAAGTCACACCATAACTGCTTCTCTCCGCGCTGACCCCTTCCGCTGTCCTCTGCTCATGTTTTAACTCAGCGTGGCCAGGGGGGTTTTGGGCTGTAGGTCAAACCCTTTCTCTCATCCCAGACAAGACCAAAAAAAGCACGTGCAGGCTGTGGGCAGACAAAAGTTCCCCACTGCCTTCTCCTTTGCCTGTTTCAGTATGAATAATCACCTGCTAGTTCCCATTTTCTAAGCTGGCAGGGCCAGTTCACATCACAGGACAGCAGCTGAGGGCACATGGGGTGGTTCTGCCATTACATTTCTAAATGCTCCCAGTGCCTCAAGGACTAGTGTCTGCAGAGAACTGTTCACTGCTTGTAGCTCGACTGCATCTCAGAGGCTACTCAGGTGATCCAGACACCAATTAGGATTTCTGCATGTTCCTACATTTAACAGCACCTTTCATCCCGCTCTGCAGCCTTTATTACTTAAGGCAACTTTGAACCACCCAAGACAAACTCTTCAAACTGGGAGATGTGGCAACCAAGAGCTCATTCATTTCATTGGCCTTTGTAGCTTAATAACTACATGTGATGGAACTGCACTCAGGTTTGATCAGTCCTGGGAGCCCAGAGACCTCCTACTCCAGTTTCAGTGTGGTCGTCATGGATTTCAGTTAGAGAAAAAGCAAATTTCAGCTACTTGGGTCATTCTTGCATGTGAAAGGTTGAAGGGAGTGAAAATGAGAAAACCAGTGAGAGCAGCAGAGCCCTGAGCTGCTCCATTCAGTGTCTGGCAGCAGTATTTCATGTACCAGCCCTTATCTGCAGCATTGCAGTCCCAGCACTTGGTCTAACGACTCTGGGTTTTTTTCCACTACAGAACACCTGGGTGCCATCGATTTGTGTCCCTGACTTCTTCTGCAGCTTGAGATAAGGCAAACATGAGGGAACATCCACCTGCCATGGGTATTGTTGACAGAGAGCAGCCCAGACATATCCCAGTAACCAACCGGGCCTCCCAGTTTTGTGTATGCTCAGGTGTGGAGCTACAAACCGTTTCTGAATTAGCCTTGCACAGTCTTGTCGCAGCGAGCTGCTCCTCTAGCCAGCATGTGCTTTTTGAGCCAGGCAGGAATTATGCTCAAGTTTCCTTGTTTTCCTTATTAACACCCTGATTCTTATTAGCCTTACTGACAGGCTATTAAACAAGATGAAAACAGGCCGTAAGACAATTTGTTTCAGCACCCTGCTGCCATTACCTGCCTCGTACTTATTAAAACCTCTCGGGAAAAACAATCGACCTATGTTAGCCTAGTGCCTTCCAGCCACCAGATGGAGAGAGCAGCAAGTCCAAGCACATCAGTCCCAGCATTTCAGAGGATTGTCACTCAGGGCTCATCACACCGTCTCTGGCAGATGGGATACCAGCACCTTTGCCTGCTAACTACAAAGCAACAGAAGGAATGCCAAGCTATTCCTTCCCCGGGATATGGCAGGCTGGCAGCATCATCTGCCCACTGCTGCGTTCTGTGAGTGCCTCAGCAGCAGCTCAGGATCACCACCACTCTTCCCCATCACCCAGCAGCTTGGGGAGCTCTCCTGCCTCGGATTATCCGCTCTGTTCCCTGCTGTTCTCCAAGCTCTCTGCTAAGCACGTGGAACTCCAGTACCACAGCATGCCACTGCTGTGAGAGCTCAGATGTACCCCTGGAGCTCACAGCAAGTTTCAGGAGCTCACAGTTGATCCATTGATTCTTTTGGAAGGAGAATGACAATTCATGGCTGCTATAGGTTCTTCTGGGCTGCATTAAGCTTCTCCAGAAGAGCTCTTCAAGAGTAACTGCAGCTCTTTCTTCAGCACCATTTCTGTACAAGTTTAAAGACTTAGGTTTTTCTTAATTTCTGTTCAACCATTATCCCTCAGAAGATTCCATCTACTTACAGATTTTGACCTGAAGCAGCCATCCACAGGATGGCCACTGGACATTTCTAGAGCCTTAAGACTTGGTCAATGCAGAGGAAGATTATTTTTTTTCTTTCCAATTCATGGTAAAACAAACCCAAGCTAGACAGATTTCAGGGACTCTCTAGATATATGAACCAAGTTTCATGTGGGGAGGTTGTTTAGTGCTGCTGGGAGCATTAGCTGCTTAAAGATTTACCTCACAGCTTCCAAGGGTACTAATCTGGCTCAGATCTTAGTGCTTTCCTGCTCACCTCCAGCCCCACTGCCAGGCAATAAGAATCCTGCCACCAGATCATCAAATCCTCCCCAGAGCGTCAAGTGCCAGGGCTTGTCCTTAATCAGAGGCTCAAAAAATGCCTGTGCCCATGACCTCTGCCTAGTTGAGCCAAGTGGAGAGAGAAGACACAATGTGCCATGGGCAGGACATCCCAAGCCCGAGAGCAAGTTCTGGTTTCTGGGAGAGCCTGTTCCCAGTCTGCTGGAGCAGGATGAACTGGGCAATTCCTGGCTGCTGGCATGGCTTCCTTTGGCACAGCAGAGCCACTGCTGCCATGGCAGCTGCAAGCTGCTGCTCCAAAGGGTGAAACAGGAGAAGCTGCAGCCATGCAAAACTCTCTGCAGTGAGCATGTACGTTTTTAGCTGCTCCATGTCACTCCCCCAAACACTTTGAGAACACCTGGATGTTGCACATGAAGGTAAGGTTCTGGAAATATTTTAAAAAAGCACCTCGCAAGATTTTTGCTCTAGGTCTCCTGGTCTGCAGATCCAGCAGTTCCTTGGTGTCTCAAACATGTTTTACCAGATTAAGCAAGAGACTTCCCAGAACATCCAGGTGGATTCCTGCATGCCAGCTCCACGATACGTTTAATTTCTGCATCAGTGAGTAAGGTGATTATCCCTCCAGATGTACTTTACCCTCCCACTGCTTCAGGGATTTCAGGCTTGATCTTACACACCTCTAGCAAAGGCAATTTTATTTAATTTCTTAAATGAACTTGTAGAACAGAAGAAAGTCAAGTTTTTGCTCTGGCAGCTTTCTGGAGCACGGCAACCAATTTTAAATTACAAGGAGGGTCACTTTGCTATCCTAGATCCAACTGTTTAACTCCCCTTGCCTGGCTCCAGCCATCTCCTCCCAGCCTCTTCTGAAGCCCAAGGGACTCCCACCACAAATCTGACCTCAGCTGATCACAGGTGATAGAACCCCTCGGGTGCCGACATCATCTTGACACCACCAAACATAAGAAGCCAAGCTCCCAACTTCTAGGTAATGAAATATTCATCCCATGTGACAAAGCGCAACAGCATTAACAGGCAAAGCTCCAACACCTGCCCCAGCTGGGTGTAAATCAAAGGCTGTTAATCTTCCCCAAGTTCTCATTCACTGCTGAATACTAAGCATTAGCCCTTTACAAGTGGAGATCTCCTGCAGCAATTGCTGAGCGAGTCTGTTAGCACATGGCACAGCAACAGCTTCTCCACCTACTATTAATAAACTTTGTGCTGCTGAGCACCACAACTGTCCAAACAACGTGTCCATCAGCAGCCTCGTTAGCACTGAGGCTGAGACGTCTCACTGGTGTTTTTCTAGAGCCTTGCTGAAACCATCTTAGAATGGAGGCAGAAGCACACTGACACACCAAGTAGATTTGCTTGGTACATAAGCAAAGATGCATCCCAAGCAAACCAACCCATCCAGCGAGATCAGAGGGAATTTGCAAACAATTAAGGAATGGTTTGCACTTGGAATCTCTGCAGACTTGCACTCATCCAAGTGCAGCTGCCTCAAACACCCATAGACGGACTTGATTCCAACATCTCCTTTATAGAAGGAAAACATTAAGTACTCTAATCCCTAATCCGGGGATCACTTTAAGGGAATCTCACGCCATCATCAGTGACATGTTCTCTAGTTACTCTCCTACTACAATTAACTAATGCACTGCCCCTGGTTACTAGATCACTAGCTTGGGGCCAAAAATCAGGTTTGTTTAATATCTAATTGAGAATGTACTGGGTCATGTCCGAGATGTGACTAAATCTGGGTCAGCACCGAAAAACCTGAGACTGGGGGAAGTTTGCCCTTAAACAGGCAGACAAAGGCTTTTGTTTTGCCAGCTACATGAAGGCTTTGCTTTTGAGACACAGTCTTGTCACTGTTTCCTACAGCCCAAGGATTGCTGCCTCATCATTTCAGTTTCATTTTCCAGAATTTACTGTTTCTGAGCTTTTCCAGACTATACCAAGATAACCAGCAGTACAACCATCATGAGACTCCTGAGTGAAGATCAAGACTTATGATTTACCAGCCCCAGCAGCTCCCAGGGCTCCAGCCCACAGGAGGGACCAGAAAGATGCAGCAGCTCAGCCTCACTATCACTGTGCACTCAGAAAAGACGGACAACGCCATCGCGCTACTGAGCTCCTCCCCCAGGCACACTCCCCACCCAGAGCCACAGGTCACAATCTCACATCTTGACATCTGGACTCTGGATCAAAGAGTCAGGCCTCTTACTTAAAAAAATAAATAAATTTAAATAGCAGAATGAAAATAATTTTGTCCCCATTTTCCTTCATTTTAGGCTGGGAGGAAGGACTTTGCTCATTACATCAGGCAGCCAGGGGAAAAACATTCCCACAAAGCCGTTTCATTTCCATGGGGAAAGAAGAGTTCCCCAACCTTCAATGACCAAAAGCTGCACTGGCAGAAGCACAGGCAGAGCCTGGCAGCCAGAGGTCACAGCAGAATGTTTTACCTCAATGCAACCATCACAAAAACGGCCACCACCATTTATCTGAATAGCTTCTTTAAGTCAAGCCAAAGGTTTCAGAGGCTAAAAGACAAAGCCACCCAAAACCCAGCACAGTGACCAATCCATAGCTACCTGCCTTTGTTTTAGCTGGTTTCCAGGCTATTGCTGTCCAGCAGTGACCATCACTAGTCAAATCAAGTCAATACTTATGTTTCCACTCAGTTTTTGCTTCCCAGACAAGGCAGTTGCCATGAAATGAATGGCAGTTGCCATTTCCCTGCAGTCATGTAATCTAACATTGGGGAGCAAGACCTCAGCTAAGGACCAGTTAGGTTAGCTACTTCCTAGTAAAAAGCAGAAGTTGTCGAAGGCTTTCAGCTTTCCAGAAGGAAAAGACTAATGCTTGGCCAGCAAAGGAAAGAAGGTCTAAGGTGGCCCCAAACCAGTTAGCACAAAGATACTCCTCACAGTGTCAGCTTTGGAAAAATCTGTCATGAGCTGCAGAGCACTGAGGTGTAGAAGAATGCCTGGAAGCATCAAGGGTACAGCAGCTATCCAGAGACAACCTCAGCCCTGCATCACAGCTTCGCCATGGTGAGGTGGAAGATGATGCCTGTATCCTATCAAGATGTCAATGAAGAAACGCTTGGGAAGCCAGGCAAATCCTGTTCCACTGTGCTTTGTATTGCAGTGATTCTAATATGCATCCACCTACCGCTGCCAGCTCAGGAGCAGAACAGGGCAGAAAAGCACAAGGCAGAGCCCCAAATGCCCCAGGCATTGACCCATCTGAGGAAAAGCTCCCTCACGTCAGACTGGAGGCATTTTCCAATGCCTCTTCCTTTGTATCTGCCTCAAAACAGCATGGTGTTCAGCTGGGACACTGAGCAGCCAGCTCTGGTCTGAACTAGTCTGACACTCCTCGTGGCTCTTTCCTGCCAAACTGGAATTGAGCTCCCAACACACCACTCACCCCTGCCACGGGAAAAGCAGCACGAACAAGTTCAGCAGTGCTCCAAGGACATATGTGAGCACAGACAAAGCCACCTCCCAAAAAGCAGCTGGTTACTCAGGCACGAGCAGTTGGGAGACACAAAAGCTGGGATCCTTTATTTTTCCTAAATATGTACCCTTGCACACAACTTCTGTGCATGGTTCACTTGGCATGAAGCTGCTCCAAATAGAAGCTTAAGAGTTCAGTCATAGAGTTCGTGCATTAGGCCCTGCCAGATGTGTCACCATCCATGGAGGTTTTTCCAGATGTCAAGTCATGGCTACCATTCTCCTCCACAGCCCCTGCTCCATCAGCTGCACCCTGAGCCACGTCTCCCCTTGTATCCTCAAGAGCAACAGCTAGCAGATCCAATTTCCAACTACAGGCCTGCAGAGATAGTAGAAATATCAGGCTTTGAAAAATCCTTGTCCTGAGGATTGTGACCTTGGGGTCACTCACCAGCCTGGGAACAAAACCTAGCCCCGGCCACAGGCAACTGGGGACCATGAGGTCGCTTTTACTTGGCAAGCTTGGCAAGGCTGAGGCTGCTTACTCCTACTTGGAAAGCCAAGATAAGCATGCTCCTGAGCAGCACTAATGCTACTGGCCCAGGCACAAGAAAAGTAGTTTAGTAATATACAGGAAGAAGAGGAAAAAGTATGGTGGGGATCCTCAAGTTAAGAAAAATTCTACCAGCCATAGAAGCTGAAGAAAAACCATGTTTTTCATCTCCCCAATCACAAACCAAACCACAGCTGCAGGAGGCTGAGGGATACACCAGTTATGTGGATAATCCTCACTGCTCTTGAAAGGACCATCCAGTACACCCATGAGAACCACTAACAGGATGCCAAAGACATCATCCAGTTGCCAAGAACGGGGTATATGCCCCTAGACGTTGGGAGTTTTCAATACACAAAACATTTCTGGAGTTGAAGTTGTGTGGTTGTCCCTAAATTGCTGTTCCTGAGTATTCCAGCAAGTCCAAGTACACATCATCAGTGTCCAGTTTATTCCAGAGAGCAACTTTGGGATCAGCTGGTGAACGCAGCTGGGGCATATAGGGCTTACCCAGTGACATAATGAAGCTTACTTGGTGTACTAAAACAATTGAGTATCCTATGAACCAGACATCTTTTTACACAAGAATCAGCAAATAAAGGTGGTTGAAAAAAAATTTAATAAATCAAGACAACTCCCACCAACCTTTTTGCACTTTCATGGTAGACATCATCCAACAGATCTCCTGGATACGCCCAAATAATGCAAGGGTTCTTGGAGAGCCCTTGCCCAAGTTTTACTGTTTCTATGCCCCTCAGGCATAATTCAACTGTTATATTCTCCATCAGGGTCTCAATATCACTTTTGTTTAGTTCAAGAAGAGCTATTTCCAGTCAAATCCACCCTGGCTGCTACACTTGGCCAACTAAGAAACCCAGTATGGTCTCGTAAGCCAGTGACTCCTCCCAGATGGACTAAATAAGAACTCACGGGAGCTCAAACAGGAATTTCTAAGAGCTCGATCTGCTGAAGACTGGCCAGTTACTGTGAGCAGAGTCCACTGCAGCCATGCACAGGGAACACTGCTACCTGTCTGTGGCTTAGGTGCAGATGTGCCTCAGGCTACCGCTACAAGGTCCCACAGCCAAGTCACACGAGACAGCCCCACACTGTGAACCGCTACAAGGTCACAAGGACGGCAGCTCCTGACAGCCACCATTCTATCCTGACCCCACAGACCTCCAGGAAGGAAGCCCTGCTCATGAGTCAGGCTGTCTGCAATCCCCACCACCACTGCAGTCCCCCAGTGGTCTGGAGGCACCACAAGGCTGGGCAGCATTCAGGATGCCTGCACAAGAGCATCAACACTGCCGTTAGATGCCAACAGCTAATGACTGCACCATCCACCTCGGCACTGGGCATGGTTTCTCCAAAGCCTTCCCCAGACCCCCTGGGAAGTGCTACTACAGCAGCTCCACTCCTTGCTCCCCTCCCACCATCACAGATGGCCTGCCCAGCACTCCTCCTGGAGAAGCCTTTCCACACCACCCTTTTGTCTGTCTACACTGCGAGCAGAAAGCAGCTAATCATCCCTGCTCTGCTCCCTGGGGACTCTCCAGATCGGATGGATTTGTGTTACAACTCCTTTTTCCACAGTGAGCCTGCTGCCTGTGTGAAACCTGGCTATCAGCACTAATATGCTGGATGTGGGGGGTGATAACCTGCCCAGCTGGTGACTATCAACGGGAGAAACCCACATACCCGGTGCCAGGGAAGGCCTGCAGTTGCCCATCCTCATGCTCCTCCTCCACCCACCATGGCCATTTACTGCACCAAGTTGTGGCGTCTAAAGCTTGGAGCAGCCATCTGCTTTCCAGAATCTCCAACATTCTCCCCTCCACACCCAGCACACTTGGTCGTCCTCACGTACAGCTCAGCCACAGCCCTGCTGCAGAGGCTGGGCCCCCCAAAGTCAAGCAGTCAGGTGTTCCCCTCACAGGGAACAGTCCCACACCTACACCATATACAGGTGCAGTGCAGTAATTCTCCCCACACTTTTCAAAGGCGACTTATTTCATGCAAAACTTATTGCAATCATCTTGTTCATTCACCTGCACATTCCCTCAACACAAAGGTCTGTGGGGAGGCACGTGCTCTGCTCCCTGGGCAGTGCTGGCCAGGGGCTTGGCAGGGCTCCCACCTCCGGAAAGCCTCTGGCAGCACCGCTCTCCCCAGCTAATGGGTATCGACCCCAGCCCTGGCATGGGCTCAGACTGTAAAGCTCTTCCTGAAGCTGAACCAGACAAAAATGCATCTTGCTCCAACCACTAGCACTGTGTGAAGTGAAACCCCAGCAAGCAAGCCCAAGGCCAACCTCTGATCACCCTAGGGACCAGCAGAGAGCTTTCCTGTCCCCCAGCATCTGATAGGGCTGATGGTACCCCCCAGACAGCACTGAGGTGACAAGGGGCATGACCAAGGTCATGAAGCCATACTCTGGATCGATGGGCCCAGCCCTGCACTCTTCCTGGGTGTGGCATCACCTTCTGCTCCCTCTGCGGGGTGAGGGGACGATCTGCTGTGTTTTCAGGGACCCCCCAGTAAACCTGCCCCTTTTGGGGGCTGAAGGAACAACGCTGCTCCTGCAGCAGCAACATTAATTGCAGGTAGCAATTAGGGGCACTAGCAGTTAGCACTTGCAAGAAGGAAAGAGCTAGAAATTACTATATATAAATATTATTTTTGAGAAACTACTGTGATCCCAGACATCACTGGATGAATCAGCAGACATCAAGAAGCCCAGCACACCATTTCCATTTTAAACCATTAACACAGCCATCCAGCACAGGTTCCCAAGCAGACAGGGCTGAGGCTGAACAACCCACCCAGCTGGCCCATGTGAGGCGGCCACCAGAATGCAACGGTGAGATGAAGCTGCAGGAAAACGAGCCTCTTTTATGCCCATCATTGCCACGACAGGTTTGAAAGGCGAACCATCCAGCACTTCCCAGCAGGGTGCTAGGGAGAGCTAGGTTTGGAGGGCAGGATGGCTCTGCATCACCTTCGCTAGGTGCAGCCCGCATGCTCTCTGCTACCGCCTGGGTGCATTGCAGCTTGGACCATGGCATATGACATCACTAGGCGTTGCTACGGAAATGAGTGCGAGGTCATCAGCCTCCCGCACAACCGGGGCTGGGGGCTGGGCAGCGCACGGGACGGGGATAACCGGCTGTGACATGGCCGTGGCCGCCGGACCGGCCGTGCCGGAGTTGGGGCAGCGCGGTGCAAAAAGGAAGAACAAAGCTCTGCCTTTTGTTTGCTGGTGAAGGGAGGCGTCAGCGCTCCCGCTGGGGATCGTTTCCTTACGGCCAAACTACCCGACAGCTGATAAGAGGCGTTAGCCTGGGTTACTGTTTCACCAGGGCCCGTAAGGGCTGGAAGGAAAAATCACATATATGAGCTCTTAACAATGCTGGGTTCAAGCACCCAGCCCGGGGAAGCACTTTCCAAGCTAAGAGAAATTCACAGTGCAACACTGCTGTGAGTCCCGGGCATATCCCTGCTGGCTTTGTCACGGCGGCTGTATTATCCGAAGGAAATGAGCTGTAGGATCTGCTCACACAGCAGGCTTTGCTTTAAAATGAATAGATGCCGCTATCAGAAAATGGTATAAAAGCCACAGTGCAGCAGAGGGACAGCCCGGCTGGTTTAATGTGATAATATCTCGTTCCGATTATCCGTATTTCATTCCTTGATAAGACATCTCCTCCCTCCCCGGGCTCGGGCTGTGACAGTTTTGTCTGTTTGATAAATGCAAGGTTATTGACAAAATGGTGCAATATGGGCAAACAGAGCTGCACCCACGGCAGACTGCGACATTCCCAGATCGGCATTCACTTTTCATCAGCCGGGGAGGACACCCCAGCTCCCAGCAAAGGTTCAGACCTGACTAAGAAGACAAACATAAAGAACAGTTTTCCCCTTTAAAGCACCCCCTCCCTCCCTCCACCCAGTCTAGCCTCTCTGCAATATGACAAATGCAGAATCTTCTGGAATGACTTGATCCTGCCTCCCACGATTGCTTTGTTTGCAAGATCAGATCAGAGATATGTTTTTTTTCCCCCTTCTTATATTGTCAAAATGTCAGTATTGAAGGGGAGCGTTCAGTGTCACAAATCAGATCAGCCTGCTATATGCAGAGTCTTTATTTTAAGAGCGTGAAATGAATACAACATGACTCAATTCATAAATCTCCAACCAAGAGCAGTAAAAATAAGAGCTTTGACAGTGAAAGGGCTCTCGATCTCTGGGGTCAGGGGCACACACCAGCCCCGGCGACCACGCGTGGGAAGGGATGCACGGGGAGGTATTTCGGTAGCGGAGAGAGGTGTGCACGCAACCGCCCCACAGCCCCTGCTGGGCCCCCCCTGCCTCGCCCCACGGGACCCCGAGGCGGTGTGACCCCCCCGGGCAGGCTCCTCTGCCCCGCCACGCTCAGGCAGGGCGGGCAGGGGGGGGCACGGGAGGGGATGCGTGGGGCAGGCAGGGGAGCCTGGGGCGGGGGGAGAGAAGAAATGCGGCTGGGAGGTGATGTGGGGGGCTGCAGGGCTGCGGAGGTAACGTGTTCTAAGGCAAAGGAGAGGATGTGGGGGTGCCCTGGGGCAGGGGGAGAGGGGTGCGTGGGGCTGGGTGGGGGCAGCAGGGCAGGAGAGAGGGGCAGGGG
>WEKY01032821.1:504013-579991 GCA_013390045.1 Picathartes gymnocephalus
CACGACGGGAGATGAAGTCCTCGGGTGCGAAGCGGTACTGGGTTCGCACGGCTCAGCGCCTCCCTCCGGGACTACAGCTCCCGTCGTGCCCCGCGCCAAGGCACCGCCCCCTCGCCCCCCTGGGCCCCGCCCGTGCTGATTCACCGGAGCCCGGCCCGGGTGGGCCGCGGAGGGCGCGGCCCGCGCCGGGGGGGCCCGGGGAAGGCGCCGTGGGACGGACGGCCCTCGGGATGGAGCTGCGGGACCGCGCCGGGCATGGGCCCACGCAGGGCAGGGACGCACCCTTAGGCCACGCACACTCCCAGCCTGGTCCCGCTCGTGGCCCAGGAGCCATTCGCAGCATGGACACACTCAGGGCGTGGACGCTCCCACAGATCAGGCACCCTCGCGGGCTGCACTCGCACACAGAGTGGACTCAGTCATAGCCCAGACCTGCTAAGAGCTTACACAGCCTGTCCTCACCGTGCCCACTCATAACCCAGGCTCACTCGCAGCCAGGCCCACTCACAGCCCACTCACACCACACACAGCCCACGCCCACTCATAACCCACGGTCACTCACAGCTTGGACCCACTCACGGGCTGGTCTCACAGCCTGGACCCACACACACTGTGGTCCCACTCATGACCAGACCCACTCATGGCCCTGACCCACTCTCATCCTAGTCACACTCACAGCCTGCACCCACTCATAATCCCAACCCACTCCCAGCCCAGGCCCACTCACAACCAGAAAACCCTGATCCACTCCAAACACTAGACCCGCTCCCATCTCGGTCCCTAGCCCATGCACCATTCCCCCGTGAAGACCCTGCCCGTGTTGCTGTGCCTGGGGTCTCTAACACTGTGACAGTGCTGGGCCAGGTTGTGGTGACCCATCTTGGGGCAAACCTCTGCCCCCTGCTCTCCTCTGTCCCCTTTTTCCCACCATGGCTGGGGTCCTGATCCAGTGGGAGAGCATTCCCACTGGAGAGCAACACTGGATAATGAATAATGACAGCCATCCTGGGCACTCAGTGCACTCACTCATGGATAGCCCATGGGATGAGAACACGTCTGCTCTAGCCCTGTGGGGCTCTGCTACGTGGGGAGCACCATTGGGATTCATAAGACATCCCACTTTCCTAAAAAACCTGTGGTTAAAGTGATATTGAGAGGAGGTTGTAGCACGGGGAGAAACGAAAGGGTTAAATGGATCCTGTTTTCCTAAAAAACCTCTGGATGAAGCGATGCTGAGAGGATGCTGTGGCACTGGGAGAAATGAAAGAGGTCTAATAAACAGAGTGATCCCAATGGAAGCACTTTATCCTGGCTGGAGAGAGCCAGGCAGTGCTGATGCACAGATGAACACTGTCCTTCACGTGCCACATGTCCCTGGCCCTTCCCAGTGCCACTGTCCCCACGCAGATGCTTTGGGAGGTGTGGGCATGATCTCAGAGGACTCAGCCATCCCGCTTGCCAATCTCTGTGCCTTGTGGTTTCCTTCTGAAACCTCACAGGAGCCCTGGGTGGCTCTGGGACGTGCCGGTGTCCTCAGGGCAATGCTGTGGCTGTCCAAAGCCCATGGCTGCGGTCTCGCCCACGTGGGTGGGTACAAACTGCTTTGGGAATGCTGCTGGTGGTGAGCAACACCCTTCTGGGGCGAGATCTCCGTCTTTATTGCGGGTTCAGCGCTGCTCTGCAAATAACAGGGAATGGCATCGCCTGGATTTGTGTAGCACAAAATCCTCCTTTGTTTACAGCTTCCGAGAGCAGAAGAAATCCCCCCCTCTGATAAACAGAACCAGAAACACGCCCGGATCCTCTCCATTTCCTCTACAGAAATCAGACGCTCTCTCCTCGCTCGCACCCCCAGCCTCACACCCCGCAGCGCACGTGGCTCCCGAGTGAGAACGGCCTTTGTGCCCAGCCTTTGTTTACTGCCCCGGCCATCCCGAGGAGAGATGCCACAGACAAGGGCAGTTTATTCCCCTTCCCTGAGAAAGGCTCATTCATCCTCCCGAGGGGGCTCGCCGTCATCTCTGGAGAGCTCCACAGCGGGGCTCTGGGTTGTTTTCGCCCTGGTGCCAGTTTTGGGGAGAGGTTTCAAGTAAAAAAGTGTAGAATGCAAGGGAATATTAAAGGAGTTTGGTTCCTAAATTATTTTTTCAGCTATTGCTGCCGTTTTTTATCAATTATCTGGAGATGTCTGCGGGGCATCACCCGAGCCAAGTACTCTCAGGTCTCTGTATGAATGAGAGCAGACTCCCTGCTCATCCCCTTTTGAGTGATCCTACTGCATTCGGGCTGGATATATGCATCCTCTAACTTGGAAAATAAATAATATTATCCCTTGGGTACAATTCCTGGGTTCTTGTGGGCAATACTGAACACATGCCCAGACCTGAAGAAGTACTTTTGCACCTGGAAGATGCCCTGATTTCTCCAAATATGTCTACAGTCCTAATAAAAACTGTTGCCTCTCCATACAAACCTTTGGACTCTTATCTAGTATTTTCCATAAACGCGGCACGTTCTCAGCCAGCCCAGCTCTGCCGATTTACAGTGACCCTGTTTTTGCCCCAAAACGAGCAAATACTGATTTATTTCTGTCAGAGCACCAGAGCCATAAATACATTTCCCAACGCAGATGATTTTCTTCCCCATCACAGGTCAGAACAGGATATTCATGATGCTGTAAATTCTTCAGAGTAGCAATCTGGCTGTAATATTTATCTGCAGTGAATCCAACCCCCTTTTTGAGCTCTGATGCATAAATCAACACCCCTCACAACACCTAATTCCTCTGTTTCACAGCCTGGGCGGCAGTGGGGAGAAGGTTTGGTGGTGAATGGTCCAAATTAGAAGGTTCTGGTGGGCAGCACAGGCAGCTGGAGGTGTTACCTGGCTGGACATCACTAAATCCCCTTCTCCCACTTCTGGTGCCTGCAGACACCTCTCAGTGAGAGGCTGGGGCAGCTGCTGTGCTGGGAAATCACAATGACCCAAAGGATGTGGGTCTGTTCTGCAGATGTCCCAGAAAAACCTAATAACCTCAATTCTGCCTGCGGGATTAAAAATACTTCTCTGCGTTCAAATGTGCCACTTTGTTAATTCCTGTGGCCTGGAAGAAGAGTCTTTCTCTTTGCATTTTCTTGCCTTCCCTGTTACATCTTGTCAATGCCTTGTGGCACGGTGAGGGAAGGCAGGAAATTCTCCGTGACTTGGAGGTTTGCTTGGGTGAGCTGCTGACTGCTCTGAAAATGGATCCAGAAATCCTCACCCCTCGCTTCCTGTGGGAGGACTACAGTCATGTGCCCCCTTACCCTTGTGCCTTTTCCCCCTGTGTCTGCTTGCCTGGAGCCAGGGAGATGCCCAGGGAAGGGGATACCCAGCATGGGGAATGTGTGGTGCAGGTGTCCCAGCCTGTCCCCACACCAAGGGTTGTCACCACAGGTACGCCAGCACACCTGCCACACCTCACACCAACAGTGACCCCCAACTGCTTGGTGTCTTCAGCTGGTGGGTGGCAAAGCTGTGAAGAGCAGCGGACACAGGGTGGCATTTCCCAGGGCTGCTGTGTGGCCTGGGATGGGTCCCATCCCTGGGATGCTGCCCAGGCTCCTGCACAGCCCCGGGGCTCCCTGGGTGCTCACCCCAAGTCCCACTGCCCAGGCAGCTGCTGCTTGCATTGCCCTGAGGAAGGGGCTGCCTGCCCAGAGGAGCAGTTTGGTGACTCTTGCAGTTATGTTGGTGGAAAAACAAGCTGAGGAAAACTCTGGTTTCAGTGTCCCCTTCCCTAAGGTTGCAGGACAGTGGTGCCCTCATGTCCTTCCTGCCTGACCCCTTTCTGGGCCAGACTGCCCATCCCCAACATCCCACTGCTGTGGCACCCTGGCCCCTTTCCCGCCGTGCTGCCCTGAGCCTGGCTGTGTGACACAGCGAGGGACACATCCCAGGAGCAGCCCAAGGCTGTCCCCTCTTCCCCTGCACCTCCCCAGCCCCCCACGGTGCAGCTTCCCCCTCCACCCTGACACACACCAGAGCTGGGGGGGGGGGGGCCCCCCAAACGAGGGANGCTGGGGGGGGGGGTCACACCAAACCAGGGAAGGACCCCACAACCAACAGCTGGGTGAGCTCAGGGGTTCACCAACCCTCCCCCAAAACATCCCAGAGCCAGGAGGCTGCCTCACCTGGGGCAGGGGCGATGGAGGGGCCATGGCTGGTGGGGCTGATGACACACCGAGGGTGCTTTGTTGGGAGTTTCCTTCCCCCTGTCTGTGGAGCTGCAGCGCTTTGTGCCCAGCCCAGGCCTTTCATCTCAGCCTTTCAAAGCACTTTCCAAGCCCAAATTAATTCTGCTGCAGCAGCTGCCCTCCCATGCTGTTTAGCATAAGCCCTGTCGAGAAGCAGGGCTGCCCCTACCCCTCAGGGCTCCCAGGAATGATTTCCCTGGAACCACCTCAAGCTATCAAGACGGGATGGGAGAGCAGCACCCCGTGCCTCCCGCTCCTTCCTTACTCCCCATACCCACTAAGAACTGCAGCAATGCGCATGCCATGGCACCCTCCGCTTGGAAAATCCCCTCTCAGCCTTATTCCCTGCCCTCGGGAAGATGCTCCCACGTAAGACATGTTCCCATGAGAGGCCGGGGTGCTCTGGGATGTCCGGGTTGTCACAGCTCCCCCTGAGTGCTGGTGGGGAGCCGGGGGGACCTGGGATGCAGGATCCCAGCAGGAAGGTGGGCCGGGACCAGGCAGGCATGCGGCTTCCCTGCGGGGCATTAATAATTAAGCAGGCTCGTCAGGCTCAGATGGCAGCTCTTATTTAAGGAGCCGATATAAATACCACCCAGACGGCACTTACGGAGCACCTAAAAAAAGGCCTGCCTGTCTCGGTCCCTCCAGAAGCAGCTCTGAGCTCTGCGGGGCTGGTAGGCAGCACCAGGCAAGGTGGTCACCAGCGTCCTGTGGGGACAGGGCTGCCCCGGACTCTGAGTCTGAGAGGTGGCAGCATCTGGGGCCAATATTTGGGGTACAGCCTGTGCCTCAGTTTCCCTCTGCAGCAGGGACCTGCCTCAACCTTTCTCCTGTGCAGTAGCAGGGGACCCAGTGCAGGGATGGATACTCAGCTCTGTGTCCTGGGTTGGTGGCATTGGGTGGGAGTTGGGGGGATCTCTGTCCACCCACCACCCCACTCCACCCATGCCAGGGGAAAGCTGCCCCGTGTTCCAGTGGCTACCAAGTGCCCTTTTGTGTTTGTGCTGGCAGGGAGTGACCCCCTGGCCCCACTGTCCCCCATGTCACAGCTCCCCAGGGACACACCTCCTGCACTGAGGTCGGGGACACTCATCCCCCAAGGGCAGCTCAGTCCTCCTCTCTTCCTGCCCAGGGCTCCAGGACCCCCATCCTCGAGCAGCCCCATCCCCATTGAAGGGCAGGGGGCTGGGAAGGGGCAAGCAGGGCTGGGAATTTCGACACAGCCATGACCAGGGGAGCAGCAGGACCCCTCAGCCTGGACATCACCCCCCCATCAGCATCCTGGCCCCCGGGGGGAGGCGAGGAGCCGGAGGCGGAGGGACAGGGCTGTCACAGCGAGCCGCTTGCTGCAGTCCTGCTCGCAGGCTCTGCAGCGTGACTCAGCACAGCCTCACCGCTCCCAGCCCCACCGCCACGGCCTCTTCCCCCAGCCCGGGGGGAACACACGCTCCCCACCTTCCCCCTGCCCTCCCACAGCCCCTGGCATCCCAGAGCTGCCCGTGGTCCCACCCATCGCTGTCTATCCCCACCGCAGGACCACCAGCGGCTCCTCCAGCCCCAGCACAGGCAGGGACCCCCCTCCAGGGCAAGTTGGGGCCCCAAGCGATGAAGAGCAGGGTGAGGGTCAGTCTGCAAGTGCCCATCACCTCTGCCGTGCCCATGGATCCATCTGGATCTGGGCCTTCCCGCCCAAAGCCCCAGATGGGATCAGGGGAGCTGAGCACCAGCTCCTGCTATGGCACATCTCCAGCCGTCGGGAGAAAGGATTTGGGGTGTTTTTTTCCTGGGGGATGGGACTGAAAGAGATATCAGGTCACATGGAAGAGTCTGGAGATTTTTAAAAGGATTTTTTGAGCCCCGCTTTCAGGGTGTTTGGAGCCTGCCAGGATCAACATGTCCCGGCATTTCTGTGCACATCCCCTCTGGCCATGACCTGGAGGTTACTGGGAGGCGAAGAGGGTGGGCAGAGAAACCAAACAGCGCTGGCCGGGGGGACTGAGCCCCCCAGCTGTCTCTCTGACTGTCCCCACACCCCCAGGCTCAAGGACACCGCATGGCAGAACGCCACCGTCTCTTTGTGCTGCGCCCCGGGGACAGGTGTCCCTCCATGGTCACAGCAGCCCATCCACACCCCCATGGCTGCGCTGGGGCCAGCAGGGCATTTGCGGCCGTGCAGCTGGGGCACCGCGGTGGCTGCATCCAGGAGGATGCAGTCCGGGTTAAACCAAGCGCCCAGCAGAGCACCCGGGCGTAGCCGGAGCCCCGCTCCCACCCGCAGGGCAGACCCCGGCCCGCGGCATCGCCCTGGGAAGCGCGACTGGCAGACAATCCCTCTCCTGCTTCTCTCCCAACGCGAGCGGTGGCAGCGAGTTGGCTTTCGCCAGCGCTCAGCAGCCCACGTGGGGAGGCTCCTGCCAGGGGAGCGACATCAAATTAAATATTAAAAAAAAAAAAAGGCAGAGAGGAGGAAATGATGGATGGGAGGATTTGCAGCCGTGGCCGTCTGTCCTGGCGGAGGGACCTTGCAGGCGCAGGGAAGCTGGCGGTGCCCGTGGGCCGTGGCCGCGCAGCCCCCGGCATGGCACGGCCCGGCACGGCACTGTACAGCGTGGGGAGCAGCCGTCCCCGCGGTCCCCCCGCTGCCTTTGCCAGCCGACTAATTGCGCCAGTGACTTTGCAGTTCCCAAAATAGCTGCTGGCTCCGGCGGGTGACGTCAGCGGGAGCGGCGGCGGCAGCCCCGGCAGGAGCGGGGAAGGAAGGGGGGCGCTGCCTGCAGCGGGGAGCGGGGAGCGGCTCCCGCACGCACCGGGGCCCCGCTGCCTCACCTTGGCCCCCGGCGCCGCCCTCGCAAGGGAACGAGGCTCGCAGCGCCGCAGGGATGCCGCAGGGAGTTCAGGTCCTCGTTGGTCCCAAAGGAGGAGGAGGTGGTCCGAGGCTGTCCCTGCCCTGCATCCCTGCCACGCGGGTGTCCCTATTCCCAGGGTCTCTGACTGTAGGGGCTGGAGCAGGCTGCCCCGGCGGGGGCAAATCTCGGTGCCCCCACGGGGTAAGGAATGGCTCTCCAGCCAGGGCAGCCGGGTCCCTGCAGCTCCCCGAAGGTGTAAGGGGTTAGCCAGGACCACCCTCCCCGTGTCCCCCAGGGAAACTGAGGCACGTGGGGGGATGCAGAGGCAGTAAGGAGGGCAGGGGAGGGCACAGTGAGCCGGGGGGCACAGTGAGCTGGGGAACAGAGCAGAGTCCAAGGTAACTCAGGTGGTGCTGGGAGCAGCAGGAGCAGGGATGCTTCCCAGCCCAGGGCACTGACTCAGCCTGTGCCGGATAGCGCCCAGCTCCTCCGGTTACAGGCACAGACGGGACTGCCTTAACGGGGCACGACGCTGGCAGGGCTGGCCCAGCCCGGGAAGGGCACCCCTGGGACGGGCCACTGACCCATGGGCCCCTCCTGCCGTCCCTGCAGTCTGCAGCCTCCCCCCACAAGCAGGGCATCCTCCACCCCGTCCCACCCAGAAGCACTGCTTGTACTGGTCTCATACTGGTCCCAGAATGGATTGCTCCTCCCTGCCCCGGGGTGGATTTAATCGTGAGTGTCCCCTCCCCTGCCCCATTTCCCGGGCAGCAGAGCTCCTGAGCCCCACACCAGCGCCCAGCCAGAGGCCAGCTTATTATTCTAGAACGTGGCAAAATAATTAAAGCCTCCCCCATTTCCCCTTGCTCATTTGTGCTCCTTCAGCCTGGATTAATGGGTCTCTTCTCCCCAGCACAGACTCATTCCTTATTCCTAATAGCCCATAAATCCCAGCCTCAAAATAACCCCAGCTTTTGCCTGGACCTGCTGAAATATTTATTCTCTCCTCCCTGCTACCCTCCACACCATCCTCTCTCCAGGGATGGGGAGAGGAACTAATCGATGACATCGACCGGTGGGGAGCTGCAGCTGCTCTGGGCGCCGGGAAACAGCTGACGTCGGCAAGAGGATGGGAGCTGGGCAGGAACTCGGCTTAAACCGGCTCCCAGGCAGCCACTGCAGCCTGGCTGTGGTCCCGTAGTGGGATGTTCTCACAGCCCTGGCAGCCCCCGCGCTGGTACCGAGCTCCGGAGAATCCTCTATGCTCCTGCCCTGCTCCAGAGAATCCTCTGTGCTGGTACCCAGCTCTAAAGAATTGCCTGTGCTTCTACCCTGCTGCAGAGACAGGGCATCCTCTATGCCCCTGTTCCTCGCCCCAGGGCATCCCCACACTGGTACCCTGCTCCCTCCCTGCCTGCCACTCCCTGCTCCCAGAGGAACAGGAGATGATGCCCAGCTTGGCTGTGGAGTGTCTGGGGGGATCCCTGTGGATCCCAGCCCATCCCAAGCTGGCTGCAGGAAGAAAGGCTGGAAGAGGAGGGAGGCAGCTGCTGCCTTTCCTGGCTGGAAACCCTTTGCTTGCCGGATTGTAGGCTGTGAAAGGGAGAAACTCCGGGATACCAGGACCTGCTCTTCCCAGCGCAAAGCCAAGAAGGGCAGGGTGTGGGGTAACACCAAAAACCAGCCCAGCTTCGCCAGCTCAAGGCATAGTCCCCAGGAAAAACAGGGAAAACCATCCAGCCTTTCTTATCTTCCTCCCTGTGACCCCCCAAGAGGCAGCAGCTTCCAGAGCAGCTCCTGGCCACCAACCCCACTCCCATCTCCCACAGCCATAGGGAGGGGCCGGCAAAGCTGGAGGAGCCCACAGCACCCTCTGACCCATCTCCAGCTGGCGTGGGCTGTGGGGATGGCCTGGGAGCTGCTGGGGACAGCTCTGTCCCCCTCCTGCTCCCAGCAGGACCCAGGCATTGCCCAGCTGTCCTGGAGGCAGGAGGCGAGACGGGAAGTGAGGGGGCAGTGGAGCGTGCAGGGCCTGGGAGCACAGGGAAAGGAGGATTTTGTTCACACAACGCCTCCCTGCCCTCTCCCAGAGCCCCAGCCAGCCCTTGTCCAGCTGTGCTGCCACAGCCTGCCTGGAAGATGCTTCCGTGCCTCAGTTTCCCCACTGATGGAAAGCTGGCCTGGGAGAAGGTGCTGGGAAAGCTCTGCCCATGGGAAGTGGAAGAGAAGCAGCCAATAGGAGCCTGAGCATGGGGCCAGGACCACCCCACAGCCCATGTAACTGCCAAATCCCACTGGGAACAAATCCAAAGCTGAATCCAACCTCACCCCTGAGCCTGGTGGGCATCTGGGTTCCACCGCCAGAGCTGGGGTGGGGAAAGGTCCAAGCTGGGCTCTCAGCTGGGTGGGAATCAAGGGCTGCTTGAGGGTCACCCAGGGATTTGGCCAATTTTTGGCAGCAAGAACTGAGCTCTCTCCTCCATGGTTGGGGCTTCCCCAGGTGTTTGCTTCTACCCAGGGCTTTGAGGGGATGACAGGAAAACAAGTCAGCTCTCAGAGCACTTTCAAAGGATTTTTATGTATTCACAAAACAAACTCAAACACATATAAGAAAAAAAATGGGAAAACCAAAAAAACCCAACCCAGGAATATGCACAGTCTCTTATTAACAGAAGAATTGCACGAACGGAGCGAGCTCTGTGCCACGACACCAGCCCTTCCCCACCCTTGAACCCCATCCATGAGAACACGGAGATCATGTTCCCAGTGTCCCAGTAGGAATCAAACACTTGGTGGTGAAGGTGACTGGTGCTGCAGGCTGGGTTTTTCCACCTGAGCTAGGAGGAAAACAGCCTTTATACCCCAAAGGCACGGCACTGGGGGAGGAGCAGGCTCCTGGGTCCCTTTCCTTGCTCTGGGAAGGGATTTGGGGTCTTCCCTATGGTTTTCCATCTGCTTGTGTCCTGTCTGCCAGCTCCCTGCCTGCCCTGGGCACCTCAGAGCATGGAGCTTTTGGGACAGAGCAGCCAAACCAGCACGTCTGTATGGCACAGGAGGGAGAAGGATGGGGAGACTACAGGGAGCCCCATCCTTTCCCACTCCCCAGGGGGTTTTTTGGGCATGGACTGGCTGTGCTGAAGCCCCCCAGGAAGGGAAATCTTATCTGAGCTCTCCTAAACCCCGCAATGTTTGCAGAAGAAACAGGTGAAACAGGCACAAGGATTGCAGATGGCGTGAGATCCAACGCCTGCATTTCTGCTGCATGGAAATGGGGGAGGAATTGATATTTCTGATGCCAAAATAGGAAGAAAAAGCTGGTATTGGGATTGCTGGAGGGCTTGCAAAGCAAATTGCAGAACAGCAGCAACTCGCTGCAGAGCCATTGGAGCATCCTGGTGTGATTTCAGCCCCCTTTTTACATTTTCTGAGTATAATTTAACGTCATTTTCACAGCAGAAAATCCATTTCTCTCTCTTCATCTCTTAAAAGAGATGGCTCAAACCAACCAGATTTCACACCAGAAGAGGTTTTGTTTTTCCAAGGGGCAGTATGGGGGTGGGGGGGAGGAAGATTCAGCCACTATTTCAGGAGCTGAGGAGAACCCAGTCCTCACCCAGCTCTTCCCATCTTCGGAGCCCAAACACCCACAGAGCCAGTGCAGGGAGTGTGTCCAGACCAGCACCAAGGGTTCAGCCCCGCTCTGTGGCATTGCCACCAGCTCCCTCCAGCATCCCTGTCCCCCCTTACCTGCAGGAGGGTCATAGGATGTCACAGACAGCACCGGCATCCTCGGAGTGGTCGCAGTTGTGGACGTCCCAGCGGATGTGGGAGCAGCGCAGCAGCGAGGCCTCGTGGCCCTTGCACTTGAGGTTGTCCAGGAAGATGTAGCCAGTGCCTCGGCCGTAGTGGGCCTCCCCCCAGGCTGCCAGGGCGTGGCCACAGCCCAGCTGCCTGCACACCACCTTGGCGTCCCGCAGGTCCCAGGCGTCGTCACACACCGTCCCCCACTGGGACAGGTAGAACAGCTCCACGCGGCCCTCGCACCGGTGGCTGCCGTTCACCAGGCGCAGGGACCCTGCCGAGGGCATGGGGTGAGGCAGCTCCTGCCCCTGCCCACCCTGGAGCTGTGTCCCCCTCTCCCTTCCTGCCGTGGGACAGCCCTGGTGTCTCTGAGGTCCAGCCCGCAGCTCGCCCTGATGCCTGAAGTTTTAAGTTTTTTCTTTTCTGTTCTGCTTTAGCTTCATATTAAGTGTTACTAAGTTCTCTTTACAGGGTAGTTAGACACAACAATTCTCTCCAGCTCAAAATTCAACGACAATTTTTCCCAACCTCAGGCCCAAAAGCATAAAAAACATAAAAAAGAGGAGAGCAAGCAAGGAGGATGGAACTTGATCATTCCAAGTTATTAATTGGACAGTTAACCTCAAGATGCAAATGGAGCAGAACTTATCAAAGTGTGAAACCCCTGTGCCCAGGCCCCTTTTCTGTGCCCATCTCGAGGCCCATCCTGGCAGGGCTGCAGCCGGGCTCTGGCATTGCCAGGCTGTGGCCTTTGAACGCCTTGCAATCAATACCTGCTTTATTCCTCTCATTTTGTCTGGCCTCTGCTCCAGCTCAAACTGATCAGGCATCACCCCACTGTCTTTGTACAGCCAGGAGAAGGGGGGTGACCCTCATAGCATCATGGTGGAGGTTAAGTTGGAGGAACAGAAAATAATCTCTGTCCCCAACTCTGCCCCTTTGGTCCATCACCTCCTCTCCTCACCCTGAGGTTCATCACGCAATGGTCCATCACCTCTGCCTGAACCAGCCTTGGGGGCACCAGGACTTGACAGTGTCACCAGTTTTTCCCCTTCCTGTGAACTGCTCCAGGCACTGCCAAATCTTGTGCCTCCGCCTGAGCCACTTCTTTTTCCACCCTGTGCCATCATGGAGCATCCCCAGGGCTGGCACCATGTCCCCAGGTGGCACCCCAGTACCTACCCTCTTTGGGATGAGTTGGGGCCAACGTGGTGGTGGTAGCAGTGGCTTCTTGGAAATGGTCTTCAGTGTCATCAGCACCTGGTGCAGTGGAGGAGAGGTGGGGAAAGTGACTCAAGGGACAGGGTCAGGTCAGAGACCTCCAGCAGTGGTGTGGGATGGCTGGGGATGGCTGCAGAGATATGGGGTGGGATGGCTGCAGGGATTGGGGTGGTATGGCTGCAGGGACTGGGGTGGTATGGCTGCAGGGACTGGGGTGGGATGTGCAGCCACTGTGCACAAATGGAGACCAGAGGGGGTGCCACACTCCAGCCATCACCCACACCACGGCACCGACTGCCACTGCAGTCCCCATGTGCAGCAGAAACGCCAGGGTGTGTGGGCTCATTACTCACCCACCACTCCACTTGGGGGACCCCATTTCCCACAGCCAGCCACGGCTGAAATCCTCCCTGCACACGTTCTCTCATTGACTTTCCCACTGAGCTGGGCTTCCCCGAAGACCTGCAGACCTCCCTCTCCCAGCTCCCACTCTCACCTCGGCAGATGACCCCGGCGTCCTCGTGGTGGCCGCAGTTGTGCTGTCCCCAGCCCAGGTGGAAGCAGTCTGCCAGGCGCGCCTCGCCGCCGCCGCAGCCCACGTTATCCAGCAGCACGGGCCCGCTGCCGTAGCCGAAGGAGCCGAGCACGGTGGCGGCGAGGGCGCTGCCGCAGCCCAGCTGCCGGCAAACCACCTGGGCGTCGGGGAAGTCCCAGTCGTCGTCGCAGACGGTGCCCCAGGTGCCGCGGTGCCGCACCTCCACCCGCCCGCGGCAGCTCCCGTTGCCGTTCGCCAGCCGCAAGCCGCCACCTGCGTGGCACGACGCCGAGGGGACCAGGGCTCCGCAGGGGGTCCGCTGTCCCCTGCCGACCCTCCAAGGGCGTGGGGTGAGCCCCCGGTTTCTGGGGTAACCCCTGGGGACACGGGTGCAACCCCTTGGGGATGCGGGGTAAAAAGTTGTGGGCATGGGGTAAGGCCCTGGGTGGTGAGGGGTCGTGAGGTAACGCCTGGGGGCCTGGGTGTAACCCCCTGGGGATGTGGGGCAAACCCCTGTGGGCATGGGGTGAGCCTCTGGGTTATGGGGTAACCCCTGGGGAGAATAGGGTGACCGTGGGGATGTCAGCTGAGCACCTGGGGACACAGGGTGAGTCCTGATGATGTGGGGTGACACTGGGTACATGGGGTGATTCCCAAGCAGCATGGGGTGAGCACTGTGAGCACGAAGCAATCCCTGGAGATGTGGGAGGAACCCCTGAGCGGTGTGGGGTGAACACCCTGGGAGCATGGAGTAAACCCTGGGGATGAGGGGTGAGCCCTGGGGAAGTGAGATAATTCCTGGGGCATGGGTTGGGCACTTGGAACATGGGGTGACCTTTGGGGACATGGAAGGAGCCCTGGGGACATGGGGTGAGCCCTGGGGATATGGAGTGACTCCCCCAGAGATGTGGAGCCCCGTGCAGGACTAGCAGCAGCTGCACACTTACTTTCCTGCTCGATGGTCAGGAGCATGGTGGTGACCACCTCGGTGGCCTGTGAGGGCTGGTCCCTGCTGTCTGTCACTGCTGGGACAAGTGTGGGGACACAGGGCCATTGAGGGGTCCAGATCCAGCACCCGCTGCCACTGCTCTGGTCAGTGCCAGCACCCACTGGCACCACAGCTGCCCCCTGGCAAGACCCTGCCATGGGCAATGTCACCCCCCGAGCATCACCCCCACATGGCAGGACCCCAGGGTGGCCAGGCTGGGTCACAAGAGGACACAGAGGGCACAGCTTCCCCCTCAGATTAGTGACTGCCAACCTCCTACCTGTGGCCGTGGCTGTGAGCGTCTCTGCGGAGTCCAGGGCCACCGAGGTGGTGAATGATGTGATAGTGGATGTGTCCAGTCCTGAGGTGACACAGAGGGATAGAGGTGACACCTGGGAGATTTATCATCAGGATCCATTACCTTTTATGCTTCATTATCCCCTGCCCCTCTGAGCAAGGTCTGGGCATGGTGGTGCCATCGACTCTGTGCCCAGAGGAGGGGCCAGTGGGGATGGGGATGTTTAGGGAGGAAAGGACCAGCCTGAAAAAATTGTCCCTTTTGTCCTACATCGTCCCCTTTGTCTGTTAATAGTGGAAAAGGGAAAGCACTGGCACTTACTGCTCCTGTCATTAACCATGATAATGAGGGAATTCAGGGGGATTATTAACATTATAAACAGTAATCAGTGGAGAATGCAGGAATATATCATTTCAGGAGGGGAAGGGGAGGCAGGCTGGGCCTGGCACTGTGCCCAGCCCCTGGCAGCCGCTCCCTCCTTCCGGACGTGGGCAGCTTGTTTTCCAGCCAGCAGAGCAGGGAAATGGCAGAGGGAAATGGCAGGATGGCAGATGCATTTGCCCTGAAAATCACCACCCCGGCTGTGCTCCAGGCTCCTTGGTGTGGGGTCACTACTCCGGAGCACCAGGAGGAGGGCGGATAAGGAGCAGGGATACTCCCACAGCACAGAGCCCAGTCCCTGCCCAGCCTTGGGCATCTCAGCATCTCTCTGATGCCATCTCTGCCAGGATGTCCCTGGGTTTTTTCCCCACCCTGGGGGCAATGCCCTGCCCGGTACCTGTGCAGATGACCCCAGCATCCTCGTGGTGGCCGCAGTTATGGATGCCCCAGCCGAGGCTGTAGCAGGCAGACAGGAAGGGCTCGCTGCCGTCGCAGTTGACGTTGTCCAGGAGGATACGTCCTGTTCCATAGCCAAAATAGGCATTGCTCTTGTAGTCCAGGGCTTGCCCACAGCCCAGCTGCTTGCAGACCACGCTGGCGTCGCTCAGGCCCCAGTCGTCGTCGCAGACGGTGCCCCAGTTCCCGCGGTAGAAGATCTCCACCCGGCCCTGGCAGGTGTCGGGGCCGCTCACCAGGCGGATGCTGCCGTCACCTGGAGGGTGGCAGCGTGAAGTGAGAAGGATGTGGTGTGCGATGCCACCGTGCCCAGACCCTGCCGTGCCCGTGATGGCAGAGAAAAGGAGTGAGAAAGAGCAGGGAAGGGGCGAAGCTTTAGAGCAACTGGGTCGGGGAGCCTTGGGAACCTCTGGGATAGGGTGTGGCTGTGGCCAGCACAAGGATGAGGTCTGGGGGGTCTCCACCTCAGGGCTGGAGGGTTGGGAGGCTTTAAGAGGGGCAGCAGGTGATGGTAGGGGACACTGCCCTCAGGCAATGACAGCTGAGCAGCTTACTTTCCCCATCCTGTACTGAGGCCATCAGAGTCCTGGTGGTCGGTCCTTCACTGACTTGTGTGGCTGAGAACTCTGCAAAGGGAAGCAGAGAGGTGGCACCTGCTGCTGCTCTACCCTGAAGCTGGAGGGATCCCTCCTGCCCCACTGCTCCAGGAGCATCTGCACCAAACCAACCCCAGCCAGGAAATAGAGGAGTTTGCAGCTGCACCGCCCTGCCCAGAACCCTCTGCCAACACCTCCAGCCTCTCTTCTGCCCTCACACCCAGCTTCCCACCTCCTTTTTCATTCCTTCCACCTCCCCTCTCCAACAATGCCATGATTCAGTTTCCTGCTCAATCCACAACCTCTGTTCTCTGGTTGCTGTTGGTACAACCTACCAGCCAACCCAGCATCCCTGCCTTTCATCCCTCCTTTTTCAAGCCCTGCTTCTGCAGGATGTAGGGATTCACGGAGCAGCTGCTCCAGGTCTGCACAGCCTCGCTTTCACAGCTCACTGATGCCTGGCTGATGAGCAAACCTTGCACAGCGAGGGAGGAACGTGTACGGGGTACATAAGGGTCATTGCAGAGCTGTTCCACTTTCACTTGCCAAGTTCAAACACTTTCCACTGCTTTTCTCACCTTTAGGAACATCTACTGAAAAGTTCAGCAATTTTAAGAAACACAAGTCAAAAGGGGAAAGAGCAGTTGGGCAGCAACTGACTCAGAGGCAGGAGTGTGGGTGGGCATGTGCTCTTTCGCCAGGGATCATGCTGGAGAGGGCGCAAAGTTCCTGAGCTGGGAGTGACAAGGAACACAAAACAAGCTGGTCACCTTATGGAGCTGGGAGGTGACCTGGATTGAGGAGAGGGGTGAAAGGAGGATGCAGAGGATGTTTGGCTGACCCAGGTCAGAGGAACAGGCTCTGTGATAAGACTCTTGGGCTCCACCAAGGCCCCTGCAACTCCCAAGTCTTGCACTCCACAGGAACCCCCTGCTCTCCCTGCCCCCAAGGAACTCAATCCTGTTACCGTTGCACACAACAGCCACGTCCTCGTAGTGGTAGCAGTTGTGGATACCCCAGCCGTGGCTCCAGCACTCGCTCAGGGCCGCCTCCCAGCCCTTGCAGTCCACATTGTCCAGGAAGATGGGCCCACTGCCCTGGCCGAAGGTCATGGCAGCTGGGAGGGTGATGGCATGGCCGCAGCCCAGCTGGCGACACACCACGTTGGCATCCATGATGTCCCAGTCGTCGTCGCAGACCGTGCCCCAGGAGCCGTTGTAGAGGATCTCCACTCGGCCCTGGCACCGGCTGGGCCCGTTGGTGAGACGGATCTCTGGGAGGAGGGGAACAGAGAGGTCCCTCTGATGCCTTAAATTTCAAGTTTTTTCTTTTCTGTTCTGCTTTAGCTTCATATTAAGTATTACTAAGTTCTCTTTACAAAGTAGTTAGACACAACAATTCTCTCCAGCTCAAAATTCAAAGACAATCGTTCCCAACCTCAGGCCCAAAAGCACAAAAAACATAAAAAAGAGGAGACCAAGCAAGGAGGATGGAACTTGATCATTCCAAGTTATTAATTGGACAGTTAACCTCAAGATGCAAATGGAGCAGAACTTATCAAAGTGTGAAACCCCTGTGCCCAGGCCCCTTTTCTGTGTCCATCTCGAGGCCCATCCTGGCAGGGCTGCAGCCGGGCTCTGGCATTGCCAGGCTGTGGCCTTTGAAGGCCTTGCAATAAATCCCTACTTTATTCCTCTCATTTTGTCTGGCCTCTGCTCCAGCTCAAACTGATCAGGCATCTCCTCAGCAGGTAATGGGCCATGGGGAGCAAATCTACATCAAACTCCTGCTTCTTAAATAAAATCCTGCCCCTTCTCTGTAGCACAAGGCAGTTTCTTTGACTTGGTGCTGCCCACCTGCTGGTGGGACACGGGCTCCCCTTCATCTGCTGGCAGCAGTGGATGCGGAGACACAGCACATCTCAATCCAGGAATGGGATGCACCATCGCCAAGCTCAGGTTGGACGGCGCTTTGGGCAGCCTGGTCTAGTGGAAGGTGTCCCTGCCCATGGCAGGGGTGGAATGAGATGGTTTTTAAGGTCCCTTCCAACCCAGACCATTCTGTGGCTCTGTGATGCTCCCATCATCTTGCCTGATAAGGGGCAAAAACCCAGTGGGAGAAGGGAAAAGCAGACATGTGGCACCACATGTTGACATACAATAGCTGACAAGTGACAAAATGCAATTAGCAAATTCTTATTAGGCTCAGTGAATGCATCCAGAGCTGGTCCCACATGGGAGCTGGTGGGATGGAGATGATCTCTCAAGCTGCTGGCAATGGGGAGCAGGCATGGAAGTGCCCGGGGTCTACCACCTCAAGGGAATTATTTATTGGTGTGTGATGCATGGCACAGGGACAGGGACTCAGCAGGAGGTGGCAAAATTCTCCTCTCAGGATAATTAGAGGGGTAGGGATAATAAAGAATCTTTATTTCCTTTCTGCAAAAGAAGTTTAGCTTCTTCTTGACGCTTTTTGTTCCAAACCAATATATTTCCTTTTTTAAATTCCCCCATCCCTTTTTTTACCTAACAATGCATTTTTCAACCACAAAACTTCCTGGAGAAAAGTGACTTTAAGAGCAGAATCTCACCTGGGAATGGCAACAGCTCGGGCTCAGAGGTGGAGCCTGCAAGGGAGAAGAGAAGGGATCAGCTCTCCCAAGAGAGGAGGAGGTGCAGCTTGGAGAGTGATGGCAGCAGGGATGGGATGGGTGTGGTGGGGATTGCCTGGGCCCAGCAGCCCTTGGACCCTTTCCTTTCCTGCAAAGTCCTGGTGTTTGTAGGGGGAAAAACGAACAACCTTCCCCAGGGCATCACTTCATCTACTTCACAGGTGGGGAAACTGAGGCAGCATATGAGTGACTGTAACTCTGGTGGGACAGTGCTTGAAGCACAAGGTGACACATGTGTGACCCTGATGAGCCCAGTGGCCAGTAGTAGTCATCCCAGGTGGGTCCTGTCTTGGGCCAGGTCTTGGGGACCTCTGTGTCCATCCCTGGCTCCATTGCTGCCTTGCTGTGGGCCCTGGTCAGCTCCTGCATCCTCCTGCCCCATCACCCCTATGGAAAGCTTGTGTGGTGAGACAGGGACAAGGAAAATCAATCCTGCCCAGCTTGAGAAACCCACTGGACATCTCCTGATGGAAGGTGCTGTACTCTATGTGCATTTTCATTATTGCTTTTTTTTCCCCAGTAAAATCCACTTTTTGGAAGCTCCGTAATTACATGCAAGTACCAACACACCCCCTTGATGGGGTGCAGCCACCTGAGGGATGAACAAACGTCATCCAGAGCAAGGTGAGCACTTGAAGGATGCAGGATGTGTCCTCATCTCTGGACCCCCCTCCCACACTATGGGCATTATATGGGCACAAAATCCCTCTCAGGCCTAATGCTGAGTGATGTGGGATCCTCCCTGGAATGCTGCCAGCATGGGGTACTGAAGTCTCCAGCTTGTCCAGGAGGTCACTGTAACACGATCAGGATGCTCTGGGGGACAGTGGTTGGGGATGGGCCTTGTGGACATCTGAGTCCACAAGCACTTGGCCGAGGCTGGAGCCCAGCACAGATCTCCTTGGGCATCCACGGTGTCCTGGGCTTTAGGCTCTGGCTGCACAATCCTCTCCCATGGGTGACACCTTCCAAAATCCTTCCAAACCTAGAAGAAGGTGTCCCTGCCCCATGGCAGGGGATTTGGAACGAGATAAGCTTTCAGGTCCCTTCCAGCCCAAACCATTCTGTGGTCCTATGATGCCTCCATGCTAATTACAGCACCCAAGGGCTCATCAACACCCGTGGTGCATTTCTGGCCTCTTTTCCTGCCACTGCCTCCCACCAGCCCTGTCCTGCTCCACGCTCAGCCTAGAGGCAGTGATGTGAAGGTCAATCCCAGCTGTTCCGGAGGTGGATGTCACTGCCCTGGGAAGCAGCGTGAGCCTGGGGGGACAGAGGAGCAGATGAACCCACCTCCCTTTTCCTTGCTAGGACGTCGCCCGGGAGACCATTAAGTCAGCCAGAAATCAAGCCTGTCAAAGAAAGGCCTGGAAACCCCAAGAGAAAGGAGAATAAGGCAATGGTCTGGCCGTATCCATGACTCAGAAGGGATGCTGGGATGAACAGCAGCAGCAGGGGAGCTCCAGCGTGGTTGAGTGCTCCTGCCCTGCCCAGCTGGACCAAGCACGACAGGGATGCTCTGGTTCTAGCAGGAATTGGGGATTAAACAGATGAGACCACGGGAACAGAGAGCTCTGCAGGAGAGGACAGGGAAGGATACAGCAGCCCTGTGGGCTGGGTAACAGGAGAGAGGTAATTCAGCTCACCTCTGCACCAAAAATGGGGAGATGCAAGGGTTTCTAGGAAGAGTGTTTGATCCTGGTTTGTATTGATTTTTAACACCTAGTCCACTCCAGTGTTGAAAAAAGCAGGGGATAAAAAGGACATTGATAAATATTCATCTCCCTTTAAGTCAAAATCAAAGCTCTGAAATATTCATTCAAGAGCATCCTCCAGCAAAGTCATGAGAGATCTGAAAAAAAATATGCCTGGTGTGTCTACAATAATGAGGAACGAGGGGGTAACTGTCTTTTCTGAGAAGAGATAGAGCCCTCCATGTTTCTCTGATCCAGCTTCACAAAGCCAAAAGAAAAGGGGAAACTGCTCGAATAAACACCGCTGCTAAACAAAACCACCAAATGGGAGGACAAATCGCCCTTCGTTAGCAACTAATCTGTGCCCATTAATGAGGAGAACCAGGAGATGCAGGGGACAGCGACAGAGCCACCAGGGTCCCCCCAGGGTCCCCACACCCCGAGTGTGGCCGCAGATGCTGTCGCAGCATCTCGAGGGGAAAGGGAAGCACCAGCTGAAGGGGTGGGAAGGTAAAACCCGATTAACGCAATTAGGATGTCTGACTGCACCTGAATTCCCAGTTTTCTGGCTGACTGTGCCTTAGCGCGGGTTTGTTGAGGCAGGAATGCGTTCCCCACTGCCTGGCTGTAATTACATGGATGGAGTCACAGTGGGATAGCTACTCTGTCACAGCACTCACGCAGACTCGCGTTCCAGAGCGGGAATGACTTTTCCCGGGTCTGTTTAAATGCTTCCCAGCCTGGCTGGACAGTGCCTGCCAGGAGTGAGTAGTCCTCAGTGGGTGGGTGCTCATTCCACCCCTTTCCTTGGCAGGACTGGTCCCACAGATCCTGGGAAGAGACCCCAGGAGCATCCCTTGGCCATCAGC
Source organism: Picathartes gymnocephalus (assembly GCA_013390045.1). Taxonomy (NCBI): domain Eukaryota; kingdom Metazoa; phylum Chordata; class Aves; order Passeriformes; family Picathartidae; genus Picathartes; species Picathartes gymnocephalus. Next base: position 524,608 of record WEKY01032821.1, read on the forward strand.
ATCTTCGCATGGGTTCTGCCCCTCCGGAGCCCAGAAATGCTCTGTTCCCAAGTGCTGGCAGCTGCCTGCCCCATTCCCCTGCCTGTCCTGAGTGCTGGGCTTGCCATCACAGTCAAGTTACAGTAGGAGGTAAGAGCTGAACTTGCTCCCTCCATCCCTGTGCACACTCAGCACTGTAGGGGACACCACAATAATCCTGCTCCTGGAGAAAATCTGCCCACAAATCTGAGAGCTGGAAAGGGATCACGGGTGCCTGAAACCCCTCCCACCGCCCCAGGCAGGAGCTCACCGGTGGGGCTGAGGAGGACGAGGAGGACGAGGAGCGTGGCTGGCATCAAGGAGAGAGGCAGCACCTCGATGTCCGGCCTCCTCGTGCCGTGCCGGGTGTCCAGACAGGGACCGAATGTCATTGCTGATTGTCAGTCCTCCTGGAGGCGAATTTCTAGAGGAGACTTCCCTGAAACATGCAGACAGCAGTGTTAGCGGTGGTGGCCAGGAGAGCCTGTGGCCACCAAGAGCCATGCAGGACCTGTGAACATGTCCCTCCTCAATATTTCCAGGAGACACATGATAAGTAATTCCAGCTGGATTTGTTGAGAACAAGCAATATTTTTTGGAGTGGCAAGATGAAGCTGAAGGGCCGCATCCCACCTGCGAGATAGAACTCAGCAATAGGGAATGTCAGCAGAAAATGAGGAAGAGATTAAATATCTTAAGATTCCATTTCCCCCTCATTTACTGCTCACTGCCGAAGGGGTGGATTTCCTGCTCTGTCTCACTCGCAGGCTGTTTGGGAGGGGGATGGGTGCTGATCCTGCTGGCCGGGACACCTCTGGTGGCCCAGACCCACCTCCCGGCGGTGCCAGCAGCCGGGCTGGCGGCAGCGTGCGCTGGGGGAGCAGTGCCATCGTGAGGATGCTCCCGCACGCCGGCTCCAAAGTCGGGCTGTCAGGCTCAGCTCAGCGGGGCCCTGAAATTAGTCCCTCCAGCCCACACGGGGCACGCCATCTCCAGAAGGGATGCACAACGACAGCGGCCGCTTCAGGCATCTCCCGGTGGTCAGAAACTTGGGAAAGGTCATTGAAATCCACTGTATCAGTGACTAACTCCTCCTTGCCATGGAAACCCCTCATCCAGCCTTTTGTGGCTCCTGGTTTTCCCATGTGGAGGCATGGGATGAGAAGAGCTCCCAGGTGCAACCGTGTGCTGGTGTCCCTTCAGCCAAGGGCCCTCCAGACCATGGACTGGGTGGGCTCCAGAGCCTCCACACCAAGGCTTTGACTTCGTTGCCTGCACTGGAGAGAGGAGATGGTGGACCAAAGGGTTTTCTGTGCACCAGCAAGAGGTGATGGAGGTGCAGGAAGGAGCCCGCATAGATGGGACACAGCCCCGTTACATCTCCCTGATCTCTCTGCTCAGCTCCTGCTGACCAAGCCTCTGGAGGAGACTCACCAGCAGACAGACAGCTCAGTGATGGGGGCTGAAAACCAATCTACTCCCTGAGGTGGTGGCTTTCAATACTCCATTCATCCCTCCTGAAGCACCGAATAATGTCGCCTTTTGTCCCACGGGCCCTCCCCTCTCTCCAGCGGGGCAGGGCTGACAGACGGCCCGTCCGCCGCCCTGCCCCGGCCAAACCCCGGCATCGCGTCCTGCGAGCAGGGACGTTGTCATCGCCGGCCACTTTTGTGCCGGAGCCAGAGCGTTCCTGCTCCCTGGCAGGGTGGCAGCGGCCATTAACCACTGCGCTGCTGTGCCACGGCTGACCCCAAAGAGAGAAAACCCAACTTTCCTTCTCCATCTGTGCCTTTCCAACTGCTACTCGATCCTCACCCCAACGCTCAGGATTCAACTGCAAACTGAACCTCCTTCCTTAAGCCCGGCGGTGCTGGGGCTCTTTCAGAATGGCCACAGATTAAAATCTGCTTTTAAGCCACAATTAGTCATCATGTCACTGTAGCAAAACACAGCATCCCTTTTAAGATCACCCAGAGAAGCTGTGGCTGCCCCATTCCTGGAAGTGTCCAAGGCCAGATTAGACAGGGTTTGGAGCAACCTGGATTAGTGGAAGGTGTCCCAGCCCACAGCAGGGGGGTGGAATGGGATGAGCTTTAAGGTCCCTTCCAACCCAAACTACTCTGTGATTCTGTGATGATTCCATGATTTAAAGGGTTGCTGAATGTGGGTTTATGGAAGTCCCTTCATATCAAGGTTTCTGAGCTGTCAGGTGTCCAGTGAAGTCACCCCCCACCATGGCCCCGATGGAAAAAGGAGAAAATCCACCATCACCCCCATCCTGCACAAGCACTGACCACCAGGGATGGGACAAAGCTCACAGGGGAGGACCAGGGTTTTAACGTGGGGCACAGAAGGTCCCTGCTTTCACCCCAAATAACACACCACAGCAATCACACTGTGCCCAGCCAGCTCTTTGCCCTCGGTGAAAACTCCCTCCTCCCATCTGGACACAGGACCCCACAGGTCCTTTCGTCCCTTTTGGTCCCCTTTGTACCCTTTGTCCAGAGCTGGAGTGAACCCCAGTTCTCTATTTATCACTTCTTCCACTTTTTAACGATTCAAACAACTTCAGGAGAAATCACAGTTTTTCAGCTGCCGCCACCCCACCAGATCATTATTTGTAATTACCACTCTGACCTAAAAAAAACATCATAAATCCACATACCTGTTTGGTATTTTCTCTCCAGTATAAAGACGGGTGTATCGAATCCCAGAAATAACTGTTCTCTCTTGAAATAAATGAAGGAGCTGGCTAGTTAGTTATTAAAAAATTTTAAATAATGTTTGAAATTAATATTTCCGGTAAGATGTGATGGGGATAAGACAGAGTTTTTTTTCTTTAGGTGAGATTTTGCTTAGTAAATTAAAAAAAAAAATTAAAAAGAGGGAAGAAAATGGATCTCATCCATCAATGGAACAGCTCCAGCCTGTCATCTCTTTGCACTCTTGGGGCTGCTGCTGCTGGGTCACAGCAGGATGGCAACCCTGCAACGCATCCTGGGACAGATCATCCCCAAAGCAAAGGAGAAATAGAGGGAGCAGGAGAAGGGGGAAGAAGGAGAGGAAGAAGAAGCAGAAAGAGGGGAAGGGGGAAGAAGAAGAGGAAGAAGAAGCAGAAAGAAGAGAAGAGACAGAAGAGCACTAAGGAGACATGGCAGGGAGGGAATGGCTCGGGTTTCAGGGAGGCAGGCAGGGACACATCCTTAAATTGGGTGCTGGCAGAGCCTGGGTTACGCCTCAAAGGGAAGGAAGAAGCTTTTTCAGGGAATTTGGGCTTTTCAGCTCCTTCCCACCTCCCTCCTCGGCTGTCTGAGTGCCCACCTGGAGAGGAAGTCAGCAATAACCATCTGGCTGGAAATCCTTCTGTCGGTGCCTGAGCCAGCACTGGGATGCAGCAGGAGGGGATGGTTCTGACCTCCTTCTCTGCCAGGGGGACTTGGAGACTTCTTTCTTGGGCAAACCATGGTCTTCTCTGCCTGTTCCTAGGCAAGAAATTGCCTTCAGAGGTCCCTTTCTTTCTGGATGTTTTCTGTTTGAGCATCCAAGGCATCTCTGCTGAGGACATTAGAGGGACCTAACCTATTGTGCTCTCATCTTGTGGTGAGGGATGTCCTGTGGCTGGAAACCTTCTCCATCCACCTCCATCACCTCCTGCTTTACACATTCATGTTGTCTGCTTCTGCTCCTGACCAGGGCATCTCTTTATTTTAAAAAGAATTGTGTATATTTAATAATTTTTAACTATTACAGCCTTTTAACAATTTTAGCCATCATTGCAAATAAAAGCCAGATGATGTGAGACTCTTGGGTCTCAGCAGCCTTGAAGACCACTGAAAAGGAACCTCTAAATATACTGGGGTTCCCAGTCTTATGAGTTCTTAAGTTCCCCAGCAATTTTAGGAGCCTGCTGTGCTTTTGGCTCTGAACAAGTTGATTTTATGAGCCACAGGATTCCTTGTTCTCACAGGAGGCAGAATTTGCCTTGTGGCTCTTGCTGCTGGATTTTTCACTTGCTCCTATGCAAAGCCCAGACCTCTAAATGCCATAAAAAGCCTGGGCTTTGTATTTTAACTCTGCACAAAGCCAGCCCTGGCTACAACTGTCGCCAACTGCTTCTGCAGTTCCTTTCTTGCAGGGATTTAGTAATTAGCAATTAGGCACTTTTATTTCCCAGTAGCAGCGAAGTTCTAATTAACCAGATCATGAGTGCAAGTTTCAAAGGTGCCTTTTAAGTCTGTTTTGCCTAAACTTTGACAAACTCCCCACCGTCCTGGCTGTCTGCCAGGGCCAATGGACTGGGAATCATCAGCTCCAGCACCAACCCACATCCAGGTTTTGCAGACCAGGAGCATAATGTGGACATGCAGGTATAAGATGTTCTCCACCCTGCCCAGGGTTTCTCTGGGCATTGGGGCAGCATCTCAGCCTTTTTCCATGTCTACATCGTTCCTGCACGTGCTTTGAGTGGCTTGGCAGTATCAGGCTTGGGGATTACGTTGCTCTGAGGAAGAGAAAACACAGCCAGCCTTATTCAAGGAGCAGCCACAACATAAGAAAGGCTAATTATAAAATTCCACAGGACAGCAAGGCTGTTCTCTTGTGTACCAGGCAAAAATAACCTCTTTTTGTGTTTCCTGATGGTCTTTCTGCCTAGTCAGGCAGGGACATTAGGGATGTTCACGGGAGAGAAGCTCCTAGAGGGGTCAGGGCCATCTCCACATCCACTCAGCAGCTGCCACGTGCCACGAGCAGCACCTGCCACAGCGTCCTATGGCAGTGGGTGGCATCTCCAGCAGACCTCTTTTCTGGCAGCAGTTTGGCCATGGGTGGAAACTGGGAAAAACAAGTGGCTCATGAAACTGCAGAAAATACAAGGCCTCCAGAAAAAAAAAAAAATCAAAACCGATTTCCCTTTTCAACTAGCTGGGAAAATAGAGAGAGGAGAGATAAACTCATTTGTCCAGGCTATACCATGGCCAGGAAATGCATTGGGGATGTAAGGAGCCTGGTGCCATATGAAAAAGGCATAAGCTGAAACAAAAGGCATCTTCTTGCTGCCAGGAGGGAAGGACAGGGCTGAGAACACCAGTTGCTGTTGCGAGCCATTAGCCGGCTTATAATGAACGACAGGATTCCCCTGCTGATTGCTGAGCTAAATCACCGGGTACTTAGGGGGCTCCTGCTGCTGCTTTCACTTTGGGGAGCACCAGCACGAAAGATGCTGCATCTACAGAAGGATGGAGCCTCCCCTCCCCTCCACTCCTCCTGCAGCTCCAGGGCACAACCAGTGGATGGGAGCCTGCAATCTGGGGTCCTGGGAGCTCTCAGCCCCAAACCAGCCTGTGTCCTGCAGCCTTAGGAAAAGGGCAAGATGTAAATCCAGTACAAGACCATTTTGACATCAAGCCCCACCTCGGTGCAGCTGGAGCTGTGCTCCCAGCACACCCCTGTGCTATTTGGGAACCACGAGCTAATTTTAAGGTGTTTTCTGGCTGTTTGTAAGTACTGAAGGAGGGGCAGGGCTGAGGAAAGTGCAGTGGAAGCCCCCAGAGAGGCTCAGCATTGCCCTGGGCAGGAGCAAGCTGGAGCTCGGGGAGAGGTACCCATCCCCTCCCCAGACAAAATCACCTTTGTTCCTCCCTAATCTGCTTCCTGCCCGACGTGCTGCAGAAACCTCCTCACCAGGGGGGAAGGAGCAGCCCAAGGACGCGGTGCTGACAGGAGGCTCTCCGGAGGGCAGCAGACCCATGCCATGGGCTCCGCCTGCCATCCAGAGCCGCCGAGGAGCAGGAACGGATCCCAGCGGGGAAGAGAGGATGGGAAACAAGCAGCTGGGTCCCCTCAGTCACCAAAGGCACTCGCTGTGGACCCTGAGCTTTAGGGTCTGTCTGTAACTCCCTTTTCTGCCTGCTGTTACCTCTGGGGGTGAAACCTCACCTGGCAGCAGGATCCGATGGGATAACAGCCCCATATACATGTTATATATAGATATATGCAGGTATGGGTATATTTATTTTTATGACTTGTCCATCGGGATCAGCACTTGCTGGCTTCTCTGCCAGCCCTGGGGAATTCATGCATCCCACTCCTGCTGCAGCATCGCTGCTGTGAGATGGGACTGCTGCAGCCTCGGTGCTTTTAAATTCACTCCAGAGATTCCAAACTGTGCCGAAGTGGCTGACTGGGAAGTGATGACCTGTGTGGGGACAGCCAGGCTGGCAAGACAGACGGGGTGGACATCGCTGCGGGCCAGTGCAGGAACCTGCGTGGGATGGAGGTACCGTGCCCGAGCTCGGCGCTGAACGGAACACCTTGCGTTGGAAGGGACCTTTAAAGGCTCATTTAGCTCTAGGAAAGCTCCGGGGAGATGGATCGCCTGCCTTGTCGGCTGCCGGGCGGCTGAGCGTGCACTAGGTGGCACGCAGCTGCAGGGAGAAGCACTGCGACAGCGGGGAGAGGCTTGCATTCGGGGAAAGAGAGGAAAGCTCCACAGGGATCCCCCAGGGACCTGCCGGAGCGGTGGGAAAAGCAGGCAGAAGGCGGAGGAGGATGAGTTCAGTCCATAATTGGCACTTATGGTGAGGTGAGGGTGGCCAGAGCAGATGAGACAGGCACACAACACAGAGGACTTGGCTCCAGAGTGTCCTGGCTGGATTTGGCAAAGGCAGGGGTGGAGAGAGCATTATGATCGGGGTCGGGATGACAGGAGAAGGGGCAGAGGTTTAAACTGAGAATGATAAATTTAGGATTGACATAAGGATAGAATGTTTTATGATGAGAATGGTGAGGCCCCTGGCACAGGTTGCCCAGAGAAGATATGGATGCTGGAAGTGTTCAAGGTTAGGTTGGGTGGAGCTTGGAGAAACCTGGGATGGTGGAAGATATTCCTTCCCATGGCAGGGGGTTGGAACAATCTGGGCTGGTCCCTTCCAACATAAACTGTTTGTGATTCCGTGATTTCCCTGGAGAAGGCAGGCAGTGGGACACAGGGAGCTTAGCTGAGCTCATGGGGCATCTCCCACTCCCAGCAGGGATGAGGAACGTGTCCCTCTCAGCAGGTAAATCCCAGGGCTGGAGAGCGAGGTCATCCAGCAGGAGTGGGATGCCCACACCAGATCCATCCCTGCTTTGTTTAACTGGTCCCTGGCAGGAACCAGCAGCAGCTGCTGCAGAGGAAAATTAAACGAAATTTCACCTATTATCCTTTGCCTGCAGAGGAATTTCTTCCTAATTCCTGTCACTTCGGGTTTGTCTGCTCAGGGAAATTAACCTGAAATCGAGTGGGCTGTGAATTCAAAGTGCTGCAGCAATCCCAGCAGAGCTTGGACAGGCAGTTTCCTACGTGGCCATGCTATTCCCTGGAGCACCAGCCTAAGCCTGGCAATTTAACAGAGCCTCAAGCATCAGGTTTTGTAGACATTAGTGCAGGACCTCGAGCCAAAACCGTGTGAGAGGAGCAGCCATGGAGAAATTAATTCAACAGCCTTCCAGCACCACTGCAAGAAAAGGAACAGGGGGAAGGCAAATATTTGGCTGGTTACCCCAGTGTGTGGATGGATCAAACAGGAGGTGATGCCATGTTAGAGGACTCAGTGCTTTGCATACTGATTTGGGGAGCATGCAGAGAAGGGTGTGGGAAAGAACAGCATGGGAAAAAAGGGATCCAGCTGGAAAAAAAAAAAAGCATAAGGGACTAGGTTAAAATCTGTGGATCATTAAGGTAAAAATCATGTAAAATATACAATATTTTTGTAGGCAGTGAGGATTGTGAGGTCTGCATTCGTGTGAAAACAGGGTCCTTAGGGACAGCAGGACACCGAGGTTCACCTTTTAGACTCAGGGATCATCGAGGATCTTTACAGCCACCCTCACATAGAACAGTTGGAGAAAGCTGTGCAGTGGGGTCTGACAGGCTCAGCTGGTCACCAGACCCCAAATTCATGTTGCCCATGGCTCTGTTAACCCCTTTCAGGTAGTTGGACCACCGTGGAATAAAGGACAAGTGGTGGAGAGGTGTGAGAAAAGGGAGACTGAGGACCAGCCCTGCACTTGCATTGCTGAGATGAGTGCTGCTCAGCCACTCACTGTACTTGGCAAAATTTTCCAGGGGCCCTGATGCAAGATCAGATCATGAATCCCTGCTCAAAAATAAAAATTAAATAAATCCAATGCAATTTAAGACTCTTCCCACAGCTCAGCCACAACCTGACTGGTTTATCTCCACCGTACAGCCCTTCCCTCCACCCAGGAGCTGCACCCAATTCACCTCTGCTCTCCCCCACCCTGCAGCCCTTATCTGTAGCACCCTTCAGCCCTGGAGCATCACCCTGAGCCCTTGCCCATCCTTTCTCACCAGCCAGGACTCCTCACTGTGAGCAACCCTTTATCTCCCAGCCATGCCATGAAGGTCTGCAAGACTCAATAGAAACCTTTCTTCACCATCCTCAATTCTCCCTGAAACCTTTTCCTATTTAGGATCACAGGATATTTAATAACTGTCCGCCCATGCAACCACATGGATCACACAGTCTGCTCCCAGCATGGCTTTATGAAGCATTCCTATCTATTTTTCAGGAAAAAACCCCTTTGCATTGCTCTCCAGTTTCTAATTACAGCTGCAGGAGACAGGAATCCCAAGCACCTGAGTTGTAAATGTGAAATTTATTGCTTAAGCAGACACATTACAAGCAGGCTATCAATCACTTCTGGCAATTATTAGTACTTTGTGAGTATTTTGAACTCAAGTATGTGACAATCTCATCCATCCTGGAGCAGAGAAATCCATGGGCATTTGCATATGAGGCTGAGCTCTGGGGGAATGCAGCTCCAGAGGGTTTTCACTGGAGCTGCCGTGGTTATGTGCTTGGCACTGTACATTTTGGGATGAAAACCAACCTTATTCAGGCTCTGTAAAGATAAGTCTCATGTGTTTAACCCTGGAAGAAGAGTTTTATAGTATCCCTCCATTCCTACAGCAGAAAGTGGTTCTATATGCTATTTTTGGCTGTAACCACTGAGTCCAAACAATGTTCTTTATTTTATAAGCCTTTTGGTGCAGGTGTATCATGGCATGGGTGAATCAGTGCTGCTCGGTGTAAAGTCCAGGGAGGTTTAAAGTAATTTGATAAGGACTGGTGAATATTTCCTGGTTCAGAAGGAATTATGGTAATCTTCAGGGTATTTTCCAACCTAAATGATTCTCTGGTTCTGTGGTTCTTTAATCCCTGCTGCCAAAATCTTGGTGGGGGTCCCAAGAAAGGGGAAAACCCAGGTGGTGTCTGACCTACCTCTAGGAGAGCATGAAGAAATGATCCAGCACCCTCCACGATGCCCCAGGATCAAAGGAATCCCTAAAGAAACACACACATCTTGCAAGGGGAGGCGATGGAGGTGCAGCAGCTGGGAGGGAGCAGCGCTGTGGTGTTGGAGAGATCTGTGGGTTGTGTTTCATCATTCTCATCCCAAACAAGGAACAGGCATCTCCAGGGCTTTGCTGCGGATGTACCTGGGTGTAAACGAAACCCTCAAGGAGGTGGTGAGCAGTTGATGAATACAGGCTGGATCTGGGTCCAGGGGTCACACCCACATTCCCACAGGAGAAAGCAGCTCCCACGGCCAGCACCCAGAGGTGTTAAACTGAGGGAGAGGCTGCACTGGTGATGTGCCACACACCCCATAATACACACAAACCCCTTCACACACACAGGCACACTCACACTTAGAATCCCCTGCACACACAGAGCATCTCACACACCCAGTACCGCATATGCTCACATTCATGTGGACAGTATCAAACTCACATGGACAATATCACACTGGGACACTTGGATGGTATCACACTCACATGGACAATATCACTCTCACATGGGTGATATCACACTCGTACCCCCACACCATCACACACACTGTCACACTCACACGTACCATCAGTTCTCTCCCACACACACTTACACACTATGACAGACTATCACTCACACTCACTATCAGTCACTGGCACTATCATTTACACAGTCACACTTTTCCACCTCTATTCACACTGTGACACACACTATCACAGACACTATCACACTCACATCCAGTCACTATCCCACACTCACTATCATACACAGTCACTAACACACACTCACTCGCACTCACTACCACATATTCTCACTCACACTCATTATCACTATCACACTATCACTACTGCACACTCAGTCATATCACTATCACACTCACTACTACACTATCACACATTCACCATCACACTCATTATCACACACTCACACTCACACTGTCACACTCACTGTTGCACACGCACACGCAATGTCACACACTCATTATCACACACTATCACACATTCACACTCGTTATCACACCTAGTACCTAACACACTCACACCCATTATCACTATCACACACTTATTATCGCACTCATTATCATTATCACACTCATTACCACAGTCGGTCCCGCAGACTCACTCGTTATCGCTATCACACACTCATTCTCACACTCCAGTATCAGGCTCATTCCCACACTCGGTCCCGCACACTCACATTCATTATCACTATCACACACTCATTAGCACACTCATTATCATTAGCACCCTCATTCCCACACTCGGTCCCGCACACTCACACTCATTATCACTATCGCACACTCATTATCATTAGCACGGTCCTTACCCCACTCGGTCCCACCCCGCTTCACCCTCACGGTTACTCTCCCTCACGCCTCCACCAATCACGTCCTTCCCTCCCCCTTGGCCCCGCCCTCCGGCCCCGCCCCCTCGCTCTCTCCCCGGCGGCCCCGCGTGCGCACGCGCGGAGCTTTCGTGACCGCGGGCCGGGAGCGGCGGTGCCGGGCCCTGCTCGGGGTGAGGGGCTGGGGGGACGGGCCGGGTGAGGAGTGACGGGGGGACAGGACGGGGGGACAGCTGCGCCGGGACGGGGGCGGCTGGGCTGGGCTATGCTGTGCTTCGTGGGGCGGGCACCCCCGGCACCCCGTTCCCTGTGCCGTGCAGCCCGGGCCGTTCGTCAGGGACCGCCCGGGCTGTTGCGGCCGCTTCGGGCCCGGCCTGCCTGGTGTCCCGTCGGCTCGGGGATACGGGCGCCGTTTCCCTCGCACCAGGCCCCGGTCCCTCCACAGCTCCCGGGGCGGTCGGTGCCGCCCGGACACCCCGACACCCGTGGGGCCCGGGGGTGCCCGTGGTACCGGGGGGACCGCTGGGAGCCAACAGGCGGCTGCGGTAGGTGGCGGGTGCTATCCAGGGCCCCAGGTCCGGAGGGAGCTCCCTGAAGGCCAGCCCGGCCCGGCCCCGAGCCACCGGCTCCCCGAGGCAGGACCTGGCTCGGCCGTTCCAGAGCTCCAGGAGCTCCTGCCGCGAGCCGAAGCCGTTGGGGAGCTGGCGGGGCCCTCCAGATCGTGCCGGGTTCGCACCTCACACGTCAGTGTTCTCCCCAGATAATAATAACCCGCCTGGGTGCCCGGAAGGACCCAGGAGTGTTCGGGTTGGACGCAAAGTGTGGTGAGATCCGTGTCCAGGTGCGATCTCGTGTCTGGGTGTACCTGCCCTCCTCTCGCTACCTCGGCTTTTCTATTCACTTGTGTCCGAAACTAACCCTCGGCTTAACTGGCAGGCAAACGCTTTGTTCCGCCTCAGTTGCTGTCTCCTTTTTCCCCCTCCAAGGGGAACTCGCTTAAAGCTTGTTTTGAATGGAAGCAGTCCAGGTTTGGAGCAGCCGGGTTTATTTCTTCTGTTATTTTGGCTGTCTACCCAGCCACCCTGTGCCGTGAGGATCAGCAGAGGCTAGGAGAGGGCAGGACTGGGATGGATCTGCGTGCTTGGAGTTCCTACTGTAACCCCCTCTCTACCGCCGGGCTCTGCCCTTTGGTTGCTGCTGATTGGTGGTGGGTGCTTGTGTAAGGAAAGGTGTGTTTGGATATGAGTTACCTGGCAAGAGCTTCCATCCCTGTTGCATCGGGTTTTGCTGTACCCAGAAGTGCAGCTCAGCTGGTGTGGGGGGCCGTGGGGGTCCTGGCTGGGTGGTTTGGGGTCGGGGGAGGGCACAGGGCACCTGTAGTGCTGCTCCAGTCGTGCCCCCTGCACAGGGTCACATCTTACTGCAGCCCTGTGGCCTCCCTGTGCTTTATGTGCTCCCTTAATCCCTGTGTAATCTCTTCCCATGGGATCTTTGTTGCCCTCTCAGTCTTGTCTCTCAAAGTGGTGTCGTGATGCTTAACAATCCCTCCTGGGCACTCTCTTTTTCTGAACAACCTGCTGAAACGTCTCTATTTTACCAATCAGGTGACTTTTATTTTTAATTCAGCCCAGCTCAAGTGTTTCCAAGGCTCTTTTTCTTTTCCAGGTACGAGCTTGCATTTCATGAAAACTTTTATCAGCGCTGGCAATTCAAGTTCAGAAACTTAAAAAAGGAGTTGGCATTTTTAGAAATCATCTCAGACCCATGAATTTTAAGATCCTGCATTTAAAGTGAAAGAAAATTCTGCTTTCTGGAAGTAGAACAGAGAATTAAACATAGCTTTCAAAGGCTTTAATTCCCATTCTCCAGCTTTTTCACCACCATTTGCTGGAGTTTGAGGAGCAGGCGGTGAAGCTGTTGGAAAACACATCTGAAATGCACTCAGTTCTTTTCCTGTCCAAGTCCCCAATTAAAGCCATGTGGACAAATGTTTCAGAGGTTGTGCTGGGTGTAAAATTCCAACCACACAAATCCAAACTCAAGCTCTGAGCCCACGTTACCAAATACCTTCAAAGTGAACAGCATCTGGCTGGAATATTTAAGTCTGCATTTGAATTAACCAGGGTTTTATTTTCACTGGGGGAAGGGTGGCCCAGAGGATTTCTGACTGGAGCCACAGCTGCTTGGTGAATAAGAGCTTTTAGGGTTGGTGTGAATTTCAGCTTTTCAAGGTGTTTTTAAAGCTTGAGGTGAAGTGTTATGGTCCATTAGATTTGAGTAAAGATATGAGCTGGGATGTGTAACACATCTCAAACCACATCCCACTCTTCCCCAAACCCTCTCTGCTGTGGTGTAACGCTGAACACTGTACAAGCAGCTCCAGTATTGAATTTCTCAGCTTTTATTATTTGTGTGCTGCTGAATTCTCAAAGAGAAGTCAGGAAGTGCAGCTTTAGGCTTTTTCTTTCTTGTTTGCCGTAACTCCAGGACTTGTGTAATTCTGGCTTACTGATGCTCTCCCGCATTCCTCACTTCCCAGTCCGTGCAAACAGCTGCTGGTTCCAGCACCTTTCAGCAAGAACTGGCAGGAGGCTGAAATATGCCCCTCGCTCCTCCTTTGGAGCAGCAGTCCCAGCACAGGAAATATTTTTCCACTCTGATGGGGAAGTGAGTGTTGGAGCACGCGACACTCACGTGCAGCCGGTACCTTCACGTGTGGTCCAGGATTCACAGCATCACTGTCACCCCAGAGTGAGGGACAGGCTGTTGTGACCCAGCTGTTACCCCAGCAGTGTGAGGTGACACAGGAAGGAGGTGGCTTTTCTGCTGTGGTGTCTGCTTGTTTGCGTTTCCTGCTGCTGTTTCAGAAAGGAAGGAAAACGAATCGCTGACTCGCTCCTCACAGCCTCCCTCTTCTCCTCTGCTCTGCTTGTGGCTGCAGATGAATATTTGGTAACAACTTTGAGGGGAAAAAAGGTGTTGGGTCTGTATTTGGGCTTCAGAGCACCTAGGGCAGGTGGGTGGGACAGAAAATGCCACAGCCTGGCTTTTGCTCTGAGTCCAGCACGGACAATGCTGGTGGTCCTTGAGGTGGAGAAGTGTTGGTGTGAAACCTACCATAAAAAGAAGTGGCAGAGGCAGGTGTTGGATTTGTAACCTCAAGTCTTAATTTGCTGTTTTGAGCAGTAAAATAACTGTCCTTGGTGTTTTAGGGGAGAATGGATTACAAGGAAAAGATTGATAGCAGAGACCAGGATAGGATCTTGGTGATCTGCCGCTATTTGTTACCAAGACCAGTTGAGCTGGGGGTGTTGTGTAAAAATCTCAGAGCAGCTCATAAACTAATTTACACTGAATTCCTGGGGAAAGTGTTGCCTTCCTCTTATAAATGCAGACGTGTGGGTGTGTCTGTTCTGCGCTCGCTCTCCTTCCCTTGTCTTTTTTAAGCTATCAAGCCACACGGGCATGATGGATGGGACACTCCATGGAGCGTGGGAGCTTCCCCCATCCGGCAGGGATGTCATTCTCTGTGCAGATGGCATCCTTCAGTGGAAGCCACCCACTGCTGCTCTGCCTCTTGGGAGACCTGAACTTTTCCATTGGATGGGAAGGAACTCACAGCTCCCTGCTGACTGCTGGGAGTTAAGCGAGCAATCAATGACGTGAGACCTCAGAAGGGAGAAGGCGAATTTATTTTAAAACAAAATGAGTTTCACTCATTCACAGCCAAACCCACCTACACACGAGCACCAACGTGTGGATCTCCAAGTGGTTGTCCAGCATTTGGAGAGATGTATGTCCAGATGGTTTGGACAGGATTCCTTGGAATGACACAACAGACAAGGAATGTCAAATATCAGACCTCTGGTGTCTCGGTGGTCATGTGATGCCTTTGGATCTGCTTTTTTTACATCCCCTGGGGGCTGAAAGTGGTGATCTCTTCTTGTTGGAATTTATTCACCAGCCTTTGTGTCTTTGTCTGGTGTCTTTGGGCTCCTACCCCTTCTCTATTCTTCCCCAAATCATCTCTCAAGGGTTTGTGTCTCAGGTGCTGATTGTCCCTTGTTTCAAGATGTTCCTTGTTTTCCAGCCTGAGAAGCTGCAGATAGGTGTGCTTTGATCTTGAGGACCTACTAAATCACTGCCGTAGGCACAGGCAGTTGATTGTGCCCTGTGTTCCTCCTGGTTCTCTTGTACTCCTTCCCATCTGTTTTCTGCTGGGATCACACTCAACTGAAGAAGTATCTGTACTGTGATTTGCAAACTGTGCATTAAGAGTTGTCTTCTGGCTTTGTTTGCATTTATAATGTTGCACAGAAGGAGTCACGGGACTGATCCTGGGCCAAAACTAAGTGGTCAGAAGCCTGAATCGAGCTGATGGTGTAGCCCTGGAGCTCACAGCAGTGTGAAGAGTTTGGGAACCACTTGTGTAACTCAGTCATTTCTGTGAATGAGTGTTTGGCCAGCATTTGGCAGCTCACATTATGGTGGTCAATGTAATGCTGCCAGGAGCAAGGCTCAGCATGGGGAGGGGGCAGAATGGCAGCTTGCCTTGGCACACTCCTGGCTAGTGAGTGTCTGTCTGAACTCAAGCCAAGGCTTACAGGTCTGCCTGACACAGATCAGCAGTGGCTCAGGGGTGGTTTGGTACAGATCTATGGTGGCTCAGGTGGTGTTTGGTGCCACAAACCATAGGAAGCAGAGTCTCAATGAAGAGTGTTTGCTCTCAGTTAGCAGGAGAAGTTGCCAGCATTGGCAGGGTTTTGAGGCCGGTCTGCTTCTGTGGCGTCTCTTAAATCCACAGTGAACATCCTCCGTGGAAGTCAGAGCTTGTTTCCCTCTCAGGTGGCTTGTATGATCTGGGTGTGGGATGGGAGGACTCAGGACATCATTCTCAGCTTCCTGTGCTCTCTGTTTCTTGCTGCAGGTCCCCAGGAGAAAATGATGTAAGGCCAGCACAGCTGCCACTTGCAATCACAGTGTGCCCAGAGCTCAGGGAGGAACATGGCAGCAGCTCAGGGAGCGGGAAGCAGTTCAGCCGGGCCATCTGGACCACCCGGTTCTGCCTCAGGGCACAGCAGCAGCTCCACAGCAGTTGCGGTGTGGGAATGGCAGGATGAATTTGGCAGGTGGAGGCCGTACCGAGGCACTGTCTGCAGCTACATCGAGCAGGTTATCCAGGCCTCTCAGCAGAAGGGCCGGCGCTCGGGCTCGGGGCTGCTCAGCAGCATCCCTTTGGGACACGCGGATCCCACCTTGGCTCCCTACGTCATCGACATTCCAAGCTTGACACAGTTCCGGCAGGATACAGGTAAAGGAGCTTCCCCACCCATTCTGCTGATATGCCTGGGGATAAGCAGGGCCTTGTTCGGTGTGTAAGAGCCCTGCCAAGCTCTGCTGTTTGCTACTGTGTTAGGCAGCTCTGTGAGCACATCTGCTGCTCTCCTGGTGCTGTGTGCTGCCCAGCATGGAAAAATTTGTGGAGCTGGGTGCAGGCAGATAGCCGTGATTTCTTCAGGAGCATCATCATGGGACCCCTGAAGCTTCCAGCCTGTGACCCAGAGCTCTCAGGGCTGGAAAATTCCCCCCTCCACTCCCTTCCATTCAAGACCACTTGCGTAAAAAAGGCTTTTTTACGATTCCAACCCTCCTGCTTGAATCCCCTGCTCGCTCTGGAGCTGGAGTGCCAGCTGCTTTGCCTTGGCATGCAGCCCTGCTCAAGCTGCTTGCGAGTGCCTGTGGCCCCCGCACGACACCAAAATGCTGCAGCAGAATATTCCCTCCACTTGTGCTGTGCAAGCCTGGCTTGCTTCCTTCCTTCCAGGGAGAAAGGGCAGGATGGGCTCAATAGCAGAATTGAGACCTGATTTTCATTCTCCTCTCTCTTGGGAGTAGCAGCTCAGAATTTGCTCCTGCAAATTCCAGAAATGACTCCTGCCCTCTTTTGCTCCAGATGTGCTGAGCAGCTGGAGCTTAGAAAAGGGGCAAGGATGGAATGCATGCACTTCATCCCTGGAAAATCCAGGGAGATCCCAAATTACACACCCCAAATGAATGGCTGCTTTGGAAAATTTTCCATCCGTCAGTTTCCCATTTGCCAGTGTCTCTCCAATCACTCCAGGATGCAGTCAAGCATCATCCCAAGCTTTAGAGAGGGACATGTGCTGGTTTCTTGCCAGTTGAAACAGTAAATGAGCAATATTTTGAGTCAACTGCATGAGCAGCCAATTCCAACAGGAAAGGGAAGTGGTCAGAGCAAATGTGAGTGGTCATCACAGCTGCATCTGTGTTTTTATTCTGACTTGGTGACCTTAGGCTGAGTTTATCTAGCCATGTCCCGGGTGAGGTGAGGCACTTTCTAAGCTGGTTGCCTTAGCAGATGTGCTCAGCTTGGCCTGTTCAAACATCTGGAAGGCCAGCTGAGGCTGTGGCTTTGAGCAGTGCAGTGTGGACCACCAGAGCTGGCACCAGCTGCCGTTTCTTTCCTGTGTTTTCCATGCCAAACTAGTGAAGGAGCCTTCCAGCCTCTGGCCCTTTCAGCCAGGGCTCCAACATGTGGACAGCAGTCCTAAGCTGTCTGGTGAAGGTGAGCAGAGAGCCTGTGGGAGGGTGAAATCTGTCCCAGTGTGAATGGGACATTCTTTTCCTCAAATGCAGCTGTCTGTCCTTAGAGTGTTTGTTTCTCTTTAGACCCTTGTGAAAGATCTCAAAACACCCAGTGAATATTGTCCATTGCAGGGTGGTTTGGAGTTGTCAATCTCTGGGGGACAGTCCAGTTCAATTTTGGAAATGATGTTGGCTGGTATGATCTCATCTTTCCTTGGTCTAGATCTGAGTTTGAGTTGTTAATAGCAAAAAGGCTGATTCTGCTCCACAGCTCTCCTGCAGGGTTTCCCATCGATCCAAAGGGATGCTGATGTGGTGCTGTGAAGTGTCCAATGCTGTGAACCTCCTTCCACAAATACCTGTGTGCTCTGCAACGTGACTATTGGAAAAGCTCTCATTTCCCTTTTCTGTGGCCTAGTTCTAAGCAGAGTTTTTTCTCTCTGCAAGGCTCTGCCTTAAACGTGAACCTTTCTGAACGAGCCGCCAGCTGAACTTTGTCATGTGCTGGAGAAAAGAATCTCTGCAGGAAACATCCCCATGAAAAATCTTTTAACAGTGCAAAAAATAGGCTGTTGTATTCTGCTCATTAGCTATTAGACAGATAAATAGGCTCTTCAAAGGAAGCCAGGGAGAATAACAGGAAGCCAGTGTTAACGGGAGCAGCGTCCCCAGCAGCAGGGAATGACAGCTGTGTGGGGGGACCTTGTGGGCAGGATTAGCTGTGGGCTTCAGCTGCTGCTCGAGGCAGATTAGCTGGGAGTGAGTGCAGGGGAGCAGCAGGAGTTGTCCTCTCACCACAGCTGTTTGCCCACCCCGGAGAGGAGTGCCAGTTTTCCTGCCAGCCTGGGGGAAGGGGGATATTTTCCAAGTGCATTGCCTTGGTCTTGTTGACTCCTAAAAGCTCTTCTTTCTGCTGCTGTTTGAGGGTGTTAAAAACACAAGTTGCTTGCATGTCCTGCGGTCCTCTTTGTGCTGCTTTTAGCTTCTGACCTGCCAGTGGAGCAGAGGAAGCCTTGCTCATCTCCTGAGATGTGTCCCACTGGACACCTTGCCTTACCTGTGGTTGTCCCCTTTTTCTGGGAGCAGGTGCTCTGCACTCATCTCTAAATGTAGTGCATGTCTCACCATCTTATTCCCAGTCCAGTCTCATCCCTAGTCCTTGTCCTGCTCGAGGATTCATTTCTGAAGTTATCCACCTTTTGAGGCTGTGGGTTTGTTTCTGAAACTTGGCAGGACTTGCTGGATTGGAGCAGTCATTGCTAGAGTTTGCTTTTGGCCTTTTAGTCTGCTTTTCCACTAAGATATCAGTTCCAGGCTGGGACAGTCACCTTGATTCTCCTGATACCTTCTGCCAGAGGAAGGTCTGGTCCCACAGGTATCCTGAGCTCCATGGTAGAGCTATTGGGGAGGTTAGTAGTGGCTCCTAATCATGTTTTAAGTGTGCTGATGAGATGTTGTTTGTTGACTGGTGTCACTGGAGAGTCCTGTTCTGCAAAATAAGCAGGGTACTTGGTGCTGCTCTGGAGCAGAAGCACAAGTCCTGGCATTCCTCCCTTTTCCTTGGGATGTGCTTGTTGGGTGTGAAGCTTACCTGGATTGCCTGTGCCCCAGAGAGTCACCAGTGATATTCTGGGTCAGTTCTCCTCAGGCTCTAGGTGTGGGTACTTGTAAATGTGCTAGTTTTCATCTGGGGTCCTGGAGCATAGTGCCATAACTCTCATGACCTCTTTAGAGGCTTTATTTAATTTTTTTCCTCTTGGTGCACTTCTTTGAACTCCTCCTGTGTTGTAACAACTCACTGCACCCCTATTCACCCCCACCTTCCTAGATCCCCAGACTTGCTTGCCCCACAGCTTTTCCTCCTCTTTCTCCGTGCAGAATGCTGCTGAGGTTTTTTCCTGCAGCAGCAGTTTTGACCCTGCTGCAAGAACCCATTTTTCAAAGGTTTCAGAGCTTCTGTCCTGTTGGGTGGCTTCCTTCCCTCTCATTATGCTGTTGCTTTTTTGAAGTAAAGGATAAAGTGCCCAGGAGTGAAGTCATCCTGGAAAGCCAGGCTTCCAGGGGGTTCGAGCTCCAGCTGTCGCTGTCGAGTGGCCTTGCAAGAGTAGTGTGTCTCCTTCCGTTTCTCTCCCTTTGTCTGAACAGCTGCTCTCTCCAGTTTTCAAGTTACTTCACTGTCTTCCCCACTCTAGTCTTGCTCTCTCCTAGCAGTCAGGAGCCTGCAGAAGTTTGCCCTTCTCCAAAGTCCTTGCCCTTGGCCCTTGTGGAACTTCACCCACTCTCCCAAGACCAAAATTGCCCCGACCCTTGTGTAACAAAGTGGGCGTTCAGCCCCTTAAGTGCTCCTACAAAGCACTTCCCGATGGTGTCTTGTCTCTATAGTTACCCTGTTGTCAAGGCTGTGGGAGTAGTTTTTTTTTTTTAACCAGATCTGTGCCTCAGCCTGATTTATTTTTTCTTTTTACTTTTTTTTTTTCCTTTTAACGTCAGGGAGGCATATGTGATCACTGTGCCTTTGTGCTCGGGTGTGTCTGCGTCTGCATCCTCTCTCCTTCCCTCCTTTCCCACCCTTCCTCCTAGCAGCTTTTGAACCTGCTGCCAGCCCACAATCAGATTTGGCAGAGGGACAGGGATCTCGGGGATGTTGCATTTCTCTAAGCTTCATGAGCAAACCCAGCCCTGTTGGGAAGAGAAGGTCTTTTAGTGCCCCTCTTGAGGGAGAATGAGAAAGGCCACCCCCATGTAGGCAGCACGGATCTGTGGAGAAACAAATCCCCGGGACAACGTCCCTCTTAGTTCTCTGCTCACTAAATTGTTGTATTTATTCTCCTCTCCTCTCCCACACAGGGACGATGCGAGCTGTCCGCAGGCACGTCTTCCCAGGGGACTCAGCTGCTGGCCAGGGCATCGTCTGGGAGTGGCAGAACGATGAGGGTGGGTGGTCCCCCTACGAGATGAATGTCTGTGTGTTCCTGGAGCAGTCCCGTGCCACCAACCACCAGCGAGTGGATCTCGGGCCCCTGGGCTACAACTACGAAGTTGACTTTGTGGCTCAAGTCCAGACCAACAAGACCACGAGGTTCCGCCGCAGCGTCCAGAGGCGTTTGGACACCCCGTACCCAGTGACAACGTCCACCACCCCCCTTCACACAGGGGTGGGATGTTCTTGCCAGCAGTGCTGGCCAAACAGCGGGACTGGTCCCATCACCACACGCTACCGTCACTCCATGACAAACTTTCCCAACTCTTCCACTACACATCAGGTTCCTGGGAGGACAGCGTCAGTAAGTTCTTCCAACGTCGGCTTTGTGCCCTATAACAAACCCACTTTGACTGGAGCAAGGTCAACACCAAGACTCAATGCACAGAGCACCTTGGTTTTGGCTCAAACTGGGAGCCTCAGTGCAGCACTGGCAGCATCTAACGGAGTCAGGTACGGATCCTAATTCACCTTTAAATACCATATGTGTGTCCAAGAGGTCTGCTGTGCTCAGGTGTGGATTACCCTGGAGCCTCTCTGTCTCAGAGGACTTTACAAGGGTCTTCTCCCTCGGAGAGGTTTGGGCCTGTATATCCAGTACAGTAGATGAAAAGACTTCCCCTCTGCTTTCTACCTCTTTTCTTCCTATTTGAAGTATAGTCCAGGAGACTGTCTGCCAGTCTCCCTGAAGCACAGGAAAATTCACTCAGGTTGCGATTCTGAAAGTTTGAGAAAATTAATAGTGATCAGTGGTATTTTGGGTTAGATTAAAAAGAATGAAGGACTGAGTGAAGGAAAAGGGTACTTGTAAACACATTTAATTCAGATTAGGCAGTACAGTGGTACACTACTCTGTGTTCTAAGCTCTTCCCCTTCAAGGAGGGACCACAGGACTCATTGTATGTGGCTGAGACCTCATGAACTCTCTGTCAAAATCAGGTGTCCAGACTATTCTTAGGTTAACTGGTGATGAAGAGCAGAGGTGCCACTGGATCCATTTTCACTGTAGCTCTTCTCTGCCAGGACTGGAACCACTGTGCATCTCAGCCCAAGATTTCAGCTCCCATCAGCTGGAGCTGAAGGAGGGCTGTGTTTGCAGCTTGCTGGTGCGGGAGGAAGAGCTTCACTTCTCTCCAGGCCTTTTGGTCTCTGCCAGCTTAATGAAAAGTAGAGGCTTGTGGTCCGACAGCCCGGCTCCTGTCCATGGCATGGGCTGCTGGGGCAAGCCACAGTTGGTTATCCCACTTTCAGGATCTTAACTCTTCCTGTGCACAAGCCCTTGCTGGCAGAGGGGTGTGTGGCCTGTCTGTGGCAGTGCTGGCACTGAGTGTGACCCAGCAGGGGCTGGCTGACTGCTCCCTCTGTGAATGCCTGAAAGTGGCAGAGCCTTGCACTCAGTTCACTGGGAATAATCCAGCTGTTGAATCCCTGAGAAATTGCAGGGGAACTTGCCACAGCTGACTTACCTGTCTAAGTACGTACAGAGATCAGAGATCTAGCAGAGTGTTGGAAGCACATTCTGCTAATTGCACGAGGCACAGGGGTTTGAGGTTTATTTTGAATCTCATTTGTTTTTTAAACAAGATGGTGAATTTCAAGATGGTTTTTCTTAGTGTCTTATCAGGACTTTCCTTCTTCGGGGTCATCCAAGTGAAATGACTTCTCACATCCTGTTCTTCTTTCTCACGGTCTTTTCTTGGGTGCTTTTTTTCCACCTGGTGATTTTTTGTGTTGCTTTAAGCATCCACATCGTTTCTATGTTCCAGTCACCTTCGAGTAGGGCTAAAAATCAGACCTCAGCACTGCCTGCAGGAGCCCCCAGTAAGCCTCTTGCTGTCTCCTGAAGAAGCTGCCAAATTTCCCCTCTCGCAGGAGTTGCTGGTGGGTGCATGGGGCTGCTGGTCTGCCTGGAGCCCCCATCCTTCCCCAAAGGATTTACAAAGTGACTCAGGGTGGAAGATTTGACAAGGAAGAGCCAAGTGCTGCAGCAGTTGCCCCACAAGCCTGTCTGGAGCCGGTCGGGGTCTGGGTATGTTGCGTGCTACTGGTGGGGGGACAGGCTGTCCTGAAAGGAGGGAGCAGGGGAGAGAGATGCTTGGAGAGGGTTGCCACAGGTTCCTGACCATGAATTGAGTCCACGGCCCAGGCAGTGCTGACTGGGAGGAGAGGGATGGCCAGGAGGAAGCCAGGAGGTGCCCATGGCTGGTTGCCGTGGCTGGTTGAGGTTGGGCTGTTTGAACCTGTTTTGCAGCTCAGCTGTTTGTGTTGTGGAGGTTGTGAGGTGGCTGGTGTCCTGGCAATCATCCCTAGCCAAGCCAGCCTTTCTGGGGGATGCAAAGGGATTGTACAGTTAAATCTGTGCTGGGGACAGCAGGTCAGGTGCCACACAGGGCAGGTGGCAGCTCTTTGGATACCTGGGAGTGTGTGAGTGCTGTCAGACTTGTGTAAAACCCACACCCCCAGTGAGCCCCACTCCCCTGGCTGCTGGCTGTCTGTTCCCTTGGGCTGTGATCTCCAGTCCTTTGGGATTAGTTGTGCCAGGGTCACTCCTTTATCGCTGCCAGAACAACAAGTGCACACAGGGGGGCAATCTCTGTCTTCCAGCAGCATGCCATATGTGAAAGGGACTTTTTCATCCCCAGCTGACGGCTCGGGATGGCTTTTCCCCATCACCCCTGTGCTGGGGTTGAGTCAGAAATGCCACTGGGTGGGTGTAATTGCTCCTGGCTGGAGTTTCAGTCTCAGGCTCATGAAACCCATGTTCCAGCAGAAAATCCTTTAATTTCTATGAATTAGGGGTAACCTGAGTAGCAAACTCTAACAATGTGTTTCATTTAATTCCTAAGCCCAGAGCATTCCTGGGTTATTTTATCCTCTAGGTTCCCTGACGTCCCCCCTTGGATGTGGTATGGTAGTTAGTCCCCCTTCCCTTGCAGTCAATGCCCTGCATCACCCAGTAGTCTAACTTTTTTGGCTAATTATCCTGCATTAATTATCCTCCCAAGGGTTTCTGGCTGTGTTCTCTTAGCTGTGATGTGGAATTCCGGTGCTGGCCTGTGCTCAGAGACCCAAGGGAAGGGAGCACTGGGCCACAGTGGATCCTCTGCTGTCTGCTAAAGGTTGTGTTGTGTTCACCCCACAGACTTTGGCTCCAAAGCATTCCTGACAGCTTACATGCTTTTACAAAACTGCTGATCTCCACAAAACTTGAAGAGATGGCTGAGCTGCAACTGGCAGGAGGGCTCAGAAACTCGTTGAGAGAGACTGAAAGGCAATGCAGTTGTTTGCACCCAGTTTCTTTAGGAAACAGCTAAAAATGGCAGAACCTCTCTCCTGCAGGGCTGAGAACGAGGTGCAGTTCATCTTGGAAAGCTGCCTGACTCCCTGTGTGGCTGTGACAGTTATTTCTAGCAGGCAGACAGGCAAGGGTAGCCCCCAGAACAAGCATGCCTGGGCTGCTGTGCCACTGAGGTGATTACATGTATTTCCTGCTTCTGGAGGGCAGATGCTGGTGTGAGAGCAGGCAGAGCTCCGGCGCTGCCAAATGCACTTTAATTTCCTCCTACTCTCGAGAGGGTCAAAGCCACTGGAAAACCCAGAAAGGAGTGCCAAGGCTTGACTAGATGCTAATATCCTTGGCTGTGCTGCTAATGAATTACACACATGTGGGCAAGTTATTCTGCTTCTTGGTGCATTAGTTTCCTCTCATGGATTAAACACAGTTAATGAATCTGGCCTCTCTCACAGACAGCACTGGAATCTGCACATGGAGTGTGCCATGGCAAGGGTTGTGTCCTTATGTCAGCACTGTTAACTAGGATCCCAGCCACCTCCTGGCAGATCCTTCCAATTCCACATGGGAAAACATCAATTCCCTAGAGCAAGAGCTCCCCTGTTCCCTGCACTGTGCTGTGTAATTACAGACTAAGGCATTCCTGAAGCACAGTAAGGAGTGCCCTGCTTGTAATGTGAGTGAGTAAAGCTGCATGAAGCAATCTTCTGAGGGATATTAATTAGTGTCCCAGCCAGGCAAATCCCTACAGTAGCTCTCCAGGCTTCTCTAAGCTTATGTGGCTTTGGCTGCTGGTCTGGTAAATAAGGCAGGCAGCTCAGGGGGGCAGGATTTTGTATAAAATCAGAGGGAATGGAGGTTGTGGGAGTTGGAAAGGGGAGCTGACAGAATTGGGGTGTTCCTAAGAAAGGTCTAGTGTTGCACCCCAGAATCCCCCATGGGGAACAACCCACGGTCAGTGCTTTTTAGGATCAGGAGGGATCCTGGCTAGGGCCTTTCCTTTTTTCTCCCACCTTTGTATCCTTCAGCTTTGTCCATAGGCATTCCCACGAGATCCTTGGGTGGTGAGGATCTCTCCTGGTGCTGGTTTCCCTGTGCCCACAGTGACTTGTCCTGCAGCCCTTTGAGCCAGCTTGGTGCTACCACCAGGTGGGGTCATTAATGTCACCAGACACTCAGTGAGCCCTGGGAAGGGGTTTGGACCTTGAGGTGTTGTGGTAACACTGAGCGTGAAGCAGGGCTGGATGCTGCCCAGATCTGTGAGAAGTGTTGGCTATTGCCCAGAGGGCTACAAAGAGGCCATGATACAGAGATCTGTGGCCTGCTGGTTGTGTGCAGGGGAGAGGAAGGAAGGGCCATGTCAGGTAGAGAGGGTGAGTTCCTACAGGCTTCCCCAGTTCTGCTCCGTTAGGATATTGTGTACATGTGGCTCAGGTGATGGCTCCAACCTGGCCACCCAGTGTTTGAAGTGGCAGCAGCCCTGGATTCCAAGCTGTTGACACAGTTCCTTGCTGGACTTGTGCTTTGCTGTCTCTCTGGTGTGGGAGATTTCTTGAAATTCTGGAGAAACGAGTGGGTTTGTCATGCTGAAATATCTGTGTGCCCTGTCTGCCTCCCATAGCAGCCTGCCTGGGAACCAGTGGTGGGAAATCTTACCAGGATCTTCCTGCTGAATCTCTGAGGACATTCTCTTATTTTGCATCCTTTTATTCACAACCTGGTGATCCCTGTTGCACTCGGGAACATCCAGTACACAGAGCAGTGGGAGAGCAGGAGCTGCAGTGAAATTGGACCAGGAAGGAGGAATCAATACCAGGACACATTCAGAGAATTCAGGTGTTGCAAGCACAGCCTGAACACTTGGCCAGGAGTCGAAGGCACCGCCTGGTAAGGAATCTCCGTGGGCAGCAGGAGCAGGTGCCTTGGTGGATCCCTCACACGTCTCCACACTGCAGTGCTTGCTCTTGCACTGATGCTGCCCAGATCTCCCTTACCCAAAACATCAATTTTTCTCCTGAGTTGTTTTCAGTAAATCAGCAGGACCTCTCCCCAGTAGCCAGCACTGGTATGGTAATGCTGGAAAGCCTTCAGCTTGTGCTGTTCCATTATTGGATGCACAGCCCACATTACACTACAATAGCAATATCCTTCCTTACCTCATCCCCTTCCTTCCCCCAAACCCCTACTTCAGACCCAGGGTAGGCTCTGAGGAGCATTTCCTCACCTTTTTTGGCACGGCATCACTTCCTCCCACACACTGTGTCTACAGACCTGCCCAGGCAGTGTTGTGGTACCTCAGAGCAGTGTGGATTTCCCTTGATTTCATCAGCCTTTGGGCTTTCTGCAGTTGTAACAGCACTCAGGGAGCATAGCAACCCCGCTCCCATGGTGCAGAGTGGATGGGTCAGCACATCCCACAGCACTGTTAGCTGAGATGCTGTTCATGAATGTGTGTATTTAGTGAAATAAGAAGTATTTGGTTGCTCCATCATCACATCAGTTGGCTCAAAACCTCCAGCAGCCAAAGCTGACCCACTTTGCCTTTACACCGGGAGTGCAGCTGATCAGCAGCTGTTTCCTGGCTCATGGATGGTAATTCATCTGCAGTGCACTCACAGCTTCCCAAACTTGATTGCTTGCTAATGCATCAAGTGCTTATCTGTTTCTCTCTGCAGATCTCAAGGGCTCTTCTCACTCTGTTGTGGTTTAACCCAGCAGATAGTTAATCACCACACAGCCCCTCACTCACTCCATCCTCCCCCAGGGGAATGGAGGAGAGAATTGGAAGAAAAAAAGCTAAAAATGTGGGCTAAAACAAAGACAGTTTAACAGGACAGAGAACGGAAGAAAAATAATAGTGCTGATGATAATTAAAATGTACAAAACAAGTGATGTACTAAGCAATTGTTCACACCCACTGACCAATGCCCAGCCATTCCCAAGCAGCAGCTCCCAGTCAGTTTTCCCCCTGGTTTCTGTACTGATCATGGCATCATATGGTCTGGAATATTCCTTGAGTCATTTGGGGTCAGCTGTCCCAGCTGTGTCCTCTCCCAGCTTCTTGTGCTCCCCAACTTCCTCACTGGAGGAGCAGAAAAGGCCTAACTCGGTGTAAACACTGCTCAGCAACAACTAAAGCATCTCCATCTTATCAGCATTTTTCTCATCCTAAATCCAAAACACAGCACTGTACTAGCTACTAGGAAGGAAATTAACTCCATCCCAGCTGAAACCAGGACAACTTCATAAAGTTCTGACTCATACATGACTTGGATTTGAGTCTCACAATGAGGAAAGAAGAGTGAAGGATTTCTCTGCCATCTTTTCAAAGCATGGTTACCAGTGATTACCTTCCCAGGGTAGCTCTGGGTTTGCTTTCTCCAGCCTTAGGTGTAATGATCCCGTGCTCCAGCCCTCTGGGAGGATCCCCTGCCCCCACCTGATTTCCTGGCACAGCGGAAGGTTCAGCTTTGTGCTTTATTTTATTTTTACCTTCCATGGGGAAGCGAAAGTGCCCAAGGTGCTGCTTCATTTCAGGGCGTGACAACAAAACACAAACTCTTCTGTATCGGTCACAGGCTGGGGTGGAGGGGGTGCCCAGGCTCAATGGTGTCTTCTTGGCTTCTCAGTTGGAGGAGGAAATGAGGGAAGGTCCAATGTCTCTGATTTTTTGGGAGCAGTTCTCTCAAGTTCCTGGTCCTCAAATACCCTTCATGTCTGCAGCTGGAGAACAAGGAGTCCTGCTCCTTGCCATCTTCTGAAGAGGATCATAGGGGCAGAGATGAAGCAAAGGGATGAGATAAAGAAGTAGAGAAATACCTGAGAAAGAGCTGTGACGAAGAGGGTGAATCAGGAAAGAAAGAGAGTCATAAAGACATCTGATTTAGAGCCCTTTGAAATCATAGGGAAGATTTCCCCTGTGTTTGGTGGGTTTGAATTGTAGCCAGAACAGTCCGTTGCATCATTTGAAGGCATTGCAAAATTTGGGGCAGCAGAAGGGAAAGCACAGCCTTTGAAAGAGGCAGAAGGGAAACCTCTGTGGTCTGGAGAGCTTTATAAGGGTCTAGGGATGCTGGGCTCACTTGTCCAGGCTGCCAGAGCTGCACCAAGGCCTGGGTCCTGCCCAGGGCTCTTCAGGGAGTTCAGCACACCTGTGGGAACCTATTCCAGACTGTGGCAGGTAGGAGAGGGGAGAGGTGGGGATGCCTCCCTGTCTGGGGTGGAAGACAGCCGTGTGTCACTCAAAAGTCTTTTCAGCCCTGGTCATTGTCATGGAAATGTGAACAAAGGTTTTAGCAAGACTGAAAGGAGGGACCTCTGTGATGTCATTTTGGGCAGGGCAGTCCTTGCACCCCAGCTGGAGAGAAGAAGGTTTCCCCTAAATAGTGGGTGA
This sequence comes from Picathartes gymnocephalus, assembly GCA_013390045.1. NCBI lineage: Eukaryota > Metazoa > Chordata > Aves > Passeriformes > Picathartidae > Picathartes > Picathartes gymnocephalus. The sequence goes on from WEKY01032821.1 coordinate 552,579, forward strand.
GATTTGGGCTCTTGACCACCTTAGTCTCTTGAGTTCCTAAGCAGCTGGCCAGGTTTGTGTAATTTTGGGGAACCCTTGGAGATTGTTGTCTGAATGCACCATGTATTAATTGCAGCTGAGGTGCATGAGCCTCATCCATCCCAGGCACATGGGCCACCTGAGATAAAGTCCATGGGTGGCTTCTCTGTGCCAGCAAGTTGGATTTCAAGTGCTCCTGCTCTGTTCATATGGATCCAGCTTCCTTTGTTCTCTAGTGACCACCCATCAGTGTTGATGCTCCTGCTCCCCTTTCCTCCCTAACTCCTGCCAGCTAATGGCATAACCCTGGCTGCCCATGTTTCCCAAACTTGGAACAGCTTGCCAAAACAAGTAGGTGAGGAACCTGAAAGGAATGTTTAATGTCCAAATTCTCTTGATTTCCAAGTGAAAATGGGGGCCAAGCTCTTCTTGGTGTCCTTCCTCCTTTCCTCCCTTGTCCCCACATCCCCTGTGAACGTGTAGTGCAGGTTGGCTGCTCATAGGAAGCTCTGTGGTGGAGTGGCAAGAGCAGGGAACATACCACAGGATCAGGGCAGGGTCCAGCAGGAGGAATGGATGAGTCAGGAGATGGGGCTGGAAGCAGCTACATACAGCATAGCTCTAATGCCCACCTGGCAGGTAAGTAAATCTAGGAGAGGGCTCTGGGAAGAGCACAACTCCTTAAATACAGCTGCTGGATCAGTGGGATAAGGGTGTGTGGGTGAGGGTCCTAGCTGGGGCTCATCTGAGCAATTAAATCCCTGTTAGTATAGCCAGGGCCCTGGCCCTCAGGAGGGAGCAGTGCACTGCTGAATTGTTTTGTTTGTCTCCGACCCCTTCTGTTAAAGTCATCTCTTTTTTTTCCCTCCAGTGCCCAAGTCCTGCCTGTCAAGATGCCCAAAGCCAGCAGGGTGAACCAGGCCCTGGCAGGTAAGAGCCCCCCCTGTGCTTTATTTGCTCAATCCTTAGGATTAGGTGAATGAGAAGTTTGCCTTTCTGTAGCGCTTACTTTCCATTTTTGATTTTTGGAAAGAGTTAGGAATGTTGCTGGCGTTTAAGGTTTTAGACCCAAAGACTTTCCAGAAAAGCAGAGGGCAAATTTTGGGGAGAATGGGATAGACAAACCTTCTTAACTGTTTTTCTCGTCCTGAGGCTTTCAAAATAAGTGGAATTATTTGAGGCATGGCTATTCATCTTCTGTACATTTGGATGAGCAAGGGAAAGGGTACGTGAATCAAGCTCAGTGCTAGCTGCTATTTTCTGATTTTTTTAAAGTCAAAGGAGAGGAGTGGTGTGACATTTTATGTGGCTTTTAATATGACTTTTTACAATGTGGTTTATTAAAAAGGCTTAGCTTATAAGAGATCTTTAGCTTAAAGAGGATTGTGATGCCTTGTTGCAGGAAAAGGGAGACAGAAGTTGAATCAGACATTGTCTCCTTGTGCAGCAGAGTACAGGTTTGCTTGTTATCCTAACCTGTGAACACAGCACTAAACATACTGAGGAGTGTGTCTGGGAGGGATGAAAGTGCCAGTTTTCAGTGCTCCTTTTCAGAATAGATTTGCCTGTTAAAGGTGAAATGGCATTGCCTTGAAAATGACGATTTGTGCTTTCAGCTTCCAGCAGAAGCGTTGCTGTGCCAAAAGCCAGTGGCCCCTTTCCTGTGTTTTGGCTCAGCCAGTGCCAAACCAGTGACCCTGCAGGGGTGGTGCCAGGGGATTTGGGTGCTCTGCCCAGAGCAGAGGTGTCTGTACTGGCACCAACTGTGTGCTCAAAACTGTATCATAACCTGGTAGAGGAATGGAAAGCAGCTGATGTCTGGTATCTTCTGGAGTTTCCTGTCTGTTCCAGACGCTACAGAATGTCTGTTAACCATGTCCTTCCTCTAGCTCTTATCAATGCATTCCCTCTTGAGGTTATTAGCTCCTGGGACACCAAACTTTGCTCCTGAGCAAGCAGAGACTGTTACATTCTTGTTTTTCAAGACAGCGGTTCCCACCTTATTCCAGAAAAGGTGTTTGGTCTCTTCTTGAGTGCCAGGTTTTACCCTGGCTGAAAAGGGTCCCCGGGATCGATGTTTCCCTTCATCTAACATTGGCACTATCATGAAAACTGCCTTGCACGTGTTTGTAGCCAAACTGGCAGTGCATGAAGACTGACACAGGTGTCCTCTGACAGCATGCAGCCCATCTGTCTCCTCCTTAGCAAATCACTGTGGAAACGACGTGTAAAGCCAAGCTTAGGCCTTTTCTAGGTGGGTGACCTGAGCAGAACTCCCCTTGCTTATAACAGCTCTGCTTTTCATGCTCTGGCTGTTAACACTGAGTGTGTAATTAGGTACTTAATCACATAAAGGTAAATAAAGCACAGAGCTGAAGAGCCCTGATGAATCCAGGCTGTGTTAATGTTGTTACCTGTGATCTCATTCTCCATGTACACGAGGTGGATGAGGTGGATATGAGCAGTCCGTTTATGCCACTTTTAGATATAAAAAGCTGCAGGAAATCCCCATAGAGTAAACCTTTTGCCACCATTTAATACAATAAAATAGTTAAATTTGTGATTTTTATCTCTGTTGTTGCAGTCTGGGGGTGTAAAAGAAGGGATAATTATTCATTTTAATACTCTTTACTTCTCCCTGGGGCAGCCAGCGTGAGGCACACAGGGATGCAGGGAAGTGCAGGAGCAGCTCCCTGGGGCTGGGGTCTCCTTCAGATCCAGGCCTTCACATGACACAGGTTTGGGTGCTCTGCTGCCTTCTGCCAAGTGTCCCACACCTCAGAGGTCCAAGGGAGGAGGGAAATTGGAATTTGAGTCCTCAATGTCACATAAAAGCAGAGGAAAGATTAATACAAGTTAATCAGGGAGGGGAAGGAAAAGAAATCTCTGGGGGTATTTCTGGTGAAAAAGCAAGCAATGGAGTTCTGGTAAAAAGCAGAAGTTTTGTTGAAATATTAATTGGCTGGGTCTTTAGGGACACCTTCTTCCCCTCTATGCTCTGCTCTCTGTTTTTAGAACCTCTTCTGGGAAGTGGTATTTTCGTCATAATTAAAATCCTGCTGATGGTGTGCCAGTTACTCAGGTTATTCTCTAATACAGGCTGGGCTCCTTTTGTTCCTCCGGTCCTCACTGCACGACTGCTTCCTACAACATCAGTAGAGAAGGCTGGGGGACAATGTTGTGAGGGGGAGAGAAGTCTCAGATGTAAATGAATGAGACTTTCTTTTGGAAAACGTGTACAGCAGTCCCAGAACCCTTGGTCTCCATTCCCTGGTGCCTCAGCAACTTGGCTCTGGTTTGAAGCTGGACAGATACAACCCCTGAATCTCATGGGTGATGTTGAGAAATGCTGCAGGTGCATCTCTTGAATGTAGAGGAACTTCTGGTGGCTGAACAGGAGATGGGGAATCCTGTGAGTCTGAATTAGAAGCTGAGTTTCATTTTTGAGATGGGTGACTGGGGATTTGAGTGAGGGATTTGTAACGCTGTCAACCCCACATCTTTTGAAAGCACCTCTTGGGATCCCAGAACTCATGAAGCTGACTTTAAAACCATGTTTTGTACAAACAAGTATAATTTTTTTCCTTGCTTTCTGCTATTTTAATACTTCAAAGTGCATGTGGAAACTTATCTTTTAAGCTTTTTCTTTTGCCTTAAGTATTTGATCAGTACAGTGAAATGCCAAACAGGTCTAAGCAAACTGTGTAACCACAGTGTTGGTGTTTAAGGATCAGCTGGACTCACATTTCCTGGCAATAATGGAGTTCAGCTGCTGTGCCTTGGGGCTCAGGGGTGGCAAGGTGCTCATATAAAGGCCCTTCTAATCCTATGTTTAAGATAAAGTCTGAAAAGGAGCTTTTTGTTAAATAAAACTGAGTATTTCTTGTTTGCATGATTCCTGGAGCTGGGGTATTTGGGAATGTACTAACCATACTGATTTTGCTGGTGGATAGAATTTTACAAATTGGCAGTGCTTTTCTGAGATCTCCCATTATCTGAAGGTGAGCTCTGCCCTGTCCAGTCTGAGGCCTCTGCAAATGCAGGTCGGTGACCAGAGGAGAGTGTTGGGCTGGGTGTGAGTGACTGTGAGGCCAGCACTCATTATGTAATGTCAGGGTGTTTTTCCTGTGCTCAGCTTCAGCACAGGATATTAGAGAAAGTCCCTTATTTACACAGCAGGCTGAAAAAAGTTGGTGGATGTTGTCATAGCTCCAGTGAAAATAATTTTACCCCAAGGAGCCACTAGTGTTGTATTTCTGGCCAAATAAGAGGCTTTGAGCAAGAGAAAAAAGTCAGGTCTGCATGTGGTTATTGCACACATAGAATCAGATCCAAAAGGATTTTTTGCAAGGCTTTCTGTCTCCTCCCTCTTGCAGTCCTTCAAGGGAAGAAACCCAGAGCCCAGTGGAAAGTGTGAATGTATAAAATAGTATTTTTCAAGCTCTGGGACTAGCTAGTGAGTAGCAGGAACTCTCACAGGAACACATCCAAAGCAGTCTTAGTCTGGACAAGCTTGTCATGTTGCAACTTGTATTCAGGTGAGAATTTATCCAGGTCCAGGGCTACACTTGCTCCTGGCATAACTCCACAAATGCCTGGAACAGGTTCTGACTTGAAATTGTTGTGTCTGTCTGAGAATTGGAGACTCAATCTGCAATCACGATGTGATGTGTGTCTGTATTGCTTTGGCACCTGGGTCAAGGATGTCCCTTCCTGTGGACTCCAGTCACCAAACGTGTGGGAGGGTTGTTAATGCTGAGATTTCCAGTATTGTTTTTGAACTTTAAAGGCAGCATTGCTCCTGGGGGTTGACATGAGGCAGCAGAGGAATGTAACACCAGAACCTTTCTGAATGCTCTCTTGACTTGAACCTGCAGAAGATGATTGATTGCAGGTAGCTCCTAAGGCAACAGAAGGTTAAAAATTGGTCAAGAAAAGGTAATTTCCCATTTATACCTTTTCATGACCAATTTAAGATAGGAGAACAATGAGATGGGGTAATTCTCCTGGTGCCACATTTGCCCTGTGCTGTATGTCTGTGTGGAGTTGCAGATGGGTATGCAGCTCAAAAAACTAAAGAAAGTTTGTGGAACAAATGGTGGTTTTTTGATTGTTTTTTTTGTTTTGTGACGATTCATGATGCTGGCAGGCAGTTTTGGATGTGTTCCTACAGGTACAAGGTGGGCTGTGTTACAGAGTATCTGAACTCACCTGAGCTTCCGTGGCTCCTGCTTTTTGCTTGGTCTAAATTTTGTTGCCCTCTGCCATTGAGAGTCTGAAGCCAGTTGTTCAGCCTGTGCTTCTGTTTTCTCTTTTTTTCTGGGCTCTGTGTGCTAATGTTAGCAAGACAGTATTGATCTCTTCAGAAGAACACATTAATTTTGCATTTGCCTATCAGTCAGCTGTGTGTGGGTGGTGATAATCCCTGTTAGTCTTTGGACTCGCTTTTCAAATGTCAGTCTGTGCCATCAGTGCTATTGCACTGCTTAGAAACAGCTTTTTTAGAGACAACTTTCCTGTTCCTGTTCTACACCAGTTCTAGGAATAGTGTTGTGCAGCCTCAGTGGGGTCAGACTGAGGTGATTTCCCCAGCTGTGGTGGGAGATCTTCCCTGTCTCTCAAGAACATTGTTCCTCCAGCCTCTCTAGTCAGCGTTGCTGCTGCTCTTGGAATGTCTCTGACTGTTCTCTGCTGGAAGGGGAAAGGACCTGAAAGGTGCAGGGGCAGCTTTGGTGCTGCTGCTGGGCTTTGGGTCTCAGCTGTATTCATTGACAAAATCAAATAGTTTTTGTTCTGGGGACCTCTAAGCTCTTCCTTAAGGCTCCCTGGGAGTAGTGGACTGCTGGCTTTGATGGGTTGAGAGCTTGCAATGGGCTTGTGGCCTTTAGTTAGGACTTTAAGGGAGTTACTTTGGTGGTGAAATTTCTGGATCTGGTGAGCTCTCCTCGGCTGTGCCTGGTGCTGTCAGTAGGGCAAGGGCTCCTAACCCAGAGCTTTGGAGATCCTCCTCTGGCTCTGCAGCTCCTGGGAATGGGGAGAACTCTAGGTCTCAGATCTAGATCCACTTTGAGGGTGATCCACTGCTGCCTGGTTACCTATTCCCATTTGGAAGTGCATTTCACCGTCCCTTTGGGCAGCCTGGTCTTGTGGTCAGCTCAGCTCTTCCAAAAGTTCTTGGGTAACCCTGGGGAAACTCCTTCCTCCATCTCTGCACCTCTCCATGTATGGTGAAACCTTTTCTATCTGTCTTTTGGCCCTTAAATGGGAAAGTTGTAGTAAAAACATTCAACTTTGGCTATCAAGAAAGCAGTTGAACAGCTTCGGGAATATTTGTTCTCAGACCTTAGGAAAAGGAGGTACAAATTGTGGTCATCACTGTGTAGGAGTAATTCTGCTTGTGGGGCACTGACACAAGCTTTGCACAGGGGATTTGTGGTCACAGGTTCTTGACTGGTTGCATATTTGAGGCAGAAAATAGTCTTACCACTTGCACACAAAGCTGATACTTGCCATCATAACTCGATTTTCAGTCATGTGTGGGCAAGGTGCCTCATTTTTGTCCTGAACAAATGTGCTCTAGAATCTTCCTTTCCCCATATGAGCAAATAGAGGCTTGCAAAAATAAAATGCTTGGAAATCTTAGCTTCAGCCATGCATTACTGAGCAGGAATGTTTGTAGCAATAGGATGTGGTTTGCGTGGTCTGCCCTCAGAGGGGATTTCTGGGGAAATGCTGGCTTTTAGGTTTTCTGCTGTTGGTTTGCAACTATAAGCATTTTTTCTTATTCTGGTGCTGGCTGTTGCAGGTGGGAAGTTGCTCTTGGGAAAGCAGAAGCAGGTGTTCTCTTGGATATAAGTGTGAGAGCAGTATGGTACCTTGGAAATGTTATGATTTGTAACCAGCCTGGATTTCACAGGCAAACATCATCTCGGATCAGCACGATCAGTCCTGTAGCTTTCTGTGTGCCATTTTTGCCTTCAGGGAATGGCTGTCCTTTTTAATGATTCATTAGTTTTATCAAACTGCATCCCATGGATACAGCTGGCTGGGATGGGGGAGGATGAGGATTGGATTGCTGCTGGGAGTGTGAGGCAAAACCAGAGTGCCAGGGAGGAGAGGGTGTGGGGTGAGTGGGGGTCTGTTGGGCAGCTCTTCCCTGGTGTTTGAAGGCAGCTCAGCTGCACTCTGGGCATTGGTTCAGTGGGACACTGTCGAAATGAGTAGCTTTAGTGGGGAGCAGCTGAGCAGGACCTTCAGGGGTTATGGGTGTTGCCCTTCATCCGTCAGGGCTTCTTCCAGGGCTCCGGTCAGCGGGAGAACTCCGCACCACAGCAGACTTGGTGCCTGAGGAGCCCTAAAGCCCAAAGAGGAAGGTCCTGTTCACACACCAGCGCAGAGGGTCACAGACAAGACATTTCCCTCCCTTAATTTGCTGCCCGGGTTCCTCCCTCTGAAAACCTCCAGATCCTCTCCTTGTGCTGACTCCACCCCTGTTACCTCTCGGACGTTTTATGCCCTCAGAACTAAGGGCTTGGGATTTATTTTCTTTTAATTTTATTTGAAAGGTTAAAGTTTTTTTTTTTTTTTTTTTAATGAATGTGTTTCCCCATTGTTTCCTTCCTGCATGTTGACCTCGTACCCACTGTAGGCATGACAGCTATTCTGATGTCAGCCGCCGGACTGCCCGTGCACCTCACCCGTGTGCCGCAAGCTGCCAGCACCCATAAGGCCACTAAAAAACACATCTCAGTTAAGGAGGGGAGGAAAGTGTCCAAGAAAGGTAGTTCCTGCTCAAACTCTGATATTTGCTTGCATCTCCTTCTCTCTCTGACTCCTCTTTTCCTCTTGTCTCTCACCCCCCCCACCCTCTTGGCTCTTCTGGTTTGGCTGACGATGTTTGTCCCTGCGAGGGGAGAAGCAGGACAGGTCTCCCCTGACCTGCAGCGTCTCTGACAGGCTCTAAAATAACATGGTAAAGTAGGTGTGGTCCTGTGGTAGCTCTGCTTGTTTCCACACAAAATTAAAGCTGAAACACATCTGTTCTCTGCATGTCAGACTCCACCAGCCACCCCTGCGATCCTGCTACACTCCCCTGGGGAGTGTCCATATAGCAGGACCTTCTGAGTTGTTGGTGGGACGAGTCTGAGAGCTGAGAGACCATTAAGAAGAACATCAAATCCATATGTGCTCTGCAGAGGTTTGCTTGTGAGCCATGCTTGTCATGACTGAGTCATGGGATGACAAGGACCTCCCAGACAAGCAGGCTCCTGAGTCATGTAGGGCTTTCTAGGTCAAATTGCAGAGGATTTGTTCTCTCCTCCTCAGTCTGGGTGGAAGGGAGTGGAGTGGAGCGCTCTCAGGTGGACGTGCCCTGGCAGGAAGGGATGGATTACCTCAGTTCTCCTGCTGTGTGGAGCCCCTTCAGGGTAGGGCCTTCATTTCTTCTCTTCATATCTCACTGGCATTCCTTACCTTTGCAGAGCCTGTGGCTCCCAGTTGAGAGCCTGGATCCCATCCATGTGTAGCAGCCTTGGGAGTCTGCAGGGGTAGGTGTGAATCCAGCCTGGTGTAGCTATAGAGGTTGTTTGCCAACCCTGGCACAGGGGTGTCAACCACCACCAAACTCAGAGCATGTCCCCCTCTGGAAAAGCCAAGTGGGGACTGGAGATGTTCAACACAGAGATGTCTACATCTAAGAAAGAGAACATCCCAGAGGTGGGGAGGAAGAGGCACCTGCCTGTCTGGGGAGTTTGTTGGTACCTTTTTCTCTCTCCTTAGAGTCCATGAAGTCCAAAGCTGTCTGAAGGAGGCAGGGAGGAAAATAGAAATTAAATGAGAAGGGAGGTATTTTGTGAAATGCATTATGGAGAGAGCTGGGAGAAGGAGTGAGAGAGCAAATGTGGAGTAGGATGTGTGATCGAGGGGGAGGAGAAAGCAGGGGCGGCAGGAGAAGCAGTGAAGAACAGGAGGAGCAAAGGAAAATGGGAAGTGAAGGAGAAGAGCTGAGCAGAGGTGGGTGGCAGAGGGGCTGGATGAGGATCCTGCTCCATGGAGCCAGCTGGCAGTGTGGTGGGGTTGTGTGGCTCCTGGTGCTTCAGTCCTGGCACAGGCAGCATCCAAGGGCAGGAATGAGGGCTGGGTGGTGGGGATGCCCTGGAAATAGTGCCAAAAGGGAGCTGTGGTGAGGTCAGACCCTCCCACAGAGGCACTGGCTTGCCCCTGTTGCTGGAGGACCCCAAAACAACGAGGGCCAGGCCTGCACTGATGCTGGTCACCTGCTGCTGGTTGGTGACATGAAACAGTTGTATTGAGGTCACAGGGTGGCCACAGACACAGCCTGGCTGGCTGCTGCCTTCTCTGTGGGGTTTGTTGGTCCCAGGTGCTGCTCTGCTCGCAGCATCCGGCCCTCCCTGGCACCGAGGGGCTGGGGAGCAAACAGGAGGATGTGTCTTGTGACTTCTGAGCTGGGTGGGGAGAGCAGCAATGCAGGGCTTGGAAAGGGGAGTGGGAAGGATGGGACGTGGGCTGGGAGCAGCACACACCATATTGGGCGTCCAGTGGCTGTAGCTGTGCACCCCATCAGCATCACTTCTTCCAGTTCCTCAGTGCTGGCTCAGCCCCAGGGCAGGCTGTCACCTCCCTGCCAGCTCTGCAATGCCACCTGCTGGGCCTGGGACACCTCCGGAGTAGCTGAGAGGATGGAATGGGAAAGGTGCATCAAGCATCTCCTTCTCCCATCCAGCATGGCAGGATTTGTCCCATCTGTCCTCATCCTGCCCAGGATGTGCTGCAGGGGAGACTGCCAGATCAGCCCTTTCCCACATTGACCCATGAGAAGGGGAACCTTTCAGTGGTTTAGGTTGTTAAAATCCCCCCTCTTACTTTAAAAAGCAGGGTTCCTGTTGGTGGGGTCTGGGATGCCAATCCTGTGGAGTGCCTCACTCCTGGGATGCAGAGTGTGTTCAATCCTTTCTAAGAACAAGCTGTGTTGGTACAACACCCCTCAGGGCTTAGGAACCTTATTCTGCAGTGCAGGTACTGAGCCTGTCTTGGGGCCAGACTGTTCCCTTTCCCTTCACAGACTCTGCTGCTGCCAACAGACAGAGATGGGCTCGTTTTGTGTCCCGAGTTTCTGCATCATGTGTTCTTTGCCATATCCCTTTAGGATTTTCCATTGTGGAGAGTTCTGCATCCAGGACTAGACGCAGCATTGCACTGACCACAACCAGCTGGTGGTGGGTGCAATGTGCTCCTCCTGAGCCCCTTCTCCCTCCCTCCTGGTCCCACACAGGGTGAGGCAGCGCTGGTGGAATTACAACTGGCTCAGTGAATAGCTGGGGTGTGTTAAACAGAGGCACTAATTAGTCAGAACTCGTTAGCGTTGTTGCTGCTCTGGCACAGCCAGGGGCTGCAGGGCTTGGGGAAGCTGTAGTCTCAGGGCAGGCTCTGTGCTCTCCATGTTGGCACAGGGCCTGGCAGCATCTGCCATCCCCATGGATCAGTGCTGCCTCAGGACACTGCAGCTGCTGCCCTGTGCCAGCATCGCTGGCTGGGACCTGGCTGCTGTCTGGGAGGCAGGAAGGCAAGTGGCTTGCCCTGCTCTCTCCAAATGCTGCTTGTGCAAGGAGCTGGCCAATACAGGGGTCTGCAGGCTTTCTAAGGACCTCCAGGGGACTGGTTTTGTCACTTGTTACCCACTTCCACCTGGTGAAGTTTCCCTGCACATCCATCCTCTCTGGGATGGGCAGTCACTGCAGGTGCTGCAGTGAGGAAGGAGAGGAGCACACTCATCCTTCCTTGCCATCCACCTGCAGCTGGATCTACAGACTGTGCCAGTGCCTATGGGATGGGTGGGACTGGGGAGCCCCTCAGAGTTGGGAGATCTTGCTGTTCCCATGGAAAACCCTCTGTTAAAGAGGCAGGCTGCAAAACCAGGGATGCTCTGACCAGAGCAGCTTGGTCACTGCTGAAATGCAGAATACAGAGAAATCTACAGACACAGCCTTTGCAAGTCCAGGGAGCAGAGGTGATGGGAGTTGTGTGACTGTCCATGACAATAACTGGGAACAACCAGTGTCTGGCCTGCAGAGGGTATCAAAAAAAAGTCTGCTGGAAACCATATGGCTCGTTTTGGGATACAGAAGGAGGTGTTACTGCTGCAAGCATTTGGTTGCCGTGCAAGGATTCGAAACACACCTGTTAAATGTTGCCCATAGAAAGCCTTTGCTGCAGCAAGCAGCTTATTATCTACAGGGAGGAAGGGGAAGCATTGACAACAATTTGATATTCCTCTCTTTGTAAATGAAAGAATGGTAAACATTCTTTGGCATCCTGGATAAATCTGTAGCACAGCACTGGGCCAGCTGGTGATAAATGGCACCGGTCGATTCTTCCAGTCCATTTTCAATCCACTGTTGAATCCAGAAAACTCTGGAGACTGAACAGGCTTTGGTGATCCCAGGGGATAGCTAGAACAAAGATTTGCAGGCAAACACTTTTTTGGAGTACACAGTCCTGTAAGGAAGTCATTCACGTGCTGGAGCATAAGTGGCTTGTGCCATGGTCCCAGCTGTCTCCTGACTCCCCCTGTGCTGCTGGGATGTGGCCAGCCAGACGTGCTGGTCTGCCCAAGGAAGCCCTGTGGGCTTTGCTACCCTTGCTGAAACAGGGCTCTCAACATCAAAAGGCCTCTTTGGGACTGGACTTTGAAATCCTTGCAGCTGGGGATGAATTTTTCTAAAGTATCAGGGCTCCCCAGTCCTTTCTCTCTCCAGGCAGCCTTAGTGGCTCTAAATGCATTAGAGCATTGTCACAGCAAAGTGACAGGGACAGATTGGAGATGCCACAGTGCAAATCCATCAGGCATGCGTTTCCTCAGGATAGCTGAGGGCTGCATCACCTTCTGCCTGTTTGGTTCCCCCAGTTCCATCCTAATGCCAGCTGGTGAAGTGGTGTAATGCCCAAAATCCCAAGAGCTTTCCTGTCTTGCTCTTACCCAGCTCTGCACCAGAATTTTTGTCTCCTTTCAGTAATTTCATTTGAGTGAGCCTGGCCAGTTCTTGGGTGAGTTATCTCTTTGTTCCTTGGAGCTGTTCCAGAGAAGAAAAGTCAAGAGGGATTCTGTGCAAGGAGCATTCCCCACCACCCTGAACAAGCTGAACTGCTCTAAAGCTGCCCAGATCTGCTGTGCAGGTGGGAGCAGATGAGCTGGGGCTTTCTGCCAAGTGCTGGGCAGGTGTTGCTGCTAGTGTAACACACCCTTCCTGCTCCCTTCCCTTGCTGTCTTCACCTTGGCTGTGCATCTTTTTGGCTTTGCTTCCTCCAGCCCAAAGCCAGAGGAGAGAAGAAGGTCACTTCAGAAAGAGCCACCTGGAAAATGCAGGTTGGGTGGAGGACTTGGTGATCTGTCTGTCAGACAGCACGGGATCCACAGGAACAAGAACACAGTGATCATTGTGGAGGAGGATGGAGTTAGGGTGGATAGGTAGCTAGTGCTGCTCACAGACTTCTTCCTAAAACCTGTGGAGCAGAAGAAGCTGAAGCCTCCATCTCCCATAGGGCCATAAAGGTCTCCAGAGACCAATTCCAACTGCCACAGGTGGAAGGTGCCAGCCTGGAGCACAGACATCACAGAACACTCTGCTGGAGGGGGACAGCTCAGCCTGATCACATCCCCTTCAGACTCATTCCTAGCTTTTGGTCCTCTGCATGCAAGCAAGGTCCCAGCAGAGAATTCCTGGACCTATTCCTCTCCTTTGGAAAAGACAAGACAAGGAGCCACATTTCCTCTGAGATCTGGTGATGAGGCCTTGAAGCAGCTCCTGGCCCTGCTGAGCCCTTGGCCTCAGAGGTGGAAGCCTGAGGCTTGCCCAGGCTCCTCCCTGTTTCCTTTTCTTGGGGCTGTTCTTGGAAATGCTTTTCCAGGGGATTTTGGCCCCTGAAGAGGAAAACACTTGCTTCTGTGTTGTTCTTTGGCTTAATGCTTAATCCTGTTGCCACTTTCCTGGCTTGGGGTCTCCAGAGATTGATCCTCACAGCCCTGCTCTGCCTGAGATGTCAGGCATCCCTCCTGCCCAGCACTGGCACTTGGAGTGAGCATCCCTTCACCTCCTGGGCTCCTCTTCTTACTCTGTGTGCTCAGCCATCCCTTCCTCCTGCTACCACTGCCAGAAATCATGTGTTTCAGGATGGCCAGGAATCCCTTCCTGAAAATAACTCGTCTTAATGACTATGTTTTCATTTAGGAGAGTCTAGCCCTCAGTTCATCAGTCTTCTTAGCCAAAGGATGTTCCTTAGCTAATGGATGTTGGTCCTCTGCCTTGCTCTCTTCCATGGTGTTCTGGGGAATGAGGGGCCTCCACCTGGTAGAGGATCTGTGCCATCCAGGCCTTTGCCTGTTCAATACCACCTGTGGCATGTGAGCAGTCCTTCCCTTCTGCTTCATGTTTGTCTCTCCATGAAAAGTGGTTATCCAGAAAATAGCAACCCCTCCTTCCTGCTTGTGACAGACATGGCTTTTTGGGCTGGAATAACAGCTCCAGTGGCTATCTCTTGATGTGCAGCTTTTTGACCCCCAGAGCCAATGCTTGTAAACTCTGTCTTCCCTGAAAGCCCCAGAGTGGATGGGGAGAGCTGAAGATGAGCTGTGCAGGTGCAGCTGCAGCTCTGATCGCTGGCTGATCCACATGAGGATGCCGTGTCCTCCTGAGAGTGTGGAGTTGGGAGCAGCAGTACAGCATCCACCTGGACAGGATGGAGATTGGAGAAGGAAGAGCTACGCCTTGGCCAGCCTGTTTGTCACAGCACTGCTTTCTCCTGATGGCCCCCAGAAGTGGATTTGGGAAGGAAGGATGAGGTTCCCCCAAGCCAAGTGGCTGATCTCTCTTTTACCTCCTGCCAGCTGGAGTCATAGCATTGCTTGTGCAAATGTTCCCTTTCCCAGGCTGTTGGAAAAGCCTGGCAGCTTCTGTGGCAGGACTGATGGCTGGTGAGGAGCTCAGCTCCTCTCACCCAGGGCCAGGTGCCTTGCAGAGGCATGGGATGCTCCCTGGCCTAAGCCAAGCCTTGCTGGGCAGCTCCAGGAGGATGGGCTGGGAGTTGAGATCACAGTGGATGCACTCAGTGGTAGTTTGCTCTTGGTGTTTTGTGATGTTTGTTGCTTCATCCCATAATGCCTCCAAGGATGGGGCTGCTGGGGCTGGTGGGCTGCTCAGGTGTCTGTGCCTGGGTGGATGGGACCAGGGATTATATTTGGGAAGATGCAAAGATACTGTGTCATACTGCAAATAGGGTTCACATTAGAAGCTGCTTTGTTTCATCTACCTGGTGACTTGCACTGTGTCTTGCTGGGTATGAATGTGTGGAAGTTCAGGAGAAAGGCCACTGTTTCATGTTAAGGATGTGAAGCTCATTGTGCTTTATTCAAAACAGGGCCTGAAGCTCAGTGTGTTGCTGGGTTTCCTTGTTGGGCACCAGATGAGGTGGTGTGGCAATGCCTTTTTTTCTCCTTTGACAGTACAGACTGTATAATCCTCTATCCCATCAAGACTGTTGAGTTTGATCCCAGTTGGCTTCTGGTGTGCACAAAAGTCCTGCTGGGACATGCCTGGTGTCACTTGGGATATATGGGGCAAACTGGAGCACACCAGTTACAGGGAGACCTGTGGCACTCACAGCCCTCGTGGGAGCTCTTGCTGAAAGCAAAGCCTTTGCTGGGCTTGTAGGGATCCATTGGAGTGACCTCTTCTCCCCCTCTAACCCTGACCTTTCTCCTTGGCATCCTGGCCAGTGACCTGCTTGTCTACCTTCTCTCTAGCTCACCCTACACGTGCCCATCATACCGCACAGTGCCTGACTTCTGTCTCATCTCTCCTTGTGCAGCCACACCAACAGAGCCAGAATCAGTGGTGAAGAAGTATCTGGAAGAGCTGAAGGGCGCTCCTGCTGATGAGGTAAGAGGACAGTGAAGCAACTCCAGCTTGCCCAGTTCACTGGGGTGCCAAGGCAACCACAGCAATGCCCAAGGACCAGCCTTCCTTGGGTGACTGGTGTGGTACCTGGTGCTGCTTGCAGTGACACTGTTGACATGAGGTGGAGCATCCTCAGCAGTGCCTGAAATCCACGTGTGACAACAGGTGACTTGTTCTCATCAGAGGACTGTGATGTAGGCACAGTGTGGGTTGAATAGCTCGTCCTGGCAGTGCCTCCCCATTTCCTTTGGAGGAAGGAGTTTGGTTTTGGTCTCAGTGCTGAGAGGTCAAAACTAGAGATCAAACCTTGCACTGGAGCTGCTTTGCAGAGAAGCAGGATGTAACCATACTCTTTTCTCTGACTGATGACAGCTCTCCACCTCCTGGACAACGCAGGAAGTGGAGTGGGGCAATACCAACCAGATAAGGAAACCTGTCTCTGTGTCCTTAAACCTCAAAGGGGCGAGGGATTAAATCTGAAGGCAAATCTTCCTGAAGCATCTCCTTGATGGCTTCCTTGGTGTGTCAGTCCTCAGGACCAGCCTGTGCTCACACCATGTGCTGGTTTCTCCTCTAGGACTGCATGATCTGCATGGAGAAGCTGTCCTCCCCCTCGGGCTACAGCGACTCGTGCCAGTCCAGCACCGTCAGGCCAGAGGCAGTGGGTCGCCTGAGGAGCTGCCAGCACTCCTTCCACATGCTCTGCATGCTGGCCATGTACTCCAACGGGAACAAGGTACTGAGCTGGCCCATCCTCAGCAGGGCCCTGTGTGCAGGTGGCTGGGCTGTGGAGCTCTGATGTGGCTTCTCTCCCCTGGCAGGATGGCAGTTTGCAGTGTCCCTCCTGTAAAACCATCTATGGAGAGAAAACCGGTACCCAGCCCAAAGGGAAGATGGAGGTCTCCACTTTCCCCCAGTCCCTCCCAGGACACAAGGACTGTGGGACAATCCGGATTGTGTATCACATCAGCAGGGGCATCCAGGTGAGGGCCCAGCATGCTGGCAGGGAGCACAAGTTGGGAGAGCCTCCCAGAACAGGGATCCAGTGCAGCACCTGCTGGCAGCCCTTTGCTGAGCATCCTGAGGTGCCTGCAGCCAGCAGCTACTCTGGCTGTTCTTCAACGTATGAGGGTCTCTTCCATCAGAGATCTTTTCCTGAGCAGCCTCAGCTGTTCACCTGCAGTAAAGTCTGTCTGCCTGAAGCAGGGAGGAGACTGCCCATGATCACAAGGTGGGAAACATCCCAAGGTCTGGTTTCACAGCCCATGCTGGTTTCAGTGGTGTCAGTGAACTTTCAGAGTTTTGAGCTGTGTGGTCTTAAGATGTTACCAGGCCACATGGAAAAAGCTGTGGTTTGGGGCTGTCTCTCACCAGAATTTAAGTAGATTTTAGATCTGGCTTTGTATCCCAGCATGAGACTGCTTTTGGAGGATCTGTAATACTCACGTATCCCATAAGAACAGTTCGGACATCTTGTACTCACCAGCAATATCTTGCTGCCTCTACATGGAAGAGCTGGTTTGGGATGGGCTTATGTCAGATCCTGCTGCTGAAGGATTGTCCAATTCACATGAATGATTTGTTCATGACAAATCTGTCTCATCTCTTGCAGGGCCCGGAGCACCCCAACCCTGGCATGCCATACACAGCCAGAGGCTTTCCTCGCTATTGTTACCTACCAGACAATGAGAAGGGCAGAAAGGTGAGGTAGCACACCCTGATAACATCACCCCTCTTAAGCTGTCAAGCTTCTGGCAAGCTGCATTCATGGCACAAGTCTCATAGCTGCTGCTCCTAGCTTTGTTTTTCCTTTCCCCCTCTAGGTCCTGGAGCTCCTGAAGGTGGCCTGGAAGAGACGCCTGATTTTCACAGTGGGCACCTCCAACACCACCGGCGAGAGCAACACGGTGGTGTGGAACGAGATCCACCACAAGACTGAGATGGACTCAAACCTGAGTGGCCATGGCTACCCTGACCCCAACTACCTGGACAATGTGCTGGCAGAGCTGGCTGCCCAGGGTGTCACCGAGGACTGCCTGGGCCAGTGAGCCTCAGGGGCCACCTAGTGCACTTATCCCTGATGCCTTAAGTTCCCATGTCTGACCACCCGTCACACTGAGCAATAACAGTTCTGTGGGAGCCCTGCCCACTCTTCACGTTTTGGGGGGAGGGGGGAGGAGGGAAGGATATTTTTGTAGAATCTGTGCTTGTGTCTCTGGGTGGGATTGATGGCTGCAGCCAGGAGCAGCTGGGATGGGAGTCGTGAGGTGACAGATCCCCTGGGGAAGGCAGGACCTTCCCTTGGTAATGCCTGGGGACAGGATGGGAGAGGAGAGTGCCTTGCTTCCAGTACACCACCTGGAAGTCAAACAAGGTCCTCCTTTTGGGACACATCAGCTCCCTGTCTGAGGCACCTCTTGCCTCCCTCCTGCCGTGTATCTCTGCTCGGTCCCAATAAACTCTTCATTCTCACAGCAAGTCCCTGCTCTGCCTTCCTGCTGCCTCGGGGCCTGGGGTGGCTCTTTCTGGGGAACCAGCCTGCTTCATGAAGCCACAGACCATCAGTCTAGCCAGGAAGGAGGAGGGAAAGCTCAGCTCTGCCAGAGGGACACACATCTTGGTGGAGGCAGGACGCCGGTCCCAGGGGTTGTGGTTCCAGCCTGTCAGTGCTTTGGCCACTGCAGTTCAGTGCTCTGTGGCCATGGTGCCTGCAGAGGTGACTTATCAGTGTCCACCGTGCAGGAAGTTGCAGCCCCCTGCTCTTGCTGTGAGCTGCCAGCCCCACTCATCTCACCCCAAAGATGAGAGGCAGAACCTGTCCCTGTCTCCTGTTCTCTCAGGTGAAATGGCAGCAATTTGGTGAAGCCTGTGCAGGGAGGAGCTGCTGTGCTTTGTGCTGCTGCTGCAGGGCTGCTGGTGCCACCAACTGGTGACAGTCACCTTTCTCCCAGCAGCAGTGGTGGCCAGCCCAGCTGTGCTCTGGCTGGGAGCATGTTCCTGCTCCTTGCAAATGGGATATTGCCCCAGTCCTGGTGCCCTTGCTGTACGTTGTCAGCTGGGAGCTGATGTCTTTTGAAGTGCTGTTTCTGGCTCTTCCCCTCCCTGTAGCCACCAGACCCAGCCGTACATTTAATCCATCCAATCCATACTTTTGGCACTGGTGCCATCTACCATTTCACCTCCTTCCTGGGAAATCTGGGATGGGGCTGGGCTTTGTGGCAGCTCTACCTTGGCATCCTCCTGGGACCAGCACATCCTGGACTTTGTTTCCTTTCATGCCAATATAAAAATGAAGGGTTTTTCCGAGCTATTGAGGGCTAGAACTTTTCCCCATGTCCCTCTTGTACTTGCAGGCTCTAAGGGGAAACCCCTCAAACATCCAGTGAAACCTGGGGATGCTGCAGGAATGGCAGCTGCCTGGGAGCTGCAGTGATGTGTCTGTGTTGCTAAGCTCTACACGAATGGGCTCTGTCTGCTCCTCTCCCACCCTGCTTGCGAAAGGGAGAGGTTTTGAGTTCAAACCTCAGCTTTGTATCCCTGGATCATGTTGTCCCAGCAATCAAAGCAGTGAATTGAAGCGAAAATTGAAGCAGGGTTCACTCAGCCCTGTACAGAGCAAGAATTTCCTGCTGAGGCTGGCCCAAGGCATCTCCAGCAGCTGCTGCTGGGTGTGAATCTACTGGAGCCTCCCTGCATCTGGGCTGGTCCAGGGCAGGAGCATTGGGCTGTGGTGAGCCAGCCAAGCTCAGCAGCTCATCCCTGACTGCCCTGGTTTTGGACACGAGGCATCTCCTAAAATCCTTGCCCTCTCTGGGCTGCCCCCAAGGAGGCTTAGCCCCCGTGGCAGGGGAATCCAAGGGGTGCAAGGGAGCAGAGCCAGGTACTCAGGCCTTGGTGGTGCAGGGAGATAGATGCTTGGAAAGGTGGGGTGACAGCATAACCATGGTACCTCGGAGCCAAGAGGGGACAGAGCCCCGAATAAATGCCTATCACGTTCCCAGGCACATTTGACCAAAAGCCTTGTGTCCCCCATCCCCAGCTGGAGGCCCAGGGAGAGGCGAGGGGTGTGTCTCTCCCAGCCCCTGCAGTGATGGCTCATCTGCCACAGGGTGGTTATTATTAGCCCAGCCTTGACCCCGCAGCTATGCTGGGTACCGGCAGCTGAAACTGTGACTCACTGTCCCCCTGCGTCACCCACCCTGCCCCTCACCTTGCTGCTGGCACCTTGCCGGCCGGAGAGCCCCAGGGAGGGGTCTGCGGGAACTGGGGAGGTCCTGGGGCAGGTGTTGCTGGATAGGAGTGGGGGATAAGGAGGAGGGACAGAGGCTGCAGCTGCGCCTGTTTTTCCCCTCTGCAGCCGGCCGGTGTAATCTTTGAATGCCCCATTTCCACTTAATCTGAAGGCGCGGTCCCAGCCCCTTGGGAAGGGGGGGGAAATCTCCTCCCACGCAGGAGTGGGCAGCCGCTCCCCTTGGCAAACACGGGAGAAGGAGCGTTCCAACCCCTCTGCGAGGGGAGCGGCGGAGAGGGGCTCCCGAGCCGCGGGGCAGCTCCCTCTCCAGGGCGATGTCCCTGCCCCCATGCCAAGGGCTTGGAAGGGGTACGAGAGATGGGGAAATGTCAGCGTGGGGTGGCCCCAGAGCTGAAAATGCTTCCGTGCTCCCGATGCTGGGTGGGACCGTTCACCTGAACGCTGGGGTTTGGGTGAGTTCGGGTGTGATGCTCCGCAGCGCTTCCCTGCCCGCGGGGCAGGGCTGGCTGCACCCGAACCAGTCGGGCACGGGCCCACCCTTGGCTCCCGGAGCCTGGTGGGCACAAGGCACCCACAGGAAGTCGGGTCTTGGTGGGGCGAGTGGAGGTCCAGGACTACTTGTCTGGCTGCCCCCATAGCGCCAACAAAGACTGTGACTCCTGCCAACCCATCCTGGAACACCGGCCCAGTGACTCCTCTGTGCCTCAGTTTCCCCTTTCACATGACTGTCTTGTGCCCTGACTCCTCGCAGGTGCCTCGGGGGTCCTGCAGAACGGTTCCCAGGGGGTTTGGGACCAGCGGGTGACCCGGGACGCTCAGCTGTCCCCTCTGCCCGCGGGGTCTGGCCGGGCCGGCAGAGCCGGTGCAGGAATGTGGGGCTGGGAGGGTCCGGCTCTTCAGGACAGGCGGTCCCTGCTGCAGGGGCACTGGGGGCAGTTCGTCCCCTCGGCAGTGGGACGGGGTGAGCTGAGCAGGACAGCACATCCAGCACCTCCAGGAGGACGCCATGGAGCTGCCGTGGGTGCTGCTGGCGCTGGCTGGCACGGCCGCAGCCGCCGACCTGGGTGACTCCCTGGGGGACAGGGCAGCAGGGGACTGGGGCCTGGAGGGGCTGCGAGGCGTTTGTGCCAGGGAGGGGCTTATGGGGCTGGGCTCGGCTGGAGGGTCCCCACACCAGTGCTGTCCCCTTGATGGTGGCACCTTGCGACACCAGCCTGTGCCAACACTGATGTGGACGCGGGCTGGGGTCAGGCACTTGCTGAGCGGTGCAGGACAGGGGGACCCTCGCTGAATGCCCACTCCCCCAGCCCGGCTGCCCTACGTGCCCCATGTGCCCCCCATGGCACTGCTGGGCAAGGTCACTGCCACCACCTTCGCGCTGGAGAGGCCCCGCTGCGTCTTCGACGGCCACGCCGATGCCTCGGACGCCGTTTGGCTGGCGGTGGCTTTTGCCAACGGTGAGCACTCGCTACTCCAGCACGTCCCCCTTGTGGCAGGGGACATGGGGACCCTCACCGCAGTCGCTCACCTGCCATTTGTGCCGTGCAGCATCAGCCACCTTCAGGAACCCCGTGTCCCGGGCTGACGTGCCCCGGTACAAGCAGCTGCCCACTGCCCGCTCCTACATGACGCTGGAGACGGCGGCGGCCGCGTATTCCTGCTCGGCACCGGACCCGCCCGTCCTGCGGGTCGGGGCTGACACGGCGTGCAGGGACCAGGGCAGACAGGACCCCTGCAATGGGCCCCTGCCCTCCCCAGGACCCTACAGGTAAGGCCAGAACCCCCACATCCCAGCTGGGGTGACTCCCCAGCCAGGCCACCCTCGTCCCCCCGCTATCACCCCCGTACCCATCGCAGGGTGAAGTTCCTGCTGATGGGCTGCCGCGGCCCAAAGGCGGAGACGCGTTGGTCCGAGCCCATCCTCCTGCGGAGAGGTACTTGTGGCACTGCCACCCCCCCGCGGGTCCCCTGCTTGGTGGGGGTGCTGGCACGCGGCACAGCATCAGCCCTGTGCCATCACCCCAAAACCTGCGGGGAGAAGTGATCCCCAATCCCCCCCATCCACACCACCCATCACACCGTCCCTGAGACCCCCGTGCTCCCCCATACCCCTCATCCCATCTCCTTCCAGCCGTCAGCCCGAGCACCATCGACCCTGCGCCCACTCGCCGTGGCAGTGACGTGGTGGTGATCGCCTCCATCCTGGCCAGCCTGGGGGCCGTGCTGGCCACCGCCGTGCTCGGAGCCCTGGGGTACGGGGGGGCTACTGGGGGGGAGGGTCCGCAGGGACCTCAGGACAGCACCCCAACTTGACAACGCTATCAGCAAAGAAATGGAGATCTTTTTAACACTGAAAAAGCCTTTCTATTCTTAAACTGGGGGATTGCCGTAGTTTGCAGGAGAAAGGGCCCCTTGGGCGTGGCTGGTGCAGAGTCCCGCAGACCCCACTTGATGCCTCTGCTTCTGTCTCCCTGCAGGGCCAAGGTGTGGCGCTTCCTGTGCCACCAGGATTTGGGGACCGACGCCTTCATCCGCAGATCCTACCGGACCCACCACATCCCCCCGGCCCTGCCCCAGCCCCTGCCCCCCGGCTGCGGGTGTAACCCCCCAGGGCTGTGCCGCTCTGCCCCTCAGCCCCCTGCTCTGTGTCAGAGAATCGTGGAACAGTTTGGGTTGGAAGGGACCATAAAGACCACCTCGTTTCAACCCCCCTGCCATGGGCAGGGACACCTTCCACCAGATATGAGGTGTCCTGTCAAGTAAAAGCTGATTTTACATCTGTGACTGCCTCCTCCTGACCCCTGGCCACGCAGAGTGGGAATGTGAAGATGGGGGACCCCAAAAACCACGTGGGGCCCTGGCTTGGTGGCATTTGGTGTCGGTGTGGGGGGGCACTTGCTGGCACCGGTGAGGTCTGTGGGGCGCATCACCACAGGCTGTCCCTCTTTGCCCACGGCCCGGGTGAAGCTGTCACCACCCACCCATGGCACAAACGCAGCGGTTCTCAGCACGCCTCGCCGGCGGGCGCTCAAACATAACAAATGCTGCCGGGGAAACGAGCCCAACCTGTTTGCCACGGGGCTGCGGCCGCTGCAGGAATGTGGGCGGTTGGTGACCACAGGCGGGTCCCACGGGGACGCGGAGCCCCAGCACCCGCACTCCCGCCCTCGGCACCCAGGCGCCCGCACCATGCTCCCGCTGCTGCTCCTGCTCCTGCCCGCGGCGCACGGCGTAGGTGAGTCCAGCAACGCCATCGGGATGGGCTCAGGATTCCCCTTGGCACTGCGGGGCCACCAGGACCGCCCCTGAGCCTGGAGGTGTAGGGCAGCTGATGCTTCCCCTATTCTGGATCCTGTTCTGGGTGTCACCTCTAGTCTCTGGTGTCACTGATGTTGGTTTACTGGCACGGTGTGGGTTTCTCTGGAGGTCCCCATTGGGGTCCACCAGGACCCCCCTGGAGGTGTAGGGCAGCTGATGCTCCCCCCATTCTGGGTGCCACCCCAAGTGTCCCTGGTGTCACCAGCCTGGTCCTCTGGGAATCCTGCACGGATGTTCCCCCGCCGGCTGGGAGCACGGAGTGTCTTTGCTTCCTCTTTTCATGAAAGTCGTGTCTGAGCCCAGACCAGGGGGGTGGGAGGGGAGCGGAGGCCCCACTGCCAAGATCCCAGGGTTCAGCTGCCGCCTGTCCCTGTCCTCACCCCGAGCCCCGACACCGCGGCCGTCGGTCAGAACCTCCGTTCCGGGGCTGCAGAGGGGGGTCCACAGCCTCCACCGCAGCCCCTTGGCTTCTCACCGCAGCCCAGCTGGGGTACAGGCCAACCCTGACCCCGAGCCCCCCGCTGGAGGGGCTGACGACCGCCTCCACCTTCGTGCTGGAGCAGCCCCGCTGCGTCTTCCAGGACTACGGCAACGCCGTCATCTGGCTGGTGGTGGCCCTGGACCAGGGTAGGTGGGAGCAGCCCGGGGCAGGGGGCGTGCAGGGGTCCCTGTGCCCCGCTCCAAGTCCCTCCTCACCCCCATCCCCATCCCTGCAGCCACATCCACCTTCAACAACACCGCGGGGCCGGGGACTCCCGAGACCGCATTCCAGAGCTTCCCTGACCCCGTCCGTGCCTACATGACCCTCAACGCCACCCTGGGCAGCTACCCCTGCCCCAAACCAGCCGGGGACATCACGGTGCTGCGCGTGGGCAGCGAGACGAGCTGCGCCCAGGATGTGACGAGACCCACCTGCAATGGCCCCCTGCCCGGCCCCGGGCCGTACCGGTGAGCCTGCTCGGGGGGGCCTGCTCCCCTCAAGGGCTGCCGGCAGCCCCCCGGCTCATGAAACCGTGGCCAACCTCCCTCCCCATCTTAGGGTGAAGTTCCTGGCCCTGGAGGGCTCTAACCCCGTGGCTGAGACAGCCTGGTCGGCGCAAATCATGCTGAGGACAGGTACCACCGCCGGGGTGCTCGTTCTGCCCCCGCACCAAGCCCGCAGCCGTCGAGGGGGGATACGGGGTGGTCCTGGGCGTGTGGGGTGGTCCCAGGGAGCTGAACGCTGAGCAACAGTGGTTTGGGGTGAGGGGTCCTGTGAGCAGCTGGGGAAACTGAGGTAGGGCTCTGCCGCGGGTCTCACTCGTGTACGGTGGCACGGTGTGGTGGCACACACGAACACACCGTCACTCATCCGGATCCCCTGAGCCACTGCGGGGTGTGTATCCCTGCATCCTGCTCCCTCTCCTGCTCTCTCGGCAGCCAAGTCACCCAACAGCATCTCCACGACGGGCAGCGGGCACAGCGCCGGCATGATCGCCATCACCACCATCCTCTCCATCCTCTTCGCCATCCTCCTGGCCGGACTGGTGGCCATGCTCGTCTTCTGGGAGTAAGTGCCACCACCACGTCCCACCCAGGGTGCTGGGCACGTGGGACCGGCGTCAGAGGGTGGCGCCGTCATCCTTTGGTCCCCACCCTCATCCCTCACCCCGCCTTCCCTCCCCAGCTCGGACTCCTGCAGCGGCAGCAGCACTTTCAGCAAGCCGGAGTCGGTGACGGTGCGGCGGTACAACACCCACCACGTCTATGACCAGCCGGCCGCCCGGCTCTGAGCCCCCACTGCCCCCCGCCACCGCCACCCCTCCCCACGCCCCCCGCCCTGTGCGGGTGTAAATGTGACCCCCACCGTTCCATCCCTGTGGGTGGCACGACCCCGCCGCCGTGGGGACACGGCCGGAGCTGCCACCCGGGACGGGTACAATGGAGTGGGACATTAAAGGCTTTTCCGCATGCTTTGTGCCCGGCCTGTGCCTCCTGTTTGTGACCCCTCGATGGCCCCCGGAGCCTCCTGGAAAGCCCCATGGCCCCCTGTACCCGCACTCCGGGCCCCGTCGCTGGGTGGGAGACAGCTGCTGCACGGGGCAGGGTGCGGCCGGGGATGCTCTGGAGTGGGAGATGTTGTCACACCCAGCTGGGGCATCGGTGCCACCTGTGCCCATTCCGGATGGGGACAAGTCCCCCGGGTGCAGGGCAGCGAGGGGAGCCTGACCCCCCCAGCCCTGATGCTGGGGTGAGGGGCACTGAAATGCCCCATGAGGTGGGGGTGGTGTGTGTCGGGGAGTATTTCTCCAATCCCTTTTATCCTACAATGCTTTCTCCCTGACCAAACCCAGAGTAGGGGCTCCCACACCCCGAGCTGGCCCAATCCTTCCCGGGTGCAGCTCGGGTTCCCCTGAGAGCCATGAGAGCCCAAGAGGGGACCAGCACCTCGGGGTGTCTGATCCTGCACCGGGGGATGTCCCTGATCCCGGTCTGGGGAATGAGGGGGCTGATTCTGCACTGGTGGGGAGTGAGCTGGGGGGGCGGGAAGGGGAAGCTGATCCTGTACCAGAGACTGGAAGGGGCCAGGTCCATCATTCCTGATCCTACACCGGGCGTGGGTCTCTGATGCTGAGCTGAGGGCTGTGGGTGCCCTGATCCTGCAGCCCGGGCAGGATGAGACCGCGCTGGTGCTGGAGGCAATCCCGTTTTGGGTGGAGTCAGGGCAGGTGTGTGTGTACCTGTGTACATCATATACAAATATTAACAGCCCTGTTTTTCCCCGCAGGCGCCACGCCAAGGGCAGCATCACACTCCCGCCCCAGGCCGGTCACAGCGCCCTTACGGGGTGTCCTTGTGCCGCCTGGGAGGGGTGTTAGCAACCTGGCCCCCCCTGCTACCGGAGCCGCCTCCGTGGAGCCCGGCCAAGGGAAATCAAGCAAATCCAGCGATTAACTCCTGCCGAGATCAGCGTGGGAGCAGCGGAGGGATGGTTCCATCCGGCAAGCGCGGGTCCTCTCTGCCCTACACCCCGTGCCCCGAAATAAAACAACGGCTTCACCTGCAAAGGGCTTCGAGGGCTGTGGGGGGGTTGTCCCCTGCCACGCGTGTGTGGCTGGAGGCGGGACATGTGGTCCCGACTGCCTGTGGGGTGGGAACTGGCACACGGGGAAGCTGGTGGGATGGTGGCGGGGACTGCACCTTGTCCCCTTGCTGTCCCCCTGTGCGGGGGAGGCAGAGGGGCCGGGCTGTAGGAACAGAGCAGTGTGTTCCCAGCCTGTCCCTGCAGTGTCCCCATAGTGTCCCCGCGGCGAAAATGCCAAGGACCATCTTGGCCGGCACAGCCCTGAGCCCCAGCTTTGGATCCCAGCCGAGTCCTCGAGCCCAGGTGGGTCTCGCAATGGCGGGGGTTCCCTGTCCCCACGCTGGTATTTAGGGGAATACCCAGAAATACCACCTGTCCTCGGGCGTGCTGCAACTGGGAGGAGCAGCACTTTAAAAACAACAAAAAAAGGTCAAAATCAATAAAAAGGTGGAGGTTTGGGGTGCAGAGCAGCGCGCAGCGGCCGATGCTGCAGCCCCTCAGGTTCGTGGGGGGCGCGGAGGGGTTCGGTGTAGGTTTGGTCCAACCCGGGCGGGCGCCGGGCTGGGCAGGCCGGGGCTGCAGCGGCCTGGAGCCGCGGGCGGTGCCGGGGGCTGAGGGGGACAGAGGGGACCGAGGGGACACAGCGGGGGGACCCTGCGGGACCCTGGCGGCGCGGGGGTCTTGCCCCGCCCAAACCACGCCCACCCCGCCCAAACCACGCCCACCACCACAGGCACCGCCCTCTGGCCGACAGCCCATAGAATCACCCAATGGACGCCGCGGATGAGCCATAGGCCACGCCCCCTTCCCCGCCCCCTCGCGCTGATTGGCGGCCGCCGGAGCCGGCCCACACATGGGCGCTGTGCGCGGGGCCGCGGGTTCGAGGCTGCGCTCGGCGCCCTTTGGCTCCGTTCGGCTCGGATCGGCTCCGCTCCGCTCCGCTCCGCTCGGCTGCCCGCTCGCCATGGCCCGGCGCAGCGCCCTCTCCATCCGCATCGTGGAGGGCAGGAACCTGCCTGCCAAGGACATGTGAGTGCCCCCGTGGGCGCCGGGAGAGGTTTGGGGCGGGGATATCCCGGAGGGTCTCCCCGCTTTCTCAGGAGTGCTGCGGGGTGTCCCCTCAACAGGTCCCTGATGGGGATGCCACCCTCAGAGTGGCTTTGGAGCGTCCCCCCTGCTTTGGGGGCTTACCCAGAATGATTTGGGAGCCCCCCAGCAGTGCATGTGATTTAGGGTCTCAGCCCGAGGTGGCTTTAGGATCCCCTTTTGGGGTGTCGCCCCTTGGGGTGTTCCCTCCGGGATGGCTTTGGGGTCGCCTTGCATTGAGGATTCCCCTCAGGATGGCTTTAGGGTCCCCCCCAGCAGTGTGTTTACTTTGGGGGTTCCCTTCGGGGTAGATTTGGGGTACCCTCCCAGCAGTGCATCTACACTGGGGGTTCCTCATAGGGCGACTTTGGAATCCCCCTTGCTTTGGGGTTTCCTCCAGGCTGGCTTTGCTTTTGCCTTGCTTTGGGGTTCCCCAGTGTGGTTTTGGGATTCCCCTTGCTCTGAGGGTTCCCTTCAGGGTTTTTCTGTGTGCCTCCAGCAGTTCGCAGCGCTTTGGGAGCTCCCTCGGGAGTGCTGTGATTGCCCCCCATTCGGGGACACCCCCCGGGATGGAGTTGAGGTTTCCCCCCAGTACCCCGCGCTGTGGGATGTCCCTGCAGTGTTTTGGGTACCCTAAGCAGTGCTCCCACTTTGGGGGCTCCCCCTGTGCTGCTACGGGGTAGGGCTGTCCCCCCCCCCCCCCCCC